>OZ025206.1:27464127-27925891 GCA_964019055.1 Anthopleura xanthogrammica | reverse complement strand
TTTTGTAATAATAATAATGATGACGAAAATAATAATAATAAAGTTTTTATTGAAATAAGATTCATACCAAAAATGGGAATTTAAGGTACGAGGGGACTTTCGCGACCGCGTTCACTAAATACCTCGTAGCGCACAAACTAGTCATCTAATGTCTATAAAAGTATATATTTTCTTGAAGCTGAATGAACAAAGATTTCAGATGTCCTTTGATGAGAAATGGCCCCGTAAATATCACATTCGTCCTCGAAGCTTCGCTTCTCGGCCAAATGTTCTTTTTTCGGACCATTTCTCATCCTCGGACTAATCAGCCGATATCCCAGCCGACAGGAGGAGTTTATTTACTAAATATTTATTGCTTTTGATGGCTGTTAACGCATTTTCTTCGTTTTATAAAACGCATTATATATCATTTTTTTTTTTTTTCTTGCTGTTTTGTACCCCTCATAATGTGACGTGTGACGTCATAATGAAATAGGGCAATGAGATAAATATTTACACTAGGCTCCAGTCCCTTCCTTAACATCGGAACGGCTAATTGTTAACTTACTCACTTAGTTTAACCCCTAAAGATGGCAGCCAAATGACGAAAGGAATGAGATAGATAAATTAAAGTGCACCTAACCCTTGATACTATTCTTTCAGTATTGATTCTACATGAAATGAATATTTGAATGATGAAATATTTCTTCATTTGAGTGTTGCGTTGAGGAGGGAGGGTTGCAGGAATTTTAGTTGCATGATATTTATTTTTTTGTCCCACCCCCTGCACGTTATTTTTTTTGCACATGTATGGAACTAGTATGGAATCGTTAATATTATTAATCATACACAGGGCAAAATTACTGATTGGTTAATCAAGGAGGGCTTTTGGGCAAAATTTGAAGTCGACATTGACTGAACATGCAAGAAAATCAACATGTAAAATTATAATTTATTTAACTGGCTTCTTGAAACCACTCTTACTACTGAAAGAGATGTGATAACTACTACTATTTCAGAATTGAAAACTGAACCTTATAGTACGAATTCTGCTTTAACTTATTATATTCTGAATTTCAATGCAATTATGCATTATAAAGGGACCGTCGAGCGTAATTTTTATTGGGAAGGAGGCTAACTACCGCCAAAGACGGGCAAACGTAGGGGGGTTTGGGGGCATGCCCCCCCCCCCCCCCGAAATTTTTTGAAAATGGAGACCCTCGGAAATGCGATTTCCAGTGATTTGAGGGGCATTCGCAACATATTTATAAAGTTCGTGCCATTCAATTGACCTGTGGTTGCTCGATATTTTTTTTCGCACAGAAGATCGTGCGCGATGTTTTTTTGAGGTTTAAGGGCTTGCTCGATATTTTTTGGGGGATTTACGCAACCCTTCCCCCCCCCCCCCCCCCCCCCCCATCAACTCTCTAATGGTCCATCCCTAAGTGTCACAACAAAGCTAGTTAGGCGTGTAAATGCCGCATGCCGGAATTTAGGTTAGGTTCAGAGCTAAACATCTTAACATTCTAGTTTTGTCACTTCAGTTTCTTAGTTTCTTTGTCTCGTATGCAAATTCCTAGTACTTTTAGTTTAGCCCGTTTTCTAAGTAGTCAGTTCTCAGTGTTACACGAAGCAGAAGGTCTTTGGTTTTTTCTTGTGCCTCATTTTTTGTTCCGTAAGTATATTTCTTGGTATTTTTCGTATTTCTCGCTACTTTGCAATGTCGTATTTAGCATTTCACTTACTTAGTAATTTGTCATATTTATTGGTTTTGTAGAAACCTTTATTAGTATACAGAGTCAATAAATTTCCAATGTAACTCGTTTGACTGAACATGAGGTTACAAGGCGTAACACAATAATTATTCAAATCCAAAGGTCATGATTGGAAATATAAGACGTGTCGAAACTCGTGGTCGAAAATTGAATAACAATCGTCAGCTAAAAGAATAGAAACTGTAAAAACACTGATCTAATAAGAGTAGCTAAAAAAGGCTTCGTCTTTAAATATAAAAATGTAAATTAATAACTTTATATGTCATAAATTTAAACAGTTTTAAGTCATTTTTTTAGAAATTATTCAAATTGTTTTGGAAATTCTCGGAAAGCGTACGTCACTCTGGATTAACAACTCCGCCAATATTCCAAGAAATCGGGAAAGTCCCTTCTAAAAGATAAGTTTTCCATTTCAGTTCCTGTTAAGCTTTTGCTTCTTGCAAGGGCATTTTCCCTTTATATATAATACCGAATCGACCAGGTTTCTGTTACATTTCTGATGGTGACTGAGCAGGTCTCACAATATGCTACGTAAGGAACAATGATGAGGAATCCGGCAACCAAGTCCTCGATTATTCATGAGGTAAAGATGATTCTTCTTGATGTAAATATTCATTTCTTGGGCAATATTTTCTAGGAGATCAATAGATCATAACCCAGCTATGTATGTTTTTTGAGGCTTGTGGTTCTTGATATAGATTTTGAGTAAGAAACTCTTTGGGACGCAATATTAATCGCTTCAAAAAGTCCAATGAGAGTTTGGGAATAATTCGATTAAATGACTGATTTTATTGTAATGAGACTCTTATTTGGTTTTTGAGGAATCTCATGAGCCTAAAGAATTCTGATTTACCAAGTTTCTTGGCAGAGGGAATAAAATTTCAATCTTTTCAACCAAAATCTAAACATAACGTGTCCCCAGTCAAAAATTTAAAATTCAAATGTAACTAAGCTGCTTTAGTCTTTAATAGACTCGCTCAACTATGCCAATCAGAACCAGTCAACCTTCGTTATAATCAATGCCATGTCTCTTATATTCTACATTATGGGCTGCAAATTCTAAATATTTGCCTTCTTGCTAGCATAAAAATGTTTTATTTTTTTTCATTTTTGGTTTCTGAAGCTCATTTTGACACAACTGATTCCAAGTGTAATGACCTATTCGTGTACACAATTAGGCCATCCCATGGTTATTGATCATTGTTTAATACTGCTGATATCATGAACACTAAAAAACACTTTTTTTTGTCGAATTTGCAAATCCTTGATTACAGACTCCTGTACTCAGGTCTGCCTCATTTCAGCGTCAAAATATTACAACAATATATTACCAATGGCAAAGTAAAAAACATACTTCTATTAAGGCATTTTACTGAAATTCATGGATCTTCACTGGAAAACACCTATTTAAAGAAAGGTTGTCAGAGCCATAGGAGATAGGAGATAGGCAATAGGCCATTCAAAGACGTAAAGGAATTATATATGGGCATACATCTAAAGACGAATAATTTTTTTTAGAAATTGTTCACATTTTTTCTGAAATTCTCGGAAAATGTTTGCTCTGGATTAATTCTGCCATATTCCAAGAATTAGGGAAAGTGCCATCTAAAAGATGTTTTCCGTTCTCAGTTCCTGTTGATGTGTTAAGGTGACTGACCACGAGGAGTAATTACAAAATATTCTTAGAAATATATTTTAAACAGAATTTAATGCTGATTCCAGAAATATAAAGAACTAGACGCTCTTGGAGCGTTCACTGGGTTGCCTGTGCGAGAGCTCCCCCACTCACCAATCCTCATACTCTATTATTTCTTACCAAAGTGTTCCTTTTGGGTTCAAAGTCCCCCTTTATTAAAAACATTTTAAATTCTAGTAAGACATTAGTGTTGCGTTACTGACTTGTCAACGCATGGTGCCTCAATAAAATTCGGAAGCTTACAGTTTTTGTGCGTGCAAACAGTGCGAACATCGTGGCTCAAATTGAACGGTCAAAAGTAGTCAGCCACTTTACTGAAGCTTTCACCGTCATGCAAGGGAATTTTCCCAATGTAAAAATAATAATGATAATAGATATTTTTTTACGTTTACAATTGTAAATCTCACTACGAATAGGTAATTTACAATAATAATAATTAATAATAAATGAATAATAATAATAATTATAATAATAACGATAATAATAATAACTTTTATTTACCAAGGGTAACACTAAAAAGCAAAACCTATGCGGATTAACCTGTTCCACGCTACGAAACTAAAAGCGCCCTCATATTAATTTCGAATTCGGAATCGACCAAATTTTACCATATTTGTAATCATGGTAATTGAGCAGCACACAATATGTAGAAATTGAAAATAACGTGCCTTGATCATGAATCATAAACATTAAAACCGAAAACAAAATCATTTTTCAGTTTTACTGATCAAAGGTTTTACCCTGGTTCTTGAGTTGCTGCCGGCTGATCTGAGAAAAATTATAAGCCAATCAGAATCGAGAAAATTTGAAAAACTGAGGTGTCATTTTTTGCAGCCAGAAGACTCCGGAAACGGTTATTTCTTTATTCTATTGTCTCACTAAATGACCGTTGTAGGCACATCAGTAACCATAAGTGCATGAAAGCTCTCTAACTGCGACTTTTTAAAGTTATGGCTTTCTAACCTACTTTAGATCTCCTAATTTTAGCTTGAGTCAGTTGATTTGCTGCCAAAGTCAAGGTATTACGTCAACGTCATCATTAAGGATTTAACGTTTTCAGGCGACGTTAAAAAAGCCTTATTTTGTCAGAAATCCACAATTTGATTTTTTTTAAATCTCATTTAAATAAAAAAAGTAAAACAAGTCAAACGATTAATATGTCTTGAGATATCAAGTCCAGGAGAATTACTACGTTTCAATAAACATTTCAGTTTGAGGCCAAGAAATTGAGCTAAATAATACAAAAGAATGGGAAATTCAAGCAAAAACGCATTAACAATTTTTTTCGAACGCCTTTATTATCCTTTATAATCCCCCTCACCTCACCTCCCCCTTTGGTGTCATATGTTGTCCAGTAGTCAGTGAGCGCGCGTAAGTCCTAGTTGGCGGAAACCACAGGAAGCCAAACGTAAATGCAAGACCATTTGGAAATGCAAGATTAGTTTGACTGCACGATAGAATGGCTTGCTGCTCTAATAGTAGGAGATGCCTACAAAAAGTAATCTATTCTACAACACTCCCATTCATGCTCAGTTGGAATGAGGTATGGATAAAATATTTCGCAGCGTGGTCTAAGACAAGCTGGAACAGCTTGACTTAGACGTAGAGGAGGTACGACCCACGCGAATATCGTTGGGAGGGTGGGTGGGCCGTCCTGCACTCTATCGCTGTTCGAAATTCTGAGCAAGAATGGTAATTGAGCCTCGCTCTGCTTTATATTCCTTGAGTTACGTAATTCACGTGCTTATTAGCACCCCAGCACGATGGAATGTAGTAGTTATACATAATTTCAACTTTTGCATATCATTAGGAGTGTTGTGAATAGCCTAAATATGAAGAAGTCAATTATACCTAACTGATTCCTTTGCCTTTCAGAGCCACTCATAGCTAACACAGCATCATGCGAAAGTTGAAAGTTATCGTAAAAACTTGTCCGTATAGTACTGGAGGCGTAGCTATAGAGAATGGACATCACATTACAGTCAAGATACCAGAATCTAATCACGAGAATTCTATACGGATTCAGGAGGAGTTTAAAGGATGGAAGGTTGAACTTTCACACACACGACCAGGATTTGGGAAGCCTTACTTACTAAACTTGACTAATCAAGAAAAGGTATTACCATCAACTAGCTTCTAAGGAGATATGGTACTTGAGTGACTTGTGTGGCGATTTTCTCCGTTTTAATAGACCATTTTCGAGATACGCGAGCGCTTCCTAAAATATCGCAGGCGCGTACATGATCTCGAGGCATTTTCGGGCAGCTGAGTCAATAGCGCGCGTGATCTTGCCCGAAAATGCCTCTTTTACATGTCTGCACCTGCGATATTTTTGAAAGCGCTCGCGTATCTCGAAAATGGTCTATTGGCAAACAATGGAGACCAAGGGTGTAGAACTTGATTATTATTTTGATTGGGTGTGTGAGTTTTGGTAAAAAAAATGTCACTAATGGAAACACTTGCATCGGTCGCAAAGAAAAAGCAAAATAACCTTATATACAGGGAAATGATTGGGGAAAAAATTCAAAAGCCTACCGCACAAAGCAATATAGAAAAAAAAAGAATTGGGAATGTCATTACAAAATGGGGAAACTTATACTTGCGTATATATAGTTCAGTAATAGACATGTACACAAGATGCTTTCAGTTCAAAATATTAAATAATTGTTTGTATCTAAACAAAGATTTATTTCGTTTTTAATCATATCCATTTTGAAATCATTAGCAAATCCTGCAATCTGATTGGCTACAAAGTGTGCGATTTAAGCATTAATTGCACTATTTTGAATCATTAATTGCATCATTTTGTCAAACAATCACTTTTGAAGCTACATATAACTGTTGAGTATTTTAATATATTAAGTTTCAAAATGGAAATGATTAATAGGTAATAGAACTGTGCGGTCGTGCAATTTTGTAATCACTCTTGCGATTTCAGCCCAAATTGCACTCAACTCAGTTCTATTACCATTATAAATTAATACCACTGCCAAATTGCTCTTTCTTCTCTACTCATCCTGAATCGGCTGCTCATCTTTTCATAGTGTGTAGAATCCAAAAACTTTTATTTTGAAATTAAAACTAGGCTTTATCAATTTGATATAATCTTCTTTTTTTTTTTTTTTTTTTTTTTTTTACAGTTAGGAGGAACACATTGCCAGAACTAAATATTGCTAACATTATATTAGGCGTAGAGTCGAAAATGTGTGAAGCTTTGATCAATCAGATACTTATTATATACAAACTACTATTATATAAATATAGGGAAAATACCAACACTACATTTGTTTCTTTTCTTAACCACCTTAACAAGGCTGACACAAAAAATAGAATATGTAATTGCTTCGAAGAGGGGAAAACTCGTAAATCACTTACAGCCATATTCAGCACTGTTGCGATTTTTTCTGTAGGGTTTGGTGGACGTCAATCAAAGTGTTTCCATGAAATTTAATACGCACATGCCTTTGTAGCTTTGTGTTTTCCGACAGTGCT
Organism: Anthopleura xanthogrammica; assembly: GCA_964019055.1. Taxonomy (NCBI): domain Eukaryota; kingdom Metazoa; phylum Cnidaria; class Anthozoa; order Actiniaria; family Actiniidae; genus Anthopleura; species Anthopleura xanthogrammica. The sequence continues at coordinate 27,918,949 of OZ025206.1, read as the reverse complement.
ATGGAAACATTTTGATTGACGTCCACCAAAAGAAACAACTTCTCGCGACAGAAAAATTCGCAAGAGTGCACGTGTGTCTGAGAATGGCTGTAATAAGTAAATGGGAAAAACTGCTTTTACAGGAAAAAAGGACTTTGTAAAATGCTCTGAAACCTGAAAAATTAGTATTCTTTTATTAACCTTGTTAGCCACAATATTATTTTTTTCTGTTTCGTTGTTGCATATTGATTGTTGTATATTTGTATATTGACTAATACGTTAAAAAAAAATACTGTTTAAAAAAGAAAAAAAGAAAAAAGAAAAGAAAAGGTAAAACCAGATTTGCAAACTCTTTTGGCAATCATGAAAATTTAAGAAAAATGCTATCCAAAAATAAGAAATGAAACCAAAGTGAAATGGACCCTACCCAAAATTATCTTGGAGGCGAGGCTAACCTGAAAACACAACATATATCACGCTTTTTCTCGATGGAATTTGTGGTATTTCTTTTTTATTCCCATGTTAGCCTCACATTCAAAATGATTTTGAGAAGGATCTATTACACTCGTAAAACATGCTAAAATATATTATATATATTAAAAAATAAAAATATCTAACTAGTGTGTTTGATGCGGCTTAAGAACTTTAAGTTGAAGGTTTAATTTGAATTTTGTTTTTATTGCATGTGCTGTAAGTGATTATGAAATGACGTCAATGAAAATAAATCCATTATCTTGGCAGAGTGCACGCCAAATTCATATATCTGAGAATCAACTAACTAACTAAAATAAGTGCATAACAGTATTTAATTGTCAACTAACTAGGAATGTACTCAGACATGAACCAAACGTATAGTGCCTGGATCCGCCCCTGAAATACATATTTGGTTTTGTTCCGAATTCACGCATATATGACGTGCGCTCTATAGCTGTTCACTTTTTTATTCTAACCTTACCACCAAACTATTGAGTATCAGAACGAGAAGATGCGTGTGACTTACATATTGGACATATAATATGTACTTATTGACTGAGTGGGAGGTCCGAACGGGAAAATATTTGGCTCGAGGTCCTGAAGTACGGAACGAGCGCAGCGAGTTCCGTGCCAAGGACCTCGAGCCAAATATTTTCCCGTTCGGACCGACCTTAACTCAGTCAATAAGCATTTTATCATATGACCACATATAAAAAATCGATTTCAAAGCGTTTTTAATAAATGCGAATCAAAATGCGTAGTTTTTACATGATTGACGGCAGCGAGTCCGAACGGCGAGTCCGAACGGGAAATTATTACACTTTTCGGAAAAGCGTACTTTGTTTGCTGACGACATTTTCCCCAAAGGTTTTTTTTAGAATCACGCGTACAGTGAAATACGGTCATATGATAATATATATTACATTGTGTGGCGTTGGCAGAAGGTGCCCTGTACATGTAACTGTCATCCTCTTTTTAGAAAACCTGGATCCGCCCCCATACATGGAGTGTTCATGACTTTAAATGCTTCTTTTAGGAGGACAAGATCAAGATATCGATTGTACCTCAACAAGACTTCATAAGGACCAGCCTGATGGATTGTACGTTCAAGAGTCTCAAACACTTCACACTCACTGGACCAAACATAACAACTAATAAATCCCAAGCCGACAAAACAACAAATGGGATGAAGCTAGAATTGGTTTCTTATGGAACGTTGAGAATATCTTCCCGCCCTCTTCAGATCAAGGATGTTTCAGTGAGGGTCATCCCTAAGGATGGTAAGAAGTAATTCAAGATGTTGATGAATTGAGATGGATCCCGAGATGGGTGGTTGGATGGATAAAAAGATGGTTTTATTGATTGTTGGATGAATGGATAGGTGAATGGATGGGTGCATGGATGGGCAATTGGACAAACGGATGGAGGGATTGTTTGATAGATGGATGGTAATTCATTTACCACTAGCTATGTATGTGCCACTATTGAATAGTTGGTGTTAATCAGTCCACCATGTATACTTTTATACTCATATATCTTTTTTTATGTAGAATGCACAGATGTTAGTGATATATACGTAGACACAGGAGCTGTGGTAAGATGTACGACCTTCGAAACAAATGTTGATGGTCAAGGTGATGTATTCATTAACGGTACGATTACGTGTGGTCTATTTGACAAAGAAAAATGCCTGACTGTCAGAATAGGTACTGGGGATCTTCACGTAAACATAGACGGGGTCTTAGGCCAGGAGATCGATGCCACAACACCTACGAAGAATGCGAATCTGACAAAAAAATTAAATGTCGAAATAGAGAAAGGCGATTTAACAAACTTTGGGTCATTATGCGCACAAGATTATCTCGAGTTAAAGTCCAACAACTTAATGCTATGCTCAGACTCAAAGCATGATACAGCGCAGAGGGGTTTTGAGAGTTTCATCTCAATACAGAAAGAGTTGGGCCGTTTAAATGATATTGCCCCACATCCAAAGATAGGCTCTTCTTTAAATGATTCCCGAATGCTTCAAGCGGTTCAGAATCTGGACTGCGACAGTTTCATATCGGTAGTAAATGAAGAAATAGACCCAGCGGTTAGAATCCATGGGCGAAGGATTCAAGATGAATTTAAAGCTGTCTGCGGTGGAAGAAAAGATGCCAATGACAAAGGAAAGCACAAGAAAGAAATCATACGGGGTGGTCTGGCCACGTGTGAGTGGAGGCATGGTGTCATTCGAGCAGCTGTTATCAAATGTATTGTACATCAAGATATCCACGACTGCTCGCAGTTGCAAGGAAACAACTTATATTTCGATGTTGGAGGTTCAGTAAGTGTTGTTAAGCCTTGGACGTGGATCTCCGGAACTATAAGTGGCCTTATCAGAGGGGAACTACTGTTCTACGACAACGCAATGTTAAGAAGCTTTAACCAATTTCATGTCCTTGGGAACGTCGGGATCTCCCAAACATCAGCTGTTTGGGTCAAAGAAGGAGGGAAATTATACTGCGGCCAAGTATTTGAAAACCAGAACGTAATTGTCAGTGAAGGCAATCTTGATTTGGACCTTGGTGAGCTGAAGCAAGACAGAGAAGGGGGAATCATTAGCAAGGGAGATCTCTTGCTAGCCTTGCGCGATGGACAAGAAAATAGTTGGTTTGGCTATGTTCAAGTGGACCAACATCTCTTCATTCAGCTGGAAAAGAAAGTTTCCTGTGACGCTGAATGCATTGCAACAGAATGCGATGTCGAGTTCTTTGGAAGCAATGCTCAACTGGTCATCAACCAAATACTAATCGTAGAAGAGGGAGACTTGAATCTAGAAGCCACAGATACAAGCGACGTTCCTAATTTTCTCTTGTTTGGGGAATTGTATGCCAAAGGAATCAATGGAATTACAGCGTCTGTTAGCACAATGCCTGGTGCAATTGTCGATCTCACAAGTTCATGCAACCGTGGACCAGAAACTCATGCAATAAATGCCATTACAAGAAGTTTAGAAATCAAGGCCGATTCTGTCATGACCTTTAGTTGTCCTCGAGACAAAGAAAATAACGTCATTGGTTCATCCATGTCAATCAATGTTTTATCTAAAGAGTTGATATCAGTCCATGGCAAGTTGCAGGCTTGTTCAACTTATTTACATATTCAGGCCAAGTCACTGAACAACAGCGGTAAGATAGAACTATCACCTGCTATTAACACCGCAAGCTCAAATCCCAGTTTTCTTTACATCACCTGCGAAAAAAACACTTTGAACAGTGGGACTATAAAATGTGAAGGAAACCTCAATATCGAATCGGAAGTCTTGTCAAACGAGGAAGGAGTGATAAAATCATTGTTTGATCTTGGTTTGGACCTTGATGAGCTGAAGCAAGACACAGAAGGGAGGATTGTCAGCGACAAAGATATTTCATTAATCCTACGTAATGAACAAGAAGGGGGTTGGTATGGCTATGTCCACGCTAAACATCATCTCTTCATTCAGCTTGAAAAGAAAGTTTCCTGTGACGCTGAATGCATTGCATCAGAATGTGATGTCGGGTTCTTTGGAAGCAATGCTCAACTGGTTATCAATCAAATACTAATCGTAGGAGAGGGGGACTTGAATCTAGAAGCCACAAATGCAAGCGAGGTTTCTAATTTCGTGTTGTATGGAAAGTTGCATGCCAAAGGAATCAATGGAATTACAGCGTCTGTTTGCACAATGCCTGGTGCAATTGCTGATCTCACGTGTACTTGGAATGGTGAAACAGAACCACACACAGTAGATGTTATCACAAGATCTTTGGAAATCAGTACTGACTCGGTAATGACATGCAGTGGTCCTCGCGATAAAAATAATTACACCATCGATTCGCCTATTTCAACCAGTGTTTCCTCTGAAGAGAAGATGTCAGTCCATGGCAAGTTGCAAGCTTTCGCAACGTATTTAGGTATCCAAACCAATTCATTGAACAACAACGGAACGGTAGAACTATCGCGTTGCATCAAGAACAGAAACTCAATCCCCAGCTCCCTTTGCATCACCTGCAATAAAAACGCTTTGAACAGTGGAACCATCAAATGTGACGGAGACCTGATTATCACATCGGAAACCTTGTCAAACGAGAATGGAATGATAAGATCTTCGCCCAATCTTGGCATAGATGTAACCTCGACAGATGAAACAACATTGTCTGGACAAATTTACGTTGACAAATACCTGTATGTTCATTCGCAGTCACATAAGCAGTTTTCTTTCTCTGCGCTGGGTGGAAAAGGTGAAATCATCGACACATTTGTTTCACCAGACAAATTTGAAGTAACCTGTGAGAAAGGCCACTTGTCGATTGACTCCACCATTGTCAGTTTCGAATTCGAAGATAACATCGAACCCGAATGCCTTTTCAGTCTCAGCAAATGCTTGAAGTTACACAAAGAATCCCATCTTGGAAAAGTATTTGTGGAATTTCACAAAAGTGAAGACACCAACATTGCAGAAATTGCTTCAGTGTTTATAGTCGAAGATTCCTTTCATGCAAACTATCTTTCTGTCCGCTGTGTAAATGGAGATGTAACGACTAAAGAAAACCTTGTTTTTGAAGGCCCGAATAGGTCGATTGACATTCACGCTCTGTACATTGATAAATCAATCAAAGAAGTTACATTCAAAACCCAGAATGTCTTCAAATGCTCTGAAGTCTTTCTATCATGTGAACTGGCCACCATCAAATCTGAAATTGAGTGTGTAAATCTCCAAGCAAATTCAATTAATGTTCCAGGACGAATGAGATGTGTCCAGCCAGCAGGAGAAGAAAAGCCATCAACCATCATTGTGGATGAAACGTTTAAGTTGACTGGTGGTTTAGAATGCGTAGGCTGTGTGGAAATCAGTGCAGAAAAATCTTTTGTGCAAGAGAAGGCTGAAGTCGGAGGCATATATGTGCTGCAATCTCTGAAAATAATCACCGACGAAAATGGACTGGTCTCACTGGCAGGTTTGACCACGGGGAAGACGGATTCATTCACATCAGTAGAGATCGAAGCCAAGGACGTAAAAGTTTCAGGCAGCATGACGAATGTATCAGATTTGAAATTAACCGCGGAAAAAGATTTGCATCTCACAGAAGAAGGCCGAATTTTTTCATGTGAGACAATAGAAATCAAAGGAGAATGGATTACGATGGCAGGATCGATTGAAGAATTTCTATCTCTTCAAATAGAACCATGGGCACTACTCAACTCTGGTAAAATAGAGTCAGTCCTGGAAGAGTCCACTGTTTCCTTATCTTCTTATCTTGCTTTGGTTAACAGTGGCACTTGCAAAGGCCAAGTAACTTCTTTGGAAGCCCCGTTTTTGCTGAGTCTTCCTGGCAAAGAGATTAGTGATGTCAATGATGTCAGAGGCTGTGAATTGGTTGGAAGAGAAAGGATCAAGTTAGAAAGTATCACGTGCTTCCTTGGTGGGTCTACCCTCAAATCAAACAAGCTGGTTGAGAATGAGACAGTCCTCCTCTTCAAGTTTCTAGCTTATGTATCCTGTACTCCTGACGCCAAGAGCCTCGAAGCCTGGTCAAAAGCAGCCGAATCACTGAAAAACATTCAATCAGAATACGCTGACAATAAAGGGGGAGAAATCACAGACTCATTGAAATCCTTCAAGAAAGGTTCTATGGCGAGAGCTGAAATCGGTCTACGAATTGATCAGATGTACAGCATGGTCAACATTTTTGTTGCAGATATTTTGAAGAACGGCATCGAATCATTTGACGTCCCAAGGCTAGTTTTTATCATCACAAGTGAAAGCGAGAGATACACTAGAATCAACATAATGAAGGAAAAGCTGCTGGCAATTCCACACAAGGCGAGGAAGCTACGTCAATGGATGAAGAAGAAAGGTATCAAAGGAGTTGAATCAATCATGAAAAGGTTTGGCTTTTCTGAGTCGAAAAGAAAAAGCAACAAGAGCGAAGGTATCCTCGAATCTGGCTTATACTCTTTTACTGAGGGTGTTACCTTCTCAGATTCAGCATATGAAGCACTGTTTGACGAATTATTCTGCGACGAAGGGGTTTTATCTGCTGGAGATGTTGTCGTTGCGTCCAAACAGATCGTCATGACCAAGAGGGAAAAGAAAGCCATTACAATGATGATGTTTGCAGATGATGTATGTAAAGCAGGTGATATTACCAGTGATTCCTTGGTAATAAAATCCGAGGGAAAAGCTAAACTTGACGGAAAAATCAAATCAGATAACGCCACAATTGAAGCCAAATCTGGCATTGACCTAGCTTATCATGACAAGTCAAAAGGAAAAAAGAAGGCCGATCACCAGTTCAAGAATCTAACACTGAAAACCGACAAAATGAATCAAGTTAACGACTTGCTGAAAGGTGAAGGAGTGTATGAAGATTTAAGGATCTCTGATCAACTCGATCTAGCAGTGACGGATCAAGACATTGTTCTATCAAGATGCAACATTGATCAGCTTTACAAGCTAAAGTTAAATGCTAAGTCGGTAAATGTCGACAATGCTCGGGTGCACTGTGAAAAGGGAGTATCCATAACGTCAGATCAAACTCTGAATGTTAGTGGCTCCACGATAAGCTCTCGAGGTTCTACCATTTTGCAGTCAACTGAAGGAAACGTCTCAATAGATTCGTCTCATGTTAAAGCTAGCAATGTGGCAGCTGTTAAATCTGACAAAGGGTCAATTTCGATTACTGCTGGCTCAATTTCTGGTGACGAAGGAGCGTTATTGAAGGCTAAGAATGATATCAATGTCGATCCAATTGAAACACATCACAGCAGTTCCTCGTCAAAGAGTGGGTTTTTCAGTTCTTCGAAAGATTCATGTTCCTATTCCACTGTTTCGAAAGCACATATTTCCTCTAAATCTGGTAGTGTTGCCATCGTTTCAGAAGAAGGAAGCGTTAAAGCAACTGCAACAGAAATTGATGCAGCTAAAAACATAGCCATTTCAGCCAAAAAGGACGTGGTAATCCAAGATAAAGTCACCGTTCGTGAGGAAGAGCATGTGAAAAGAAATTGGTTCCGCAAGAACAGAACATTTCAAAGAAAAGAGGAACACCATTCCTCGACATTAGCAGCCGGTGGATCGCTAAGTATCTCTTCTCAAGACTCAAATGTGTCCGTAATTGGGACTAATTCTCAGGTTGGTGGTGACATGATCCTTCATGCTGCTGGCACTGTCCTATTCAAGGATAGGATATTGTCAAGCTCTGAACAAAGCCATTCAAGTGGAATTTCATTTTCTTTAGACAAGGGATTGTCTATTGGAGAAGAAAACAGACGATTACACCAGCAGCGTTTAGCCGGGTGCAGAACTGATGTTGGTGGGAACTTCATTGTATCAGCCAAAAATTTTGATGTGAAAAATGCAATGGCCATGGATGTCGGAAATATGCTTATTGATGCCAAAAATGTCAACTTTGAAGGGGCAGAGTTAGATAATACAAGTTCCATGACAAAATGGTCCGTGGATCTTGGGATAAACCAACTGGGAATATCCGTGGGAGAATCTCGCTCAAGAGAGAAAAAAGTCATCAATCAGAACATTAAGGTTCGAGGAAGAACTCATTTTACGAATGCAGAAAACGTTAATTTGACTGCATGTAATTTGGACACTGGTGCAATTTCTGGGAATATTGAGAATCTAAATGTAATTTCTAAGCAGAGTGAAATCGAAGCCTTCGAAAGTTCAACAAGTATTGGTTTTACCATGGTGGAGGGATTTCCTGTCCCAAACAAGTTTGGAAAAAGCCAAAGCTCTGACGTTGGGAAGTTTGTTGAAAAGCCAAGTGGGATCCATTGCAGGGAATCAATAAACCAAGATGAATTTCAAGTGGGTTCTCTGAAGCTAAGAGGATCTTCAGTGACGGCTGATGGGGATATTGGTAATTTTGCCAAGAATAAAATCTCAGAGAAAGTCCACAGTTATCGATCTCAGTCCTCATCAGGATTCTCGATTGGTGTGGATAAAAAAGGTGTTGAACTAGGAATGCATGGCAGCAACAAATTTATGTCAATGGAACATGAAGCAACAATTGCATCGTCTTCAGGAATAGTTTCTGAGGAAATAAAGAAATCTGTGAACACTGACATCTCAAAACACTCTCGAATAACTGCACAGCACAGCTCCGCTTTTGGAATAAACCTCCAAGTAGCCAAACATGGAGTTGGAGCAGGATTACAAACCAATGATACAAGTGTTGGCTTTTGCGCATCAAAAGACAAGGTCGGAATTAATGCTCAGCATGGAGATAAAGGATTCTCGCTCTCGGGTGGCAAGTCTGGTTTTTCAGGATCAGTGCAAGATGGTGAAAACAGCGTTGGTCTTGGCCTTTCAAAGAATAATGTTGACTTTAGTGTTAAAACAAAAGACTCTGCCATTGGGACTTCACTAGGAAAGGGTGGAATCTCCGCATCAGTAGAACATAAAAACCTATCGATAGCTGCCTCAACCTCAAAAGGAACTAAATCCTTTCAAGCAAAAGCTGGAGACTTTGAAGCTGGCCTAACAAAAGACAAAAATCGAGAAACAGGCAAAAAATCAACGTCAGCTTCCCTTAAGGTGGCAGACATAGGGATTTCAGGATCAACATCCAAAGGTATGAAAGCAATTGATTTTCATGCTAAAGATTTCAAAACTGGAATGAAATCCGAAAGGAACCCAAGCACTGGAAAAAAGACAATTTCAGGAAACATGAAAGTTAGAGATCTTGAACTAGATGGCTCAAAATCTAAGCATTCTAAATCCTTTACATTAAAAAAAGGCGATTTTGAGACTGGAGTCAAACGAAACAAGGATGCCAAAACTGGAAAGAAGACAACGTCAGCACGTCTAAAAAAAGGAGACCTTGAAGTTGGTGGCTCAACATCTAAGGATTCCAAATCATTTGATTTGAAAGCTGGCGAGTTTCAGACTGCAGTCAGACAAGACAAGGACGCCCATACTGGAAACAAGACGACATCAGCACGTCTCAAAGCAGGAGAACTTGAAGTAGGTGGCTCAACATCTAAGGATTCCAAATCATTTGATTTGAAAGCTGGCGAATTTCAGACTGCAGTCAAACAAGACAAGGACGCCGATACTGGAAACAAGACCACATCAGCACGTCTCAAAGCCGGAGAACTTGAAGTAGGTGGCTCAACATCTAAGGATTCCAAATCATTTGATTTGAAAGCTGGCGAGTTTCAAACTGCAGTCAGACAAGACAAGGACACCGATACTGGAAACAAGACCACATCAGCACGTCTCAAAGCAGGAGAACTTGAAGTAGGTGGCTCAACATCTAAGGATTCCAAATCATTTGATTTGAAAGCTGGCGAGTTTCAGACTGCAGTCAGACAAGACAAGGACGCCGATACTGGAAACAAGACCACATCAGCACGTCTCAAAGCAGGAGAACTTGAAGTGGGTGGCTCAACATCTAAGGATTCCAAATCATTTAACTTGAAAGCTGGCGAATTTCAGACTGCTGTCAGACAAGACAAGGACGCCCATACTGGAAACAAGACCACATCAGCACGTCTCAAAGCAGGAGAACTTGAAGTAGGTGGCTCAACATCTAAGGATTCCAAATCATTTGATTTGAAAGCTGGCGAGTTTCAGACTGCAGTCAGACAAGACAAGGACGCCGATACTGGAAACAAGACCACATCAGCACGTCTCAAAGCAGGAGAACTTGAAGTAGGTGGCTCAACATCTAAGGATTCCAAATCATTTGATTTGAAAGCTGGCGAGTTTCAGACTGCAGTCAGACAAGACAAGGACGCCCATACTGGAAACAAGACCACATCAGCACGTCTCAAAGCAGGAGAACTTGAAGTGGGTGGCTCAACATCTAAGGATTCTAAATCATTTGATTTGAAAGCTGGCGAGTTTCAGACTGCAGTCAGACAAGACAAGGACGCCGATACTGGAAACAAGACCACATCAGCACGTCTCAAAGCAGGAGAACTTGAAGTAGGTGGCTCAACATCTAAGGATTCCAAATCATTTGATTTGAAAGCTGGCGAGTTTCAGACTGCAGTCAGACAAGACAAGGATGCCGATACTGGAAACAATAAGACATCAGCACGTCTCAAAGCAGGAGAACTTGAACTTGGTGGCTCAACATCTAAGGATTCCAAATCATTTGATTTGAAAGCTGGCGAGTTTCAGACTACAGTCAGACAAGACAAGGACGCCGATACTGGAAACAAGACGACATCGGCGCGTCTCAAAGCAGGAGAACTTGAAGTAGGTGGCTCAACATCTAAGGATTCCAAATCATTTGATTTGAAAGCTGGCGAGTTTCAGACTGCAGTCAGACAAGACAAGGATGCCGATACTGGAAACAATAAGACATCAGCACGTCTCAAAGCAGGAGAACTTGAACTTGGTGGCTCAACATCTAAGGATTCCAAATCATTTGATTTGAAAGCTGGCGAGTTTCAGACTACAGTCAGACAAGACAAGGACGCCGATACTGGAAACAAGACGACATCGGCGCGTCTCAAAGCAGGAGAACTTGAATTTGATGGCTCAGCATCTAAGGATTCAACATCATTTGAATTGAAAGCTGGCGATTTTCAGACTACAGTCAGACAAGACAAGGACGCCGATACTGGAAACAAGACCACATCAGCACGTCTCAAAGCAGGAGAACTTGAATTTGATGGCTCAGCATCTAAGAATTCAACATCATTTGATTTGAAAGCTGGCGAGTTTCAGACTGGACTCAGACGAGCCCACGACTCCTCAAATGGAAACAATACGACATCAGCGCGTCTCAAAGCAGGAGAACTTGAACTTGGTGGATCGGCATCTAAGGATTCTAAGTCGTCGATCTAAATTGAACTTAGATGAAGTGACATCAGTCATTCAATACTAAATAGAAAGTCACTGGATTTTAAAGATGTGGATTGGAGATCGAAATTAATATTTACTGTGTTGAAATTTATAGCCCTTTGCACTAAAAAGCTAAGGAGAAGTAAAAAATGGCAAGATTAGAGTGCTCGCCATATATCTGTGAAACTGACTAGCTATGTAGCGCTTAGTATTTAGTTATCGACATTTAGTTATTAACTTGCTAAGAATTCACTCAGGCATGAACCAAACTAAGATGTAGAGGTATTTGCTTTTGTTCCCAACGTTTTACTCCAGTGATATCTACTATTTTGTACAAAATAGATGCAATTTGACAATACAGTGTTGGTTTTGTTTCACGGATATGTGGCGTGCACTCTTTGTGCGCAGTTTTTGGTAGAAATAATCTACATTAATTTACATAAAAAAAAACAGATTTAAGTAAAGGAGCGATCTTTTCATGAAGGAATCATATAATAAGTAAAATGTTGGTCTAAAACTTGACTTATCTGTACTAAAATGGGTTATGAAGAGTTTTTCAAATTCTCGGCTTCTTGCTGTAGGCCTTTGTCAGGATGGTTAGTAAATTCAAGTTTGTTAAATCTCAAGATTAGTAGAGTGCTCAAGCCATAAAACTGCACTAGATCTCTAGGACTACTCTGGGGCCTTATGTCGTCGCGACACAATACAACTTCCGGCGACATTGACACATTTTGAGCAGGAATGGCCAAAATATTATTTCGTACTAGTGCTTGTTATGCAGAAATAAACCAGACAAGGAAACTAAGAATGAAAAAAAGTTACACTTTGCGTTAATTAAATTATATAGAGCTGTTAAAGTGTGACGTATTTTCCGGTCCAACTGCTGACATGAAAAAAAACATTAAGAAAAAACTTTATAAGACTGGTATTCGTTTTGGAACCGGAAGTTGTGTTGCCATACGATTGACGTCGCACTTAACAGCCCTATTGTTCAATCTTGACGAAAAGGTTAGAACCTATTATTAATCTAAATAACTTTGTATAATGATAGAGGTGACTGGCGTAGCCTGTCTTATAAGATATAAACATTTCGTAATTTTCTTAAGGAATTTATACTTAAATAATTATCAAATCGATAAGGCAATCTCAGGCTGTTTTCTAGGGTCAATATAGTACATAGTAATTTTAATTTGACTCTGGTTCGATCTCAGACCTACTTCAGTGTAAAGAACGGCTTTACAATTTCTTTAAATATCTAAGTCTCACGACTCAAATTAAAATTACTATGAACCCTTGGCTGCAACTCTCACATTTTCAATAGTACATAGTATATATTTGTATTAAAGATAATTGTACATCTATTGGTTATATTTTGGATTATTTTTTCTTTAATGCTTATTCAATTCTAATATGTTGTACGAAGGGTTCATATTGAACAAGAATTTTGTGGTTTATGTACTATACGTTTTTTTTTTACATGAAAAAATTTCAACGCTAAACTCGAAATTCCTGAGCTTTTATGGGAATTTTTGAACAACAAACCATGCCGTATTTTGTTTGGCGCTATTTGATTGAGATAACAGTCCCAGAATGCATTTATGCGGCACAATAGCGATATATAGAGATTATCACATGTTAAGAGCCTGATATCGTTTTTATTCACGAGTTTCCCGTCATATCGCGAACAAGCGAGTCCGCGAGTTTATTACACATTTAGGGTCGATTATATATTATTATATATCGAGAGATTTTATTGGACAGTTTACCGTGAAGTGCGGATATCGTATCACTTCACTGATATGGTTTTTATTCACGGCTTTATTTCACGGATATCGACCCTAAATGTGTAATAAAGTTATATATCTTCACTGCATACTCATTATAACGTCGCGGTAAGTTAAGTTATGGGTGAGATCCGCGACTGTTGTAATATGAGGTAAACAGCGAGAAAGAAGAACCACCGCTACCAGGGTAGGGTCGACCCTCTCAACGACATGCAACAAGCTAAACACAAGCAATGGACAATAAACAATGTTTATCACAAATGAAGTAAAAAGCAAGCAAAGGTGATAAAGTAAAACATAACACCAGGGATTTGCCAAACAGTCGTTCTACACAATTGCCTTAACTCCCATTACAAGACCAATTTCTGCAGCCGAGCTCCAAGCACATACAATTCGAAACTCTAAGGCTACAAAGCAGGCACCAACACCTTGAATTCTTGACATGTTCTCCAATATCATGCAAAACACGAGATACTTTGGAATGGCCCCGGCCTAGAAAAATATTTCGCAGCGTGTAACTGCTTACATCGGAGCCACATGTAATTTATACTAAGACTTCAAATGGTCTACAACTTCTTCACCAGTGGAATACGTTTGAATTCACGAACAGCTTTCGCTGTTATCACCGCCGGCATCCTTAAATTATGTGCACAAATTCTTCAGCTCCTTCACCGGTGGAATATTCGTTTGAATTTGCATATAACCTAACTGTCTTCACCGGCAGCATCCAAAACTCCAAACTTTTTACCGGAAGTATTCTTGTACAAATCAGGGGCGTAGCCAGTATTTTGTCTTGGGACTTACCTTGCCGTTTTCAAAACATCAAAAAAAAAACTGGCCACCCAAAAACGGACAAAAAATAAGGGAAACCAAAGAAGCAGGCAACCAAAAGAAATGGACAAATTTCGGGTGTATGATTAAGAACACAATTCACAAGAGAAAAGACGATACAAACCCTGCGAACGAACTTCCATTTTTGACAAGAGCGCAAGGTAATGTGTTGTCGAACAAGACAAATGAACACCAAATGAAGATGATATGAAAACCTGTTATTCTAGTGAATATTACAAGGTATATAAGCGTTTTACTATTTCCCCATGAATATAACATCATACTGTATGTAATACATTCACATGTGAAGTTATCACTTTTTTGAAATAAAGAAAAACAAGTGTCATCAATGAATAAACGTTACGTTTTATTTTTCCCTCGTGAATTCTGAAGTTTAATTACACAAACCTGAATATTTTTTTAGGGGAAAGTTTTTTCGTCAAATATAGCTTTGGGGTTTTCCCTGCAGCCGGCATATTTTTGCGCAGCCGCACTGCATTGAAGATATGAACGAGCTCAATGCTAACAAGTTTTGAGGTTAATCATGCAGGCCTAGTTAAAAAAAACCTAGTTGTCACTAAATACACTAGTTTTGCATTCAATGCAAACGGCTGTTTTTGAAGACCACAGGCTCATTTGCTCAGGCTTGGCCTTGTTTATAAGTTAGTTATTCACCAACATTATTAAAGTGCAAATAAGGGTTCGCCAGTTTGTGTTTAATATGAAAGTTCTGACCCCAAAATTCACATAATCGATAATTTTTTTTATTTTGTTGCGAGCTCATTATTTGTTTGACGGTCAAAGTGGCTGTGGGCTCCCTGTGCGATTTGTAAGACAAATAGGTGTAAGAAACCTTTTATTATGGACCATAGTTTTAACTATCATTATTTTGTTGTTTATCTATTTCTAGTATTATATTAGTTAAGAACAATTTATGATCACACGATTGCTATGATTCTTAAAACAAACGAATATATCATATGCATGCATCCATAATAACAGCTATTCAGCCGGCCTGGACGCTGCAATGGTATTACTAAAGCTATCTATCTATTTCTAAAAGTAGTAAATGTTTTGTACTCAGTTTATAATACCGAAGAGAAAAAATCGAAGAGTGCCTTGGAAAACTGTTCAGCGGTTTCACCTGAGATGAGATGAGCGTTATACTGCAGTGAATGCAGGAATCTACCTCTTAAAGTGTTGAAAGTGTTTAACCACAAACACGGTAAGCGATGCATTGTTGTCATTCTATCCAGGAACTCTAAATAGACATGGTCTCCACAGTCCCCTAACAGGAAGGTTATATCCCTCATGTTGGTAGTGGCGTAGTATAGCATTTCTTTTGATGGGGCGTCTTGTCCGTCTTTATCAAGAAGAACAACAGCGTTAATGTTGGTTAACTTCTCGATGATATCATTCTCTAGAGCTGTTTTCCTTCGATGTTGATCCTTGAACTTGACGTGATACTTTCTTGCAGAATCCCAGAAATTGTTGAAAGCATCTTCCTTTGCTACAGTGAGAGTCACATCCAGGATCCCCATGCCCAAACCAAGCTCATCCACACCTGACCTTTCTTGGTAAACACGATTGTCAGCTGCATGCCAACCTGAGAGTGTGTACGAAAGTTGATCCAACCCTGCATCCAACAGCATTTTTATTATCGTTGTATTGACTAAGGCACAAAAGGCAGTGTGGACAGTGACCCGTTCTTCTTTACATCTAGCAATAAACTTCTTCGTTTGGTCTTCATCAGCTATATGTTGAAGACACAAAGTCTGAGGCTTCAGTTTTGGGGGAACAGGATACGCTTTTTCGAACAGCGTTGCTGATGTAGAACTGGCATACGATTCCTTTCTCTCTAGAAGTAACTGAAGATCATTCAAGAATACTTGCTCAATCTTTTCCTTCTCTTTCATTTCCCAGTCTACATTGAGAAGAGTCCCAATCTGAGTAGTGTCGTCGATATCATTACCAGCTATCAAATCGTTGAACATTGTCAAAATGGAGCGGGCGATGCGCATACAACTATAACCGTCGGTTATGGCGTGGCGGTACAGTATCAGCACGTGGCACACGTTAGGATGTTTTCTTTCTTCCTTGCCATTGCAGGAGGTTGACTCAACAAATGAGGCTTGACTTGGAGCCCACGGAAGAAGTCTTGCTGCCCACATCGGTCCCTCCACATCATTTAGGGTGTAGTTAGTTATTTCGTGGAAAGTTTTGTTCACATCTGCGCCCTCAAGCACCTGCAAATGTATAATTTCTTTATTTCAGGGAAAAGCTTTACGAAAAAAGGAAATCAATTCAAAGATGTGGCCACTGTTTGTGGACCCAAACTTTGTTTTTCTTACCTGAACATCTATCTGTTCTTTGGGCATCTCCCGGAACCATAATTCTCCATCTCTGTCTGCCACACACATCCTTAAGTTGGGTGCCTTTCTAATGAAAAAGAAGGAAATATTAACAACAGTGAATATCTGTTATAGGAATGTTTTATAATAATAATAATAATAATAATAATAATAATAATAATAATAATAATAATAACGCGCGCGCTCTCATCCCACAAGGTTAACGCTCGTTTGGCTCCGTATTTTTCTCTTGTTTTTATACTTCTTTAACAATCTTCTGCTGTTTAATAGACATACAGCTAATTCTAAAGGTTAGTTCTTCAATATTCTTTATTTGGTTTATTAATTTATATAGGATTTTGTGAAATTTCAAACCTACTTTTTAAAGCGAATCCCTAGAAGATTCATTAGCGATTTGCAATTCTCTCTTTTTCTCATTATTACTGGGTTACCTGTGGTAAACCAGTCATAAAATACCTTCGTTTTTTTTTCTTTCTGATTCCTTCGCGACAAAATGGCAAAGTTGCGCAATACTACCCAGAGGGTCATTGCGGCCTTACCCAACAGTCCTTAGTGGGCATCTGATACAGGGTTCCTGTCTATAGTCCAACAATTAGCATGTGCCAACTGTCAATCAATGTCACTACGTTGCCAACTAATTAAGAGAGGGCGGAGCTAGCGTATCACGTGACATAAATTAATGTCTACGCATGCTCTATTTCGTTGACTGCTGTAATTAAAGAGTGAGCCGAGTCAGAAATTTTAATTTATTCGTAAACAAGGATAATTCTAATCTTAAGAATTTGCATTGCTCACGGCAACTCCGCTAACTTTGATTAACTACTCGTGCTTTGACTCAGCTATCTAAAGCAGTATTATCTGTAGTACCAGTACAAAAGGTAAAAGCTAGCCGTGGCCGATATTTAATTCTTGTATTAAAGAATTTCTACGCGCTCCAAGCTAACTCAAACCGATGGGACGTCCTGACTTCATTCGAGTTTTACCGACCCGATTCTCGGATGCTATATTTAATGGTTGACTCAACAAGACTACTACAAATAAACATGAGGTACAACGAAGTTTATTTGGGCTTTCATTTTGATATTAAGAACTGAAGAGTAATGAGAAATATTGTTAAATCGAACGCATGGATTTTGACTCTCAGATCGATCTCTTATATAAAAGTCATTCAACTCGCGACTCACTCGTTAAACATTTACGAACTGTCGATTGATTTACAAATATATACGAAAATAGAAAATTGTAAGATGTAAAGCAATTCTGAGGGTAGTTTTGAGCAATTATTTGCTCGTCTTACCGTTCTAAACGAAGGATTCATGTGGTAAACAAATAATGCTGACCTCAAGCAAACATGTCTCCGTCAGCTCGCTTTGCCGACTTTCCGTCTGCGACTTAATTACGTATGATAAAACTCGGACTGGAATCGGAATTAAGGATATGGAAGTTGGACTTCACCAAAATGGGTATTTTCGATGATTTAGTTTTTGATTTAACTTTTTTTTCCAAAATGGCTTTCACTGTACATTTATAGTAGGCAGTCTCTCACTGTCTTTTGAAAAACGACGAAAAAAGAAAACGAGGGCCTCGACAGTACGATACATCAGAAACATTAAAAACCAAATTACAGTCAGCTTATTTTATAATTGATCACTCTTTTTCCACAAAGGGTGGGTCAAGGGCACCCTAGGACCCCTCCCCCTGCCCCTGTCCCTGGTCTCACCCGGTCCAGGTAACCCAGTCTACCCTGCCCGCAGGGTCTTGTTTCATCTAAAATAAGGTGTTTCCTTGGGCAAATTCACTAATAATTTAGCCACGACCATTGTTAGTAAGAATAGTAATTCAAATTTGATATTACGCACATAATTTCTTTTCTTTTTCTTTTCTTCGTAAGAAGAAAGATTAAGGGGTATTTGGTTCACATCTATCGGACCTGATCGGCCTATCTCATCTAATTTTATCTAAACACTGATTGCTCTTTACAAGCTGCCTTTAATTTTCTATTATTCAAGATCTATAAACTCATTTTTGCATATATTTATTATATCGATTTGATATGTTTCTTGTTTCATTTTATTTCTCGAGAAGATGCCTTATTTTCGTTATTAACTGCTAAAGTTTTGTTTGTTTTTAAAAAAAAGTTGTTTTTTTCTCATAGTTCCATTGATTCCATGTTACATCTTAAGAACTCGCTTTTCCAGAGTGCTTTATGAGCTTTTATGTACATTGCCTAACTGATTGCCTAATTATAATATGATCCCATCAGAATAACAGATTTTAGAATTTTTAGTTTTTAGGATCTATTGTAATTGGGGAAAACCTGTAATAGATTCCTACAATCTTGGACAAAATGGTTGAGAATTTTTGAGTTTTTAAGGATATATTGTGTAAAACACAGTTAAATCCCTCTCCAACGACCCCCCTCCCCCCAGAACAATAATGGGTCTGCCGAGAGGGAACTGTGCTAGCCAATGAAACCAACATTGTGCTGGGGGGGAGGGAGGAATTTCAGTTTAGATAATACTTTATGAGGAACATTCCATTTTTTTGATATGATCAAAAATTCTCAACCCTTTTTGTCCAAGATTGTAGCCTCTCTTATTTTAGAACATTACTGAACCTTTCACTGATGCGTTAATATATTAATTTTTATTTCTGCAAAGAGTAGGCTAAGTCAAATAAAATATAAAATAAAATAAATTTGTGTGATTTGACAAAATTTAAAATTTGCTCGAGCGTAACCGTCAAGCTGAGATAGAGCGCGCGCTCGGAAACAACTGCTGTCACACAGCTCGCGCAAAATCTGGACGAGCTGAAGTTCTTCTGCGAAATAAACTCCGCAGGGAAAGAAGGTCCTCATGGACACAATTACTACAATAACTGTGATGAAATGATGAAATCAAGAACCAATGAAAACGATGAAAACAGAACCGAAGCAAATGACGGTTCTTCATCCGGCATCGACCAAGCGTGTGGACAGGCTGGTCGACGTCGTGAAAATGTAACTGTCCAAAATCAAACACGAAAAGCAAGAAAGAAGTGGAATAAAGAAGAAAATAGAACTTTGATGGAATGTTATATGAAGAGTGAGCCCGAGAAGAGAGGCTATAGAAAGAGGTTGCTTGAACTGTGGGAAGAAAGAGGAATGGACCAACAAACTGAACAAAGACTAGCGGATCAAGTAAGAGCTATCCTGAAAGGAAAATGGTTTACAGAATTAGAGATAGAGGAAATTCAGAGGAAGGTAACCGAAATCAGATAAATTGACACTGAAGAACGGAGTCCTGGAACAGACCATAGCACTGGGACAGAGGAGAATTGCTCGACCACACACGACGATGGTACAGAAGAAAATCAACGAGAAATAATACCTGAAGAAATGGAAATGACAGATGAACAAAACGCAATAATATCTCGACTGTATGAAATACTACACAAAACAGATCGAGAGAGATTACCAGATCTTCGCGGAGTATTTAGGAAAAAGCTGTTAGACCAAGTCAAAGCTGTCGATAGTGTGCTGCGAACTATTCCTACGAATGATATTACAGAGACAAACGACCTTGTGTATGCCGCTGCTGCTGTGGTAACTGAAAGAGTGGGAGTGAAGCTCAAAAAGAAAAGGAAGAATGGAGAACCACCCTGGAAAAGAAGGCTACAAGGACAGATTAGCGAGATGAGAAGGGACTTAAGCAGACTTCAACAAATCAACATCCAAACAGTTGGGACTTCTCGAAAGATGGAACGGCTAGAGCGAAAGTATAATGTCAGAGGTAAAGGATTGAAAGTGGTAATTGAAGAGCTGAAACAAAGGATCAAGGCCAAGGCAAGTAAAGTGAAGCGCTATGCTAGCTTGTTCTGTTTAATCATGGTCAGTGGGAGAAAATCACGATACTTATATCCCCGATGATATCTATCCAAACCGAGGCTTTGGCAAGTACATCCGGGAATACATGTGTATCCGACCATAATCCTTGCCACCACCGAGTTTTAGTCTTATTGAAACCATTTTAACAAAAGCTGCGGCAGACTTTCGTAACTGCTCCAAGTAATCATGGTATATCTGTGTTAGCCAATGAGTATGCGAGACGTATTAAGATGTTTCCAGACGAGTATTTGGCAACCATGTTGGAAATATTTTCCAACTAAACGACCGATCAGAGTTTAGATTACTTCATCCCCAGTTCCCATCTCAATTATATTGTATATGAAAAAGTTTAACTTTGGATACTCAGTACAACTTACTTAGATCGATGACAAGCTTTCGACTCAAGCTAGAGTTTTGGTCACGTTATGCAGTCACGCTTGATCATGACGTTTATGTACCTCGAGATCACGTGACTGCAAAAAATGGTCCCAGATGTGTGGAAGATTAATCCTGCCCCATCCGTCGCCCCATCCCTATTGAGGTCTGGTGCATTGATCCTGATGTGTATGGCTTCGCGAACTCCCCCGATGAGGCCAATTGGGGTTCCTGTCCAGTACTTTAACTGAGTTCATGTCCATTCGATGATCTGGGCAATCCTTATATAGATGTTTGAAAGCTTCTGATGTTTTTGTGTGTAGACGGAAGTGTTCCGCTAGTCTCGTCTTGAGAGAGCGCTACCTGTGTAGGTAGAATCATAGAATCGAAAGCTCGTCATCTATCCAAGCTTAAGTAAGTTGTACTGAGTATCCAAAGTTAAACTTTTTCATATACTATCAGACCAGTACAGATGAATGTCAATCAATTATACTGTACATGTGTGTACTTAGAATGAACACACGAAACCTACTTAAAATAAAATAAAAGATGATTGTAGTAAAACTTTATTTTAGCGTCGCACGAGTAACCTAAAAAGGAACGTGTACAAAGGAATTGATGAAGGTGATTGTTCTAACAGTTCAACACAATTCAACACAACACAACGCTAGATGACAAGCTCATATAGACATGTCAGCTCATGCCTTATCTCTTTGTGATTTTGATGCCAACTAATTTATCTACAACAGTAATCAGCTCGTCATTTTTGACTCCTTTGAATCTCCCATTATCCAGGTCTTTGATGCTTTCTTCTATCTCTTCATCCGTGTATCGACAAAGGCTTGACCAAAAACGATTACGAATCATGTAGTACCACCTACTTTTGGGAATCTTAATACTGGGCTCTTCATTGGTCACTTCTGTGATGACGTCATCACGGTTTTTGACATAAGGCAAAATGTCATCAAGAACGTCTCGTTTCTGCTCCAAGTCCTTCAGTTGAAGAAGTGAGAAGGGCATACATGATCCTACGTTCGGTTGATTTAAAATAAGGCAAACACCATTCTTCGGGAGGTAATCGATGATATGTCCAAGGCATTTTATAATGTCGTGAAAATGATGAACAACACTACAAAGCAGTATCTTGTTGAATAGACACTGTTAAACAAATACAACAGGTTAATGGCAGAAGAGAACAAAATTGATTATAGAAAAAAGAAGGTATTATAACCCACGCTCATTTGCACGAAACTTCAATTTGTATACATGAAGAAATCCTTTCAACTTTACTGCGATTCTCAATATTCTGCAAACTCGGTAGTTGCGAGTTTCCCGTTGAAATTTGGTTTTTCACTACCGCCAGTCAAAACCATAAAAGGTACCGACTGATTAGTTTTGATTGACGGCAGCGAAAAACCAATTTCACAACAAGCCATTGAAATGTCTGAGTTCGCAGAATATTGAGAATCGCAGTAATTTGCTAAACTATTTACGTGAATCTTTATTTAACTAATTGACTATTGTACCATACCATACTTATACTCAAATATTCAAAATGCAATCAATATGACGAACTACAACAGAAACTGCATGGCACATTCTTGTATGATGCTGAATAAATATAACCTATTTGAGTTTCAAATAAACTCAGAAATAACAAACCTGGTTTTCCCCTTGATCTTTAGCTAGATTATCACACAACTGTTCTGCTGTTTGTACCACAGGCACAATACCATCCAGTTTGCTTGCATGTTCAAAGAATGCTTGACAAGGCTCTATACACGTGACAGGATTCTTGAGTCCCACGTGCTTCCATAACAGATGTGCTTGTTGACCTGTAGCAGTGCCAATGTCCAATAGTAGATCGCCTGGTGTCAGTTCCAGCTTGTTGGTAATCATTGGTGTGTAAGCTTGATGTATGGGCTCGTACAGGTTGTCGTATTTACTGGATATCTCTGTGTAATGTGAATCCATTATGCTGCCTTGATTGAAATAAAAAATATTATAATTTTTTTAGTGTAAATGCATGTGATGTACGTCCTGCTTGTTCTCCCACAATTTTCTTCTATCATTAGATTTTTTATTAGTTTTTATTTTTTTGTATTTTAACCTATATAATATTTTTATAAGTCGATTTTACATTTAGCATATGTTATGCACGATTGATCATTTTTATGAATATTGCGCAGTATAAGTGAATAAATATTATCATTATTATTATTATTATTATAAAACTCATGAATAATTAATGAGGAAAACACAATAGAAATCATTGTCCGTGGAGGAGGTCGTATATCAGATACAAAATCGTCCTGATTTGCATAAACTTTAACTCCAATTTTGTCAGCCAAATTCAATTTTCTCTTTAAAATTTTAGTAGAACATGAATGTATACACCTAGACGTTTCATAAGTAATATACAATATTCGTGTCCGTGTTGTATCAGATATACAATCACTCGCCTTCGGCTCGTGGTTGTATATCTGATACAACACGGCCACTCATATTGTATATATTACTTATTAAATAGTGCTTAATCTCGTACTCTTCTTATTTGAGAAGAATTATGATGAAAAACTTCATGGCAGCAATACATCGTGACTGTCGTGACGGGTACAGAGTTTATCTGACGGCATTCGTTCAACGAACAAGAGCGAGCGGATTAAGCTGGTCAATATATAATATATCTAAAACGCTGTGTGCATTAGAAACAACTGTATTGTAGAAATGTTGAGTTATTCATAAGCTACAAAATCAAATGCATAGACGGCGGAGCTGGGAGTGCACTTCTTGGGGGATCTAATTTCGCTTGTTGTGAAGAAAGTGATGTTGATGTAATTAGAAATACATAGACAACGTCTAGACAAGAAAACCTAACAAAACGTTTATCGAAGTGAATGACCTATGAAAGGTCCATTTTGTATCTGAAAATCGTAAGTATATACACTGTTTACTTGAAGGTTTCAGGTGGATCCGAGAATGTCGTGATCAGACACCCCACTTTTCAAAGCTGTTAACCCCCTATGAAATGTACCACTGGAATTTTAAAATGAAATAAGACTACTGTTCTAAGCTTTGCTCTCTGGTATTAGCAAAATCATCTCGCATCTAACTGATACTATGTGCATGCAGATACATGATTTATTGCTGGCTTTTAATACCACTATATTATAGGGTATTTATCAGTAGAAAATGAAACACTTACCATCATACCTACTACACATGCATTCCTACCTGTTATGGTGCTATAAAGAGTCTACGTGTATTATAGGAAGACCGGGTCTGGTGTGATAATTATAGAACGTGGCTTTGCTTGCTAGGTCGAGTGTAAACTGTTTGTTTTCGTGAGCTTGGCTTCTTACTGGGAGAGGCACAATATGTAATAATTACAGTGCATGCGTTGCGGATGACGAGCAGTAAATGATAAGGACACAAACTGCACCAGCCTCGTAGAGGATTAGTCGTATCTTGGTAAATGTAAAATGAATAATCCAATGGATTGATGACCCAAGTATGGTAGAGAGCAGTAGGTTTGTGTAACCACAGGTAGCCCAAGCTATGGTTTTGAATATATATAGATAGAATGTATGGCAGATCAAAAAATTTCTTTAAAATAAAATACATTTCATATTTTATTGTTTCGTTACCGTTTCGCTTCGTTAAACATTGATATATCGGTAAAGAAACAATAAAATATGAAATATATTTTATTTTAAAGAAATTTTTTGATCTGCCATACATTCTCTCAATATATATTCAGAACCATAGCTTGGGCTACCTGTGGTGTAACCTGTCTTTTTCTGCGAGAAGCGTTTTGATTGTGTTGTGATTCAATTTTGCGCTATTAAAACCAGCCAGGTGGAAAAGAGGTGACTTGGGTAACAATGGTTGCTTGTCTATAGGAATACATTTTCATCTAGGCCCTTTCAATTCGAACTAGGATTTTAGAAGTTGATTTTTGCCTAGTGTGTAATAGTCACTATCACTCAACCAGTCCAGCCGTATATAAATTCACAAGAGACATCAAATACACGAGAAGCAGCTCGTTATCATTCAAACGTAATTTTCGCCTCTGCATTGATATTTAATGACTGTTCTGGCTGAGTGATCATGAACTAATAGAGTACTCTAGTGTGACGTCACAAATTTTTTTGGCTTTAACAACGTTTGATTTCCAATTTCGGTAGCCAATCAAAAAAGACGTTTACACACCAAATTTAACGAGAATCGGTCAAATAGCAGCTGAGATATAGACATTTGAATTTATAATTTCCCCATACAAATCACTGCATTATCGGCTTTATGAAGCAAGCATCCATCCATCCATGGTGTTTATGAATAACTGACTTATAAACGAGGCTAAGCCTGTGCAAATGAATTTGAGGTCTTCAAAAATTAACAGCGGTTTGCATTGAATTAGAAACTGGTGCCTCAGTATTTCAATAGTCCCCTTGAAAGTTCTTTGAGCCCCCTTGAAAGGTTGCCATGCCGGCGGGTGAGCTCGCAATGATAGAGGCCCTTTTTTTTAGAACTTGGACAATTATTCACATGTCTCTATCATTGCAAGCTCACCGTTGGTTACGCTTTGATGCAAAGGCATGGCAACGATACAACGATTAACAACGATAACACTCGTACATCGAGCGGACGGTTGTGCCAAGCCATTTGGTTCGTTAAATATCTGGCAAGGATTCGCATAACTCCAGAACATCATGTTAATAGACCGGCAACACAAGAACTCGTAACCACTCCAGCACATCGAGACCATCTCCAGCAACATCTCATGGGATATTTCCTCTCGACATTTGTCTCGTTCTCTTGTGGGATTCGGCTAAAACTCAAAATAATGACGTAAACTCGTCAGCAACACAAAAGTCGCCCACTATAGTCCCTAAATGTTCTATACACTATTTTAACCCGGGATTTATCCCACACCATAGAAAATACAGCCAATCAGAAAGCAGGAAAGCCGTTGTATATTCGTCGGTATTTCACTCTTCCTTCCCATCATGCACTGCGCGTTGAATCTACGCATTTGTATTTTCTATGGTGTGGGATAAAATGGTTATACAATGGTTTCTCGAGGCATACCGTGGATATCCCACTCGTCACTTGTATTTTCTTTGTATACACACTCGCCTAAAGGCTCGTGCGTATACCAGAAACTACAAATGACTCCTATACGTATGCCGCTCGAAACCATTGTATAACTAGTATATATCTCTATTCCTGAGCGACTCAAACATGCATGACTTGTAGCACGTACAGGAAGCCATTCCAAAGCAGTTCTCGTTTGTAATGCGTTTGTCAATTTTACTTTTATTTTTTCTCCGCTTCTTTAATATCTCAACGTTCTTGCTACATAGAATATAAAAGAAGACCAACAATCATACTACGTGTGCATTACTTGAAGCTAATAAAAGTGAAAGACGCCAGTTTGATCAGTTTTTTTGATTCGCTATAATTTGTTTCGAGACAGTTGCGATTAGTCTAGATATTTTGGAATATACAGAAATGGCAGCGTACGGTGAAGTCTTAAATTTTACGTTTTGTGCTATTTTTCCTTTAGAGATTAACCGTTTTCACAATTGATACAGCGGCTATTGAAACACGTTCCTTGATTTGTTGGTGAAGCGTTAAAACAGCCTTTCAACTCATTTCATGTCATATCTAACACTATAAAGCTGCATCTACACGAGTAATTTTTCCTTGACAAGGTTTCCTTGCTCGTGTAGATGATGAACAAGTTTCCTTGACAAGTTTCGATGAGCGAAGCAACAGGCTAATCTCATTAATATTCCTTGCTAAATTTTCCTTGTTGTCCGTCTACAATAGTTCATTTTACTCCATCTACACGATCAATTTTTCCTTGTCAAGGAAAACTTGTCAAGGAAAAATGGCTCGTGTAGATGACGCTTAACTCAGAACCAAGAAACAAATCGCTGACAAGTTAAGGCCTGGTTCACATGGGCGTCGTAATCATAAGCAACATACGCAGAATCAGTATCGCATTTATCACTTAGGTGTGAAAAAAGACAAGAACTGTTAATGAACAGTACACTACGTGCTGCTCATAGTGCGACGCGCCTAACCATGGCCACCCAATAGGCAATGTGCATCAAAGCTCACAAAGCACTCTGGGGGTATTCTTTCATGGTTAGTTAACCCCTTAATATTTGGACAGAACAGAACATTCAGTCATCCTAAAGTACTACCTGCGCTTGTGTATGTCACTTGCTTGCGTCACTAGTGTGAACCAGGCTTAAACACTGACCATTATGTGCAGCCAGAACGAATTTTATTGAAAACTTGCGATTCAGTGAACGTACATTTCGTACGAGACAGGAAATGGCGTCAAGTGAAAATAAGCAATAGCCCTTTCCCAAGATACAGTCAAGCGCTCAGGAAACTGATTGTACTTGCCATCAGCCTTTTCCTTATTGGACAATAGAACAAAGAAAGACTCCAAGGCGCCAATAAATCAAATGATTCATTGTTTTTAAAAAATTAGTAGCGCTCTAACCTTTTGTTATTGTTTAATCATCCAATAAAATCTACCTTGGCAAGAATTCTCGATAAATATGTATCTAAACCCACTTTAGATAGCACATCCGGGAGTTCATGCACATCCAGCTATATCTTGGGAAATGTCTATTCTCTAATGATTGATTAACTACTGAATAATTCATAAATCTTTGCTACCAAATTGTCACATGCATTGCACTTTACGGTTTTTTCTCTCTAAGTAATAATATTTGCAAATACAAATCTTGTCTTCGAAATGTTCCAGGAAGGGGCATACCAACCTTTGTCTTCATGGTAAGCAAATGGTTAGGCGTCAGCGGTTGTGATGCATCTGCTGTGTTAAGGCCCATTTACACTGGCGATTTTTGAGGCGGTTTTAGATGCGATTTTTGCGGCAATTTGGGTCATAGTCAAAAATGGTAAAGGATTAACTTGTAAAGTTTTAATCAGGAGACCAAGATTACCTGGAAAAATGTCTCTTTACAAGCATAAGACAGAATTATTTTATTATATTTCCAAACATGAATGGACGTAGAAATCGCAGCAAAAATCGCAATAAAAATCGCCAGTGTAAACGGGCCTTTACTGTGGACAGTGGTAAACGGGTCTGGAGTTCATGATGCATTGAACTTCTTTGAGCAGCTTGCGGAATCCCTCGTCGTCGAGTTGAGTTCCTGTTTCCCGTAGTAGCACGGCTAAAACGCCTCTGTCTTTATCTAACGCTCCCATTCGCCGCACATGTGGCTTGCTGAGGGGAACGTCAATTTCGCCTTGCTTTCAATAAAATCACAGTTCGTCTTCATGTTAAACAAATGGTTAGGCGTCATCAGCAGTTCTGCTGCATCTTTTGTGTTACTGCTGACAGTGGTAAGAGGTCTGGAGTTCACGATGCATTGAACTTCTATGAGCAGCTTGCGGAATCCCTCGTCGTCGAGTTGAGTTCCTGTTTCCCGTAGTAGCACGGCTAAAACGCCTCTGTCTTTATCTAACGCTCCCATTCGCCGCACATGTGGCTTGCTGAGGGGAACGTCAATTTCGCCTTGCTTTCAATAAAATCACAGTTCGTCTTCATGTTAAACAAATGGTTAGGCGTCATCAGCAGTTCTGCTGCATCTTTTGTGTTACTGCTGACAGTGGTAAGAGGTCTGGAGTTCACGATGCATTGAACTTCTATGAGCAGCTTGCGGAATCCCTTGTCGTCGAGTTGAGTTCCTGCTTCTCGTTTCTTTGATACTTGCATGGTTTTCTTTGATACTTGGTTTGTTTTCTTTGATACTTGGTTTGTTTTCTTTGATACTTGGTTTGCTTTCTTTGATACTTGGTTTGTTTTCTTTGATACTTGATTGGTTTGTTATCTTTGATACTTAGTTTGTCTTCTTTGATACTTGGTTTGTTTTCTTTGATACTTGGTTTGTTTTCTTTGATACTTGGTTTGTTTTCTTTGATACTTGGTTTGTTTTCTTTGATACTGGGTTGGTTTTCTTGGATACTTGGTTAGTTTAGTTATAAAGATTTTCATCCAGCCATCTGGAAGTCCAGTTACAAAACTGGACGTCCACAATGAATAGACGCAATTCTCTATATCTATTAAATAATTATTTATAATGATGCAGTCGAAACATCAACTTCATTGACTGCTATACGTATACAATTACAAAGCAACACCCAGGTTTATTGCTTAATATTGGGAATGACTGAGCCAAGACCATACTAAAATTGATAATACATGCACAAAATAGTTAATACCCATGAATAATGATAATAACATATAGTAATGATAATGATGCTAATTATAATAATACCCATGAATAATGGTAATAATATATAGCAATGATAATGATGCTAATGATAATAATACCCATGAATAATGGTAATAATATATAGTAATGATAATGATGCTAATGATAATAATACCCATGAATAATGGTAATAATATATAGTAATGATAATGATGCTAATGATAATAATAATAATAATAATAATAATAATACCCATGAATAATGGTAATAACAATAAGTTAATAATAATGATGGTGATGATGATAATGAAAATGATGATGATAATGATATTAAATGATAATGATGATAATGATAAAAATTGATAATGATAATGATGATAATGATATTAAATGATGATGATGATAATGATGATAATGATAATGATGATAATGATAAAAATTGATAATGATAATGATGATAATGATATTAAATGATGATGATGATGATGATAATGATAAATATATTAGATAATGATGATAATGATATTAATTGATAATGATGATGATGAAAATGATAATGAAGATAATGATGATAATGATATTAAATAATAAAAATGATCAGCAATAATCTTTATTAAACTTTACAAAATATGGTATATAGTATATGGTATTAATGAATTTAAATCTAATCACTAATCACTCATTTTATTAAAATCAGGGGGGAAAATATGCCTTAATAATAGTATATTATTAAAAACTTTATTAAAATAGGTGAGAATATAAATATATCACCAAAAAAATCTACTCGAAAAAAATTATATATATGTACAGAAAGCTAATAATGAATTTGTATCTAATTTGTATTACGTTGTTTAACAGATGCCTCCAACTGCGGTTTCTACATCTAAATCTATGTTTTTAATATTGCAAAATGTTCTCTTAAGTGTTCTTGAGACTCTTAAGCATTAAAAAAATGCACCTTACTGCGATTTTCAATATTCTGCGAACTCGGTAGTTGCGAATTTCCCGTTGGAATTTGGTTTTTCGCTGCCGCCGCGCCAGTCAAAAATATAAAAGGTACCGACTGATTAGTTTTGATTGACGGCAGCGAAAAACCAATTTCACAATAAGCAGTTGAAATGTCTGAGTTCAATATTGAGAATCGCAGTAAATGAAAAATTCCAGCTTCAACAATTTTGATCAAGTTGACCTAATTACCAGACCTAATTGATGATGCACTCCAGCACTCCATAGATGAACAAAGTGGCTCTCAAAAATCTCTGGTTTTCGAAAAAAGTCGAAAACATGGCAACCGAATTCCAAGAAGAACGGCTTAGAGCGGTTTTTTAAAAAGTACTAGTGGGCAATTTTTTTAAAAAACCGCTCTAAAACGGCCAAAAACCACCCAGAATGACACCAAATACCTTTAACAATAACATAGGACCAAGGTATGTTCAAATTTATTTCAACAAAAAATACGTTGTATATCGTCCCATACATTTACTGTAAAAATAGCTAAAAATGGATTGTTTGGGCTGCCTGTGAGCATACAGCCAGTAAACGTCATCCCTCATTTACATAAAACACTGACAGTGTCAATCTTAACTCCAAATATGGTCTTGCTAGGGCTTGGAGAACGTTTAGGTCCAGAAAAACACTGAAAAACCTCAAAAATCTCCAGGAGTCAAACAGTTAACCTCACCTATTGTTTTGAAAGCGCACGAAGTCGAAAATAGTGATAAAGCAAAAAGGTCTAATTGGAACAAACGTGAGCACGTTGCTATCTCTAAAACATCGTCAATAAGTTGGATAAAAATATATAATTAAAAAATAAATCGAATAAAAATAATAAATCACTAAAACTACTTACAAGTCCACCATGCTCTGCCATCCAAGGAA
Organism: Anthopleura xanthogrammica; assembly: GCA_964019055.1. NCBI lineage: Eukaryota > Metazoa > Cnidaria > Anthozoa > Actiniaria > Actiniidae > Anthopleura > Anthopleura xanthogrammica. The sequence goes on along the minus strand of OZ025206.1, from coordinate 27,888,294 downwards.
CAACACTGATCATCAGGACATCCACAATTTGTTCAATGTCGGACATCAGTTGCTTGAAGTTCCTTGCGAAAAAAAATCGTACATACACGATCTCTGAGCAAATCTGAAGGATCTCCAACACCGTTTTCCAAGTTAACCCAACTTGAAGTTTTTGATGAAGGAGATTATTGACAACCACTTGTAGTGGAAAACCATCTCGTTCATTCTTACGTAAAGCCATTTTAATGGCGGCACTTGAGTTGCTTCCTCCGCTATTGACCAAGTATCGTGCAACGAAATCAGTCTCAAGTACAATGATGCTTCTGGATCTCGATCTGAAATCCGGATATCCTTCAATCACCATTTGTACAAGGACTCTAGTTTCGTACACTTTTAGTAACTCTACGACATCGTTACGACCAATAGCGACAGCAAAAGCCTTCAAATGCTTAACATCGTAAGGCGAGATGACTTGCTGATCTTCAAGAACGTCAAATATTTCGAGCAAACTCATGTCAGAATGAGGCTCGGGCAGCATTTCTTTGGAAAAGAAACGAAACTCCTGCTCATATGGAGTCAACATCTGGTTGATTTGAAGAAGAATCTGTCGAAAGGGAGTTCTTAATATACTGTTCATCATCAGAAAACAAACCAAGTATCAAGTAAACAAACCAAAATGGTGCAGATGGAAGATGGAGCGACACGAAGAGGGACGGAAGGGGGGCTGTTATTTATATGAAATAGCATAGTCACGTGATAATATTACACAGAAAAGCATGACGGGAAGTGGGTCTTCCCCTAAACCAAATGAATAATTAAAATGAAACAAGACGCCCAATAGGCGTTCACTTGGTTGCTTCGGAGTGGAATTGTACGACTCAGATAAGCAACAAAGGGTTACCAAAAGGTCCCGTTGTATTTTGCATAAAAGAACGCTTTTATTTAGCTGGTAATATAGTGTCTAGATAGATATCTTCCCCTTAGTAGTAGAAATACAGATGCAGCTTTGTCGGGAGAGAACAGCGCTGTGTTACGCGTGTTAAATTACTCCTTATCTTGACCTCATTGAGCAGACTTTAGTCCGGGCTAACAAGGCTGGTGAAATCCTCAAGAGTCACTTTAGTAAGAGACTAGCCAATATTTGACTTCAAAATTGGTATTTATTTTGTTATTTGCTAATTTTTCCAGGTTCTCTGTCAGTTACTGATTATTTTATTAAAGAAATAATCGTGTAAAGCTGATTGTTAGTTCACACACTTCGCCTTCCTGCAAAATGCCTAGACTCCCCTGCGTCATGATGACCATGGTACCATGGTTTTTCACTGTCAACCATGGTCAACCATGTTTTGACCATAGAGTGACCATGATGGCTGACCATGGTTGATGACCATGGTACAAAGTCAACCATGTTCAATAGAAATCTTGCTTGATTTTAGCAAAAAAAGACATCAATTCAGCTAGAAATTAGAAATTATGAGGAACCAAACCTGAAAATCAGTTTTAAAGAATCTAAATTAATTTAGTTCTCATCATTGTTATGACCATGTTACACTGTCAACCATGGTCAGAGTATAATAATAATGACCATGGTACACAGTCAACCATGGTCAGAGTATAATAATAATGACCATGTTACACTGTCAACCATGGTCAGAGTATAATAATAATGACCATGGTACACAGTCAACCATGGTCAGAGTATAATAATAATGACCATGGTACACTGTCAACCATGGTCAGAGTATAATAATAATGACCATGTTACACTGTCAAAATACATCAATTGGGCTAGAAATGTGAAATGATAATGAACAAAACCTAAAAATAAGTTTTCAAAGATTCTAAATTAATTTGGTTTGTATTTTTTGCTTTGACTATGGTTGACAGTGTAACATGGTCAAAGTTATAATAATGATGACGATGGTACACGGTCAACCATAGTCAAAAGGAATGTTGCTTGATTTTAGAAGAAGAAAAAAGACATCAATGAGGAATTATAAGGAACAAAACCTGAAAATCAGTTTTTGAAAGATTTTAAGTTAATTTGATTTGCATTATTGTTTTGAACATGCTACCACTGTCAACCATGGTCAAGTATAATAAACATTACCATGGTACACTGTCAACCATGGTCAAAGTATGATAAACATTACCATGGTACACTGTCAACCATGGTCAGAGTATAATAAACATTACCATGGTACACTGTCAACCATGGTCAAAGTATGATAAACATTACCATGGTACACTGTCAACCATGGTCAGAGTATAATAAACATTACCATGGTACACTGTCAACCATGGTCAGAGTATTATAAACATTACCATGGTACACTGTCAACCATGGTCAAAGTATATAATAAACATTACCATGGTACACTGTCAACCATGGTCAAAGTATAATAAACATTACCATGGTACACTGTCAACCATGGTCAAAGTATAATAAACATTACCATGGTACACTGTCAACCATGGTCAAAGTATAATAAACATTACCATGGTACACTGTCAACCATGGTCAAAGTATAATAAACATTACCATGGTACACTGTCAACCATGGTCAAAGTATATAATAAACATTACCATGGTACACTGTCAACCATGGTCAAAGTATATAATAAACATTACCATGGTACACTGTCAACCATGGTCAAAGTATAATAAACATTACCATGGTACACTGTCAACCATGGTCAAAGTATAATAAACATTACCATGGTACACTGTCAACCATGGTCAAAGTATATAATAAACATTATCATGGTACACTGTCAACCATGGTCAGAGTATAATAAACATTACCATGGTAAAAAAAAACATTACCATGGTACACTGTCAACCATGGTCAGAGTATAGTTCTGACTAATAGAATAAATAGTACTCCTCATGGATCGTGACTGCAGTCAAGTAAATAAATTCGTAATTCTAAGTCAGTTACAGTTAATTGACCATGGTACACAGTCAACCATGGTCAGAGTCTAGTTCATCTTGGTTTTAAAATATTCTGATTCATTTGGTTCGAAAATAAACCAACTTAAAATAATCATAGAAAAACCACTTTAAAATGTAAGATTTTTATTGCGAAAAGCTTAAATTCATTAAAATTTTGCTGAAACGCTACTACAAAGATAAGATATTAGACTGAGTGAGGTTTAAGCTCAGACGTGCATAATTTTACATCGAGATAATTCGGCTACAAATTGAAAATTCAGATTTTGGTTTACCAGTACAGTTCAAATAAACTTCCAAGCAATATATAATTAAAAAATGTACTTATCGTTTATTTTCTGTTACTGTTACCCACTACTGGAACTTTTTCCAGTGCCAAACATCCTCAAATCCATCTCTACACACTATCAAAACTTCCTTTCCATCCACGTACAAACTGCTCTGTGGCCGTCAGTGGACTGGTAATAGCCTCGATGCCAAACACCGGTATGTACGCGGGCTCATATACTATGTTTTTGGCGCCCAATGTTATTATTCAACGGTTATCGTTACAAACTCTTCTTGTAGAGAAGTATGTCTACATAGAAAATAGTTTTTACGAATTTTGAAAGCTAACTTTGCTCAGCATGAGTTTGATATCATGCGATGGATTCAATGTTTATTTTGTGGATTGTAAAACAGTTGGTTGAGGACATTGCATGGAATCACTATAAGGCACGTAACACTGAACTCGTTTTGCTTACGATTTGGTTGTTTCATTGATTCTTGCTCTTCAAGGCTTTCAGCGCATTTTATGAAGTTTGTGTTTATATGAAGCTGAATGCCTGGCTGTCTTTTCGAAAGCGACTACACAGCCATTGCATCATGATAGCATCTTGATTTTAAAAGCTAAAGTTTATATATTTAAAAGCTTAAAGCTTTACTGCTTAAATGTAAGCTAAAGCTTATAAGGTAATATACATCTGACAAAAGAATTTTCCAGCTACATAAGCTGATGTAAACAACGATTATGAAAAGTATTTTGTATACAAAGAACTGTCCTGGAGGACAGGTCCTGGAGCAGTTTCTTTTAAATTGCTTTGCGAGTAGCTACATGTACATCTTAATAATTTCTGGTAGACTATTTTACGATTTTCTTTTTCTTTTACTTTCTCCTACCTTCGTTCTTGTTGAGTGCATAATGGGGATTATAAACATAAAGTACCAGATATTATGCTGGGAAGTACACTTCTACATTTATTATAAATTACAGATCATTAATTGTTTTATATCTTTCTACCTTAATTTTTAAGGATCAAGAATGTTGAAATTTAATGCTGCACTGGGCTTTATAAAGGAGCTAAAAACAAGAAGTTACAGACCTGAGAAAATCTTTACATAGGTAAAAAAAAACCACAATAGTGGGGAATCAAACTCCACAAAAGGCTTGTAAAAGTCTTACAGAGAAGGTTTTACAAATTCAGCTAATCTCTTTATAACAATTAATTTCTTACTTAGTGAGAAAACTTTATTCAAAAGAAGAAATAATTTCATATTCTTTGGCTGCTAACTCCAAATTAGATGTCAAGCCAAAATTTGTAGGAAGTTGTACAACCTTGAGTATAATATTAGACTCAGTTCCTCTTTTTCCTCCAGACTGACAGTCAAGTCAGTATTTCCCTGTCTTTGGGCACACAGGGAGTGGGGGCCAGGTTGAAATGGCACGCAGGGAAAAGCAGGGTCCTTATTTGTCCACTCCCTGCAATACAATACAATACAATAAACTTTATTTTACGAGGGAAAAACAGCTATTAACAGCTATAAAGGTTATCTAACATACGGCCCTCTAATTAAATAAATAATTAAACTAAATGTAAATAACAATATGTATGAATTATATATTACTAATATTTTATGAAAGATAAGTTTGTGATAGACTAAACAATAGGAACAAGAAAAACATAAGACTACTAGACTAAAACAATAAATTACTAAGAGATACAAGTTTAGGTAAAGATACGTATAAGCAAATAAAGATTAAGAAGAAATACAGTTACAACTCATAAGAAACCTACAATTAAAGCAGAAACGTTCTTCCAGGTGGTCAATACAGTTAAGCTTAAGACGAAAGTATTTACGGATTCTAAGTTTAATTGCTGTTGTTCTAGAGGTTAAAGCATCGAGAGTAGATGCTTCAGACATAGCGAGTTGTTTACAATCAGTTTCAAGTGCATTAAAAAGAGTAGAAGCACTGTAATGAAATGTTCGCATGCCGCTTCAATTTCACCCCTGACTCCCTGCACATCCAATACAGGGAAAAACAGGATGCGATTCAGTTTTGAGGGAAAAGAGGGACTGTTAACAGTGTACAGTACAAGTGAGTGCAATTTAAGAACTTTCAAACCAATATAAGTTTCTATCTATGAATTGTACAACACTCAACCAATTGTATAAAATGGTATGTTGAAGTGAATCTGTTTCTTTTCCAATTTTCTCCAAAAAATTCTACTTTTAAAATGCATAAAAAGGTTGGTTGTGAAGATTTTACCATCAGAGATATGTTTTTATTATGCTTTAGAATTCTTAAGTGTACTGCTCACAACCAATCATAATTAGGTAATTTTATTGAGTGTACTATAACATAAGAAATTAGAAATAATATTAGAAATTCCCATACTGTAGATGTGCAATTGGCATTGAAGTCAAGCCATTCAGCTGAAAATTACTGCAAAAATTCAGATAGGAGAGCAGTCAAGAAGGAACTAAAGCACTAATGAACAAATAAACATTTTGGCTAATAGATGCTGCTTGTATAGGAGTTATTTTCTAAATTACATTTTAGAGTTATGTGAAATAAAAAAGAGCAGTTATTTGTTTAAAAACAGCAAAACTTGTTTTATTTATTTATTTTTTTTTTTTTTCAATTAATGTGAAATTACATGGTCTACTACATGTATATTACTGCCTATGATTTGCTTGTTGATATTGTATATTTTTTTTTTTTTTTTTTTAATTATACAGCTGTACATATGGGTTTTGTTTGTACACACATGTGCAGGGCTTGAAATAACAGCAGGACAACAGACAATGTCCGAACAGGTTGAGCGAGTAACGGGGGTATATGACCTAGCTAAAACTAGTTTGACCGGTCATCATGCCTGGCGACTGACTGGCCATTATTTCAAGCCCTGATGTGCAATTACTGGTTAGTCTTGCCCAAAGTAACATTTAATTTAGTGCTTTTACAAATGGTTGATCATAGAATATTAATTTTGCTTTCAAGCTTCATGTGAGTTTCAAACATGGTTGACCATGGTCTTTTATTTTATTGATGGTGCTTTCAAACATGGTTGACCATGGTTTCAATATGAGGCTTTGTGCATAATGTTCAGTGATTCGTGACAGGAGAAAAAAGAATTTCTCCCGAGGTCTCTCCCTCTCTAACTGGGAAAATAATTGCAAAACACAATGTTTTCTTTGATACTTGGTTTGTTTTCTTTGATACTTGGTTTGTTTTCTTTGATACTTGGTTTGTTTTCTTTGATACTTGGCTTGTTTTCTTTGATACTTGGTTTGTTTTCTTTGATACTTGGTTTGTTTTCTTTGATACTTGGTTTGTTTTCTTTGATACTTGGTTTGTTTTCTTGGATACTTGGTTTGTTTTCTTGGATACTTGGTTTGTTTTCTTGGATACTTGGTTGGTTTTCTTTGATACTTGGTTTGTTTTCTTTGATACTTGGTTTGTTTTCTTTGATACTTGGTTTGTTTTCTTTGATACTTGGTTTGTTTTCTTTGATACTTGGTTTGTTAGTGAACCATGGTTCAGTTCTAGAACCGACATCCAGCCATCTGGAAGTCCAGTTGCAAGACTGGACGTCCACAATGAATAAATGTGGGTTTCGCCAGACAGTTTCATTCACTTCACTACTCTTTAATGACAGAGCAACACCCATGGCCACACTGAAAATAAACAAAAAGATTAAAAAATATAATCCAAGTACTTTAAAGGAAAATTAATTAATACCCATGAATATAATTAAACCAAAATACAAATAAAGCAATGAAAAAAAATTATTGAGTGGGGATATTCAGCAAAATATATAAGAGGTCAACAAAAATAATATTGAGTTTTCTCATACTACGATATCAAATATCTCATGTAATTTTTTTTAGACATTTTAAAAGGTGAAAAACACTTTTGCTATTAGATTGGCTGAATCCACATCGCCATGGTATGTTTTTACATTGGTGTGGGGCATTCAAAACGAGGTCAAAGGCTCAAACATTCCCAAGTGTAAGAATATTGTTGATTGTTATATGCTGACATAGCAAATACAACTTCTACCAGAATTTCGTTACTTATTGAGAATAGTCCCCTTCACAGTTCCCTGTGCCATCTGGAAAGGTAGCCATGCCTTATTTGCATTGATGCAAGATGGACAGTGACCTTGCAATGATAGATACATGTGAATAATTGTCCAAGATGTTAAATAAAGGTCTCTCTCATTGCAAACTCACCATTCATGTCACTTAGATGCAAAGGCACAGCTACCTTTCAAGATGAAACAGGGAACTGTGAAAGGGACTATTGGGCTATGTGATTATAGGTATTTTAGTATACAAAAGAAAATTTCAAATATGATTTGAATATTCATAATTTATGCTTTGGAGGGATATTGTGATGGGGAGTATTAAATTTCCCAATCAAAATTTAGGGGGGGATTTTAAAATAAATTGGGGTCATTTTATATTTATATGCCTTATATTCTACAATTGTGAGGGGAGCTTTAATATATATTAGGGGTGCGGTATGTCTTCAAACCTTCAAAATTCTTTATGGATACCCTGAAGGGAAGGGGGGGGGGGGCTACTAAAAAAGGGCCCTACTCCAACTATATATTACAATTGGTCCCTAATAAATTGATAAAATTTGTGTAAATGCCTCACAAATGTCATTTGCAAATAGGTTAGTGCTATCTAGCATTCTCTTAGATAGGGTATTCAATTGTGACTCAGTTTCCTAGAAACCAATTTTTTTAGTTCCCAAACATAACATTTTTAGGGTGAACTTACGACTTTATCAGCATTATTCAAAGAAAGCAACTAATATTTTCAGTAGGATTATAATCTACAGTACTAGTGTTGTGTCTTGAACAGGTTATGCTCTTTCAAGATATTATTCTTGTCATAGATAGGGACTGGGTTTTCAGATCCTAGTGGCACTGAACCACCCCTAGTATCCCCTGGGCTGACACCCCAGAGGTTTGATGTAATCAATCAATCAATCAATCAATCAATCAATCAATGTCAAAACGTTGGATGAGCTAGGTTACCACACTCTAATTAAAACCTTAATTTAATTCAACTTAGTATTAAAGAGTTCAACCAATTATCCTTGACCATTTAGTCATTCAAAATATGGTGAAGCATGAATGTCAGATGATTGAATAAACTGGACGATTTGACTGGATTCTAACATCATTATTTGTATGCTTTCTTACAACTACATGTTTACAGTAACACAGGCAACCTATTCCCAGGAAGGATTCCACAGGAAGCCCAATACATGACAAAGCAGGTACAATTGTTTTGATTAATCAATATGTTCACAAGTGCAATGGAAATAAAGACATATACAATTAAAAAATTAAAAACTATCTTACAGTAAGCGAACCCAAAAAATTCTGTAACTTTTATTATCTACTTGTCATTATTATTACTGGCCATGAAAATAATTATTTGGAATATGATCTAGGTTCGTGACACTTGGTAAACATTCTCTGCCGGCCAAAATCAAGGATTAGAAAACCTGGGTTGTTTGGATGCGATAGATTTAATTCATTGCTTGAATAATAAATTAAAAAATCTCGACTGCCGGTCATTCAGGATTTTATAGAATAGGAAATAATAAACTACTAAAATTGCTACTTACAAGTCCACCATGCTCTGCCATCCAAGGAACAACACTGGTCATCAGGACATCCACAATTTCTTCAATGTCGGACATCAGTTGATTGAGCTTCCTTGTGCAAAAATATCGTTCATGCACGATCTCTGAGCAAATCTGAAGGATCTCCAACACCCTCCTCCAAGTTAACCCAACTTGAACTTTTTGATGAAGGAGATTATTGAAAACCACTTGTGGTGGAAAGCCATCTCGTACATTCTTACGTAAAGCCATTTCAGTGGCGGCACTATAGTGGCTTCCTTCGCTATTGACCAAGTATCGTGCAACGAAATCAGTCTTCTGTAGTACAACGATGGCTCTGGATCTCGATCTGAAATCGAGATATCCTACGATCACCATTAGTACATGGACTCTAGCTTCGTACACTTTTAGTAACTCTGCGACATCGTTACGACCAATAGCGACAGCAAAAGCCTTCAAATGCTTAACATCGTAAGGCGAGATGACTTGCTGATCTTCAAGAACGTCAAATATTTCGAGCAAACTCATGTCAGAATGAGGCTCGGGCAGCATTTCTTTGAAAAAGAAACGAAACTGCTGCTGATATGGAGTCAACATCTGGTTGACTCGAAGAAGAATCTGTCGAAAGGGAGTTCTTAATATACTGTTCATCATCAGAAAACAAACCAAGTATCATGTGAAAAACCCAAAATAAAAAAGGGTTAAAAAATCAAAAAAAAGGACGGCAAAATCGCCGCGAGGCAAAAGAAAAACCAAACACGTATATCGCCGAGGAGAAAAAACACAAACAAAATCCCACCAACGATTGTTGCACCTCACCCCCCCCCCCCCCCCCCCCATGCCTATGATCTTTCGACAACATATCCTGTCACGAAGAAAAAGTAAGAAAAATCTTTATAAAACTGCTTTTCGTTTAATTTTCGCCTCAACCTACTCCAGTGCGTCAAAAATTGTGTGCCACATTCCACTACCGTGCGCCATAATTTGACACTTCAGATCAACACAAATATGTTGAAATTTGTCGATTTTCGGTTCTCATAAACACGTGAAATACATTTTAGTGTATTCCACTCTACTTCACTCTGATTCTTTTGTTTTCTATTGTGTCTTTTTGAGAACAACTCTAAGAAATTTAAGAAAAATAAAAGTAAAAAAAGCAAACTAAACAAAAGAAATGTCGAAAAGAAAAAAAGATGAAAACCTGAATACTTTGTGAATTATCGTGATGAAAAAAGCATTCACCACTTTAACATTCCCATAATACTTTGCGTTCTTGGGGGGGGGGGGGGCAACAATAGCAAAAATTATTTGAAAATTCAAAACCAGTTTAATGAGAGTTAATTCCACACGCATGGGAGAACGAAATGTTTGGTGATACAGACAATGTATGGACTTGCCAAGAAATGTCATGACTTTCACTCGTAAACCTGTTCAAATTCCTTTCTTAATTTCTGGTTTTTGTGAATTCTGATTGAATCTATCATAGATGCATGTGTTTTTGGATGTTTTTTCTTCAATCCTTATTTATCTTAATGGTAATATTAAAGGTTCAACTTGATAATTTAAACTTACAACTCTGACCTACCTGCTGGTCTTGCATGGCTTGGTTCGTTTTTCACTCCAAATAAATCGTCCTTGTTGAGCTATCTTTTCTTAAATTTGAAAAACAAAGTCGTCCAGAAATAAATTGCCTTCTGATATGCTTATATTCATCAGGAGAACTTCAACATGTTTTTGTGAGTGACTGAAATAGGTGTATACCTAGCCCGCTCATTATCTAGCTTTCAATGAGTCTTGATTTCGTAGAGCTTTATTATTCTTTAGGTCTATCCTGGTCTATCCTCATAACCAGTATAGTCTATATATACCTATCCTAGAGTTTTTTTTTTCTATTATCGAGGATTTTTATTATCCTTATTGTTTCGTGATTGTATGGGCACTGAGACCCAGTTGTTGTGCCTTAGAACTGTTTATTATTATTAATATTATTTTGTGAGTTTTTACTTCACGTGTTTTGTTCTTAACTTTTCCGGCTCGAGAAATCTAACAATTTTTGACGATCGGGAGTAGGGTGAGGTCAGAAGTCCATAATCCATAACTAGATAGTTATGGACTTCTGGTGAGGTGAAGCGCACGCGGTACTAAGAAGTTTCCTTCTCTTATTTATGCTCTCTTCGTCTAACTGGATATGTAAAAACATGAAACTGAAGCATACGAGAAATACGAATTTAATAGAAATTTCTCGAATCACGGTCTTCAAAATAGGCAGATCACGGGAGGACTAAAATTCACGAATCATGGACTTATTTTTTTGAATTTCGCGAATCAAGGTCAAAAAAAGGCAAAATCATGCGTCACGCGTAACCCCTACTGTGCCACCTGACCCTAGTCTCCTACGCCCAACATTTCGTCAAAACCGGGGGAAAAACTCGCGAAACATGAGTTAAAAAAGTTAAAAGAAATTAGCCCACTGAGCAAGGGCAGCTAATTCTACTAGATTTTTGCCCACTGTAAATCGACAGATCTCGTTGCCTCTGCTCGGCTGAAGACCCATTCAACGCAGAATTCGAATGTGAAAATCTTAATTCCATATTTTGCAAATATAAGTTTATACTATATCCAATGAATGTAATCAACTCTACCATTGGGTGGCTCGGATCAGATCATATGTGAGTTGAGTTTCAGTTTGACGTGTTGTTCTCTCCTGTGCCACGGGGGTTTTTTCTCCAGGTTCTCCTGTTTCCTCCCTCAGTAAAAATCAACATGTGAGTCGAGTTGTATGCATAGAATATATAATGTAGTGGTAGTTGTGTGAGTGACAGTGAAACAAAATGGAAACCAGTATTCATTTACTGAATTTGTATCCCACTATAAAAAAGTGATTTATTTATTTATTTAAAATATTAGTATTGTTCAACTTGCACATTCTTTAGCTTACAGTTGACTTAAGCAAATCATTAGCAACAGCCAACTGTGATGTAGAGAATGTGCAAGCTGAATAATACCAATCCCACGGACTTTTAATGATGTCGTTGAATAGCTGACTTATAAACGAGGCTAAGCCTGTGCAAATAATTCTGTGCTCTTCAAAAACAGCGGTTTACAAAACTGGTATATTCTCCCTAACATCCCTTGGCTTTCATCAGCGTGTGAAAACACGGCATGCGTATTTCATTTCTTAAATCACGGTTTATTTTTTGCAGGAGGAAGAATACCGGAGGAAAACTCTCGAATCAGGGCATATATTTTACATTCGCTATTAACATAATGCACTAGTCAATTGAAACCCCCGCCCCCCGAACCCCGGGACTAGCGGGGCACTGAACGGGGAAGTGACGCGTTTTTAACGTGCTTTTACAGCAAGATCGCACCGGGGGGGTCGGGATTTTAACTGATTGTCTTCGAAGCGGGGCAGCGAGCGGGGATTTTAACGCTCGTTTGAATATGAAAGGGCCTGGAAACTAGAGGTCGGCCATCTTGAAAAATACCCAGAAAGCATTGGTATTCTAACATCGGTACGGTATTCTAGGTATGGTATTAATGTTAGAATGGAAAAAACGAAAGATCAAAATGCGTACTTTTACTGAAAACAAATCGCAAATGTTGAAGATTTTATCCATGATATTTTGCCATTATTGTATATCTAAAAAAGTCTTGGTCAAATAGCAGGATTTTTTATTCTTTCATTCAGTTGATAAATTTCTGGATTTTTTCGCACTACTCCTGGCAATAATTGTTTACTTTGATTCTATCATAAAAATTCCAGTTATTTGCCGTTTAGTTTTGAATAATACAATTAGTTTGTGATTTCTTTTTTTGGTATTCCGAAAAAGCTATTTACATATAACAAGATGGATGATAAATTATGTGGATAGAGATAGATTCAGTTGCCAAGCATTGTTCATTTTAAACTTAGAATGCCATTATGAAACCCAACTGACTAGACGCCCCTGAAAATATTGGACATTAAATATTTGTGAATCAAAATGGAACACACAAAGATTAGCTATGTGTGGCACAGGAAATTGGAGTTGGAGTGAAATGTGTTTGTTTTGTTATTTACTACTAGACCAAAATAGCGGGGCCACAATAGCGGGGGCTTTAACAGTGAATGTGCCCCCGACTACCAGGGGAAATGTCTGATTTTAACACCACGCAAACGTTAAATTCCCCGGTATTTCCCGGGGTTCGGAGGGCGGGGGTTTCAATTGACTAGTGCATAAGTGATGCCGAGTCCAGGATCGAATCAAACACCAAACCACCCTTGATCTACTTGAAACGTAAGTTAGAAAATACTTCTCTGCCTTAAAAAAAACAGTTCCATCCATAGGGGTTGAAAGTACAAAAATCTAGTGTGTGTGTGTGTGTGTGTGTGTGTGTGTGTGTGTGTGTGTGTGTGTGTGTGTGTGTGTGTGTGTGTGTGTGTGTGTGTGTGTGTGTGTGTGTGTGTGTGTGTGTGTGTGTGTGTGTGGTGTGTGTGTGCGTGCGTGTGTGTGTGTGTGTATGTTCTTTTTTTTTTAATTTTGAAGAAATAGAAAACGCGCATGCGTGCTGTGTGAAGTTACAAAGCACGCGGGGATTGGCAGAACACGAGAAAAGTGTTGGGAGAAGCACGACGCGTAGTGAAATGCTTCTCAACACTTCTCGAGTAATGGTGTTTTGACAATTCCTAAGTGCTTTATAACTGCACATAGTACAGCAAGCAAGTTCTTATTGCCAACGAAGTTGTTTCGGGAGCCTTTGAGTTTGTTACGGAAGTACGTCATTTCTTTTGTTCTAAACAGGTTTGACTGGTTTACCCTCCATATAAGGAAGCGTACATAGTTTCGTTGTGAGTAATCATGTGCGCGACGAATTGGCTAATATAATGTACACTGAATCCAAAAATTATCTAAATCTTCTAAAAAATTATCTAATTTTAAATCTCATCACTTCGTTGGCATATTTAGATTTTTTTAAGAACAAATGCTAGGTGTCAATTCCATTACTAATAAGTATGACTGAGTATGACTAGTAAAATAGAAATTTGATAGGAGTGACGAAACAGAAAGTGCGCGTGCGTACTGTGTGCTCTCATTAATGCACGCGCTATTAACCAATCAGAAAGCAAGATTCATAACAGTTATTTTATAAAGACTTTAAGTTTTAAAGCTCTCGTTAAAAAATTTGGGTTTCGATCAACTGATAGAATTCTTTTAATCTCATTATCTGTTCAACATGGTGATTAAAGCCTGGTTCACACTAGCGACGCAAGCATAAGCATAACGACATACGCAAGCACAGACAGTCTTTCATGGTTAGTTAACCCCTTTATATTTGGACAGAACAAAACATTCAGTCATTCTTAAAGTACTATCTACGCTTGAGTATGTCGTTATGCTTATGCTTGCGTCGCTAGTGTGAACCAGGCTTAAACACTGACCATTATGTGCAGCCAGAACGAATTATATTAAAAATTTGCGATTCAGTGAACGTACATTTCGTACGAGACAGGAAATGACGTCAAGTGGAAATAAGCTATACCTCTTTCCTAAGATACAGTCAAGCGCTGAGGAAACTGGTTGTACTTGCCAGGAGCCTTTTCCTTATTGGACAATAGAACAAAGAAAGACTCCAAGGTGCCAATAAATCAAATGATTTAATGTTTAATTATCGCTCTAACCTTGTGTAATGTTTTGATTATATCCATTTTGAAATCACAAGTAAATTCTGCAATCTGATTGTCTCTCAGCAGTGCGATTTATTCATTCATGAATCGAACCATTTTGATTTTTAAATCGCACTGTTTTGAAGAGCCGATGAAATTGCAGAAAATTTGAGCAATCAGATCACAGAAAACAAAAGCCAATTCAAAGCATGAGAAAAAAATTTTGAAGAAGATTTTTTAGGTGAAAATGGATGAAATTGTATAAATGGATTTAAATTTTAAATCCCTACAGTGGTGATATCAAAATGGATATAATTAAGTGGTACTTGAGCTTTGTGTCATTTAATTTTGGTCTGAAATCAAACAAACTCGTGATTAACAAATTGCACTCCTGCTATGCAGTCGTGCAATTTTGTAATCACTCATTTCATTTCAGACCAAATTGCACTCCACGCAGTTCAATTACCATTACAAATCATCCAATAAAATCTACGTGATGGTAAGTGTGAGATAGTCACGATACTATATCCTTGATAATATGTATCCAAACCCACTTTAGATAGCACATCCGGGAGTTCATGCACATCCAGCTATATCTTGGGAAATATCTATCCTCTAATGATTGATTAACTACTGAATAATTCATAAATCTTTGCTATCAAATTGTCACATGCATTGCACTTTACACGGTTTTTTTTCTCTAAGTAATAATATTTGCGAATACAAATCTTGTCTTCGAAATGTTCCAGGAAGGGGCATACCAACCTTTGTCTTCATGGTAAGCAAATGGTTAAGCGTCAGAGGTTGTGATGCATCTGCTGTGTTAAGGGGGGATTGACATATTACGTTGCTAAGCAGCGCCGTTGCTAAGAGAAGGTTCTAAATATTAAATTTTTACTTCCGGTCGCCGCGCGCGCGCTCGCGTTTTTCACTTTTACGACTGTAAGTTTTACGAGCGTATTTTCACGAGGGTTTCTCTGGTGTTTTTTTGTATTGTACGATGTAATTTTATTTGTCAACAAATACTTAAACAAAACATGGAAGGGAAAAAAGTCTCCAAGGTCCGAAAACGTGCTGAAACAGCCAGTGGTAATCGCTGGAAAACAATAACAAACCCTAGTGTTGGATGCCAAGTCGACTTCTCGTTTCCGCGTATAGCATCCAAAAGTATCGAAACCCAAACAGATAATTTAGTAAATGTGGAGGAAGACATCGAGGAAGACGCAATTTCTCCTAAAGTTATTGTTATTTCAGAAGATTATGTCGTATCTTCGGAAAACGAACCGACTCCAAACACGGCAAATACCGGCGAAGAGTTTCCACTTCTCAACAACATGAACTTGAACTTGAACATTTTTTTTGACGAACTAGGTGTGGAACCTCTTTCACAGGAAAAGAAAGATAGCCAGGAAGATATAGAGAAAGCATTAGAAATATTGGAAAAAGAAGTACAAGGCTATTTTGACAAAAATAATCATAATTTATCAGAACTTAGTGAAAAACAACTTGTGATAAGCAACAACAATCATCTCGTAACCAGCCAAGATGCGATAATAAACATTATCATTAGTTTTCGTTTTTGTACGAGATGTGGGAGCACTGAAGTTCATTTTAATTTCCAAGATGGAAGTGGAGTTTTAAAGCTTGAAATGTTCTGCGAGGAGTGTCAAGAAGTTGTCATTTCTCAGAGCTTAGACGAAAGAGTTATCCAGGTAGGAAAAACAAGGCCCAAGTCATACTTGCCTAACTACCTTCTGCTAAGTTTCTTGCTGAATGGCCAATACTACAAAGATTACCAGCATGTACTTGGTTCTACTGGAATAAAACCTCTAAGTGCCCAACACTGGATAAGAATCATCGACTGGATTTCTCCTTACATCAAGCTCATAACGGACTGGAGCATTAACGAAGCGAGGAAACAGGTTGTTCAACGAGGGGATCAAGGGAAGTTGCACATTCAGTTCGATGGTTTCTACCTCTCCAGTGGTCATCACATACTGCATGTTTTAGATCGAGTTGGCGATGCTGGTGGTTCATAAACACGATGTTAAGGATGGAATCTGACCTCTCTTGTTCTTGTTTGTAGTTGTAATAAGCGAATTACGATATATTCTTCCGAAATTTCACACATTATGCTTCCAAAACGATTCTCCAAGTTCAGTTCGCTGCTGTTCTTTTTTCCAGAACACATTTCTCGCCCCAGGAAAAGGCGCAAAACACAGGAAACCCATTGGCAAAAAAATGTAAATTTTTGAAGTTTCACTTCCGTTTTCAGGAAAATTCTATAATTTTTACGATGTTAAAAAATTATGCAGATTTTTCCGCTTCAAAAGATTCGAAAAAGTATTTTCTTCAAAGCTAAGGATGGATTTTTAAAAATATTGAATGACAACAATATTATGGATTGAAACAGGGTTTGTAAAGAAGAAAAAAATTCATAAAAAATCTATTTTTCAACAACATCAAAAATCCATCCTTAGCCACATTTTCCACATCTCTTAGATTTAAAATATGTAAAAAAGTTCGTAATTAGTTCAAAGCCTTTATAAATTATAGGATTTTTCTGTTTCTATGACGTCATGATGACGTCATATAATGACGTCATCAATTTATGACGTTTTGTCAATAACTATCATATTGTCAAAATTTCAAACACCAATTCTTAATATTACTTGGCAAACTAATTTTACAATTTTTTCTTAGCAACGGCCTTGAGAAATATGTCAATCCCCCCTTAAGGCCCATTTGCACTGGCGATTTTTGAGGCGGTTTTAGATGCGATTTTTGCGGCAATTTGGGTCATAGTCAAAAATGGTAAAGGATTAACTTGTAAGGTTTTAATCAGGAGACCAAGATTACCTGGAAAAATGTCTCTTTACAAGCATAAGACAGAATTATTTTATTATATTTCCAAAAATGGACGTAGAAATCGCAGCAAAAATCGCAATAAAAATCGCCAGTGTAAACGGGCCTTTACTGTGGACAGTGGTAAACGGGTCTGGAGTTCCTGATGCATTGAACTTCTTTGAGCAGCTTGCGGAATCCCTCGTCGTCGAGTTGAGTTCCTGTTTCCCGTAGTAGCACGGCTAAAACGCCTCTGTCTTTATCTAACGCTCCCATTTGCCGCACATGTGGCTTGCTGAGGGGAACGTCAATATTCGCCTTGCTTTCAATAAAATCACAGTTCGTCTTCATGCTAAACAAATGGTTAGGCGTCATCAGCAGTTCTGCTGCGTCCTTTCTGTTACTGCTGACAGTGGTAAGAGGTCTGGAGTTCATGATGCATTGAACTTCTTTGAGCAGCTTGCGGAATCCCTCGTCGTCGAGTTGAGTTCCTGTTTCTCGTTTCTTTGATACTTGGTTTGTTTTCTTTGATACTTGGTTTGTTTTCTTTGATACTTGGTTTGTTTTCTTTGATACATGGATTGTTTTCTTTGATACTTGGTTTGTTTTCTTTGATACTTGGTTTGTTTTCTTTGATACTTGGTTTGTTTTCTTTGATACTTGGTTTGTTTTCTTTGATACTTGGTTTGTTTTCTTTGATACTTGGTTTGTTTTCTTTGATACTTGGTTTGTTTTCTTTGATACTTGGTTTGTTTTCTTTGATACTTGGTTTGTTTTCTTTGATACTTGGTTTGTTTTCTTTGATACCTGGTTTGTTTTCTTTGATACTTGGTTTGTTTTCTTTGATACTTGGTTTGTTTTCTTGGATACTTTGTTAGTTTAGTTATAAAGCTTTTCATCCAGCCATCTGGAAGTCCAGTTACAAGACTGGACGTCCACAATGAATAGATGCAAACCTCTATCTATTAAATAACTATCTATTTGGCAATGACTGAGCCAAGACCATCCTAAAATTGATAATACATGCACAAAATAGTTAATACCCATGAATAATGATAATAACATATAGTAATGATAATGATGCTAATGATAATAATACCCATGAATAATGGTAATAACAATAAGATAATAATAATGATGGTAATGATGATAATGAAAATGATGATGATAATGATATTAAATGATAATGATGATAATGATAAAAATTGATAATGATAATGATGATAATGATATTAAATTGTGTCTTAATTTAAGTTAAGTTATAATTCTTTGTAAAATGTAATGTAATAACAAAAAATGACACTAAATAAATATATGTATGTATGTATGTAAATGATGATGATGATAATGATGATGATGATAATGATGATAATGATATTAATTGATAATGATAATTATATTAGATAATGATGATAATGATATTAATTGATAATGATGATAATGATGATAATGATAATGATAAAAATTGATAATGATAATGATGATAATGATATTAAATGATAATGATGATAATGATGATAATGATATTCAATGATAATAATTATATTGATGATGATGAAAATGATAATGAAGATAATGATATTAAATAATAAAAATGATCAGCAATAATCTTTATTAAACTTTACAAAATATGGTATATAGTATAAGGTATTAATGAATTTAAATCTAATCACTAATCACTCATTTTACTAAGATCAGGGGAAAAAATATGCCTTAATAATAATATATTATAAAAAACTTTATTAAAATATGTGAGAATATAAATATATCACCAAAAAAATCTACTCGAAAAAAAATATATATGTACAGAAAGCAAATAATGAATTTGTATCTAATTTGTATTACGTTGTTTAACAGATGGCTCCAACTGCGGTTTCTACATCTAAATCTATGTTTTTTATATTGCAAAATGTTCTCTTAAGTGTTCTTGAGACTCTTAAAGGGGCACTTGGATGAAAATCGATGAAAATTGGAAATGCCTTGAAACTTGGTTAAACTTATCTATATGATCCCAATAGTAGCCAAGCAACATATTTTCTTTACAGTCAAAATTGGTGGATAAAAATTATATACTTTTTTCAGCATCTAAATTGTGAGTAAATGACATCATTTACTCAACCCTATTGTTCTTTTAGTTTTTAAACCAAAAACTGTGAGTGGCTCCCAAGCTAAAATTTTTGCCAATCTGGTTTTCATAATCATGATTGATTCATATTATTCTTAAATACTTGAACTATTCGGACTTTCAAAATATGGGGCGTTTTCATCCAAGTGCAGTAAATGTATGGGATGACATACAGATGGGTCCTATGTTATTGTTAAAGGTATTTGGTGTCATTCTGGATGGTTTTTGACTGTTTTAGAGCGGTTTTTTAAAAAGTACTAGTGGGCAATTTTTTTTAAAAACCGCACTAAAATGGCCAAAAACCACCCAGAATGACACCAAATACCTTTAACAATAACATAGGGCCAAGGTATGTTCAAATTTATTTCAACAAAAAATACGTTGTATATCGTCCCATACATTTACTGTAAAAATAGCTAAAAATGGATTGTTTGGGCTGCCTGTGAGCATACAGCCAGTAAACGTCATCCCTCATTTACATAAAACACTGACAGTGTCAATCTTAACTCCAAATATGGTCTTGCTAGGGCTTGGAGAACGTTTAGGTCCAGAAAAACACTGAAAAACCTCAAAAATCTCCAGGAGTCAAACAGTTAACCTCACCTATTGTTTTGAAAGCGCACGAAGTCGAAAATAGTGATAAAGCAAAAAGGTCTAATTGGAACAAACGTGAGCACGTTGCTATCTCTAAAACATCGTCAATAAGTTGGATAAAAATATATAATTAAAAAATAAATCGAATAAAAATAATAAATCACTAAAACTACTTACAAGTCCACCATGCTCTGCCATCCAAGGAACAACACTGATCATCAGGACATCCACAATTTGTTCAATGTCGGACATCAGTTGCTTGAAGTTCCTTGCGAAAAAAAATCGTACATACACGATCTCTGAGCAAATCTGAAGGATCTCCAACACCGTTTTCCAAGTTAACCCAACTTGAAGTTTTTGATGAAGGAGATTATTGACAACCACTTGTAGTGGAAAACCATCTCGTTCATTCTTACGTAAAGCCATTTTAATGGCGGCACTTGAGTTGCTTCCTCCGCTATTGACCAAGTATCGTGCAACGAAATCAGTCTCAAGTACAATGATGCTTCTGGATCTCGATCTGAAATCCGGATATCCTTCAATCACCATTTGTACAAGGACTCTAGTTTCGTACACTTTTAGTAACTCTACGACATCATTACGACCAATAGCGACAGCAAAAGCCTTCAAATGCTTAACATCGTAAGGCGAGATGACTTGCTGATCTTCAAGAACGTCAAATATTTCGAGCAAACTCATGTCAGAATGAGGCTCGGGCAGCATTTCTTTGGAAAAGAAACGAAACTCCTGCTCATATGGAGTCAACGTCTGGTTGACTTGAAGAAGAATCTGTCGAAAGGGAGTTCTTAATATACTGTTCATCATCAGAAAACAAACCAAGTATCAAGAAAACAAACTAAAATGGTGCAGATGGAAGATACGAAAGAGGGACGGACGGGGGGCTGTTATTTATATGAAATAGCATAGTCACGTGATAATATTACACCGAAAACATGACGGGAAGTGGGTCTTCCCCAAACCAAATGAATAATTAAAACGGAAAAAATACCAAAAGCAAATACATTTTTGTCTCAACATAAGTGTACTAAGATCTCCTTTTCATAACTTCTTTATGATTTTCCAAAGTTTGTAATAATTTGTCTTGCTTTGTCAATGATTTTCATGCAATAAGATTTTTTTTTTTTTTTTAATAATATAATCAAGAATATTAAAAAACATATTTTTAAATATTAAAAGGAGGCTTTGTAATAAAAAGTCAAAAAGTTTGGACTTCTTCTATAAACAAGAGGCCGAGATCTGAAGGTCCTCACTCATGAGAGTATTTCTTTCAGGCTTGGGTCCCCTGTGGTGAATTTGTTTATTTGGGCTACCTTTATGAATGAGTGTTGCTGGGAATCTGGTCCCTAGTGTATTCAATAATAAACTCCAGCAAAATATTTCGTCAAAACCGGGAAAAAATACTTGCCAAAATGAGCTAAAATATCATCATAAATCCATTCCCAGACAATTCTAAGCTTCAGAAATCTCTAAAGTAGTCATCCATGAGTTCATTAAGGCTAAAGAAGGAAGAAAATCACAAAGGAACAGCTTATTTTTGGAAGTCAACGAGTCTCGAACCTCAGATCTCGTCATTAAGTCTTCGCTATGGGATTTCAAAGGTTGCACTCGGGAACGAGCACACGTTAATTCTCACTTATAACTCCGACGTTTTCGCTGTTGGAGAAAATTTTTACGGACAGTTAGGATTTGGGGATGTAACTCGACGGTCCCAGACGACAAGAGTGACTGAATTAGCAGGAAAAAATGTAGCTGATATTGCGTGTGGGGCTTATCATAGCGCTGCTGTTTGTGATAATGGGGAGCTTTTCTGTTGGGGTGATTCTTCTAATGGACAGT
Source organism: Anthopleura xanthogrammica (assembly GCA_964019055.1). Lineage (NCBI taxonomy): Eukaryota > Metazoa > Cnidaria > Anthozoa > Actiniaria > Actiniidae > Anthopleura > Anthopleura xanthogrammica. The sequence goes on along the minus strand of OZ025206.1, from coordinate 27,866,387 downwards.
GTGGTATTGGAGATATTAAATCTACTAATGTACCGACTCTTGTGGTGTTTAATCCTGTTTTATCACCTACATCAAGGCCAAGATCTAGACCTGTGGAATCTGAAGATGCACAAATTTTGACTGGGAAATCATCTTCACCAGTGGGAAGCCAAAGTATTGATCAAGATGTTCCTACCAAGATAAGAGATGTTGCTTGTGGTGATGGTCATACTCTTGCTTTAACTTCTAATGGTACAGTTTGGTCATGGGGTGTGGGATGTCAAACAGGACACGGGGTTCAAAATGAATGTATTAGGGAGCCGAGAGAGGTGGAAGGTCTTAAAGGCCATTATGTCACTACTATCAGTTGTGGGGCATATCACAGTATTGCACTGGTTAGAGACATATCTATACATCCAAAACTCATACCACAAAGGAATGAAAAAATCCTCCAAGGATCTTCAGGAAAGAAACGTAGTAAAAGACTCAGGAGGTTCAGCCGCTCTAAGGAATCTACCAAGGGGTTGAAAAAGACACAGTCACTGCTAGAAAATCCTGAGCTAAGTCCAAAAGGCCCTACAACAGAAATTAGACGAATTCATGTGAACACATCACCTAAGACTTATCTCAGCTATGATCCTGCTGTCGGTGAATTAGGTAGCCAAAGCAAGACAACAGCAAGCGAGGAAACTCTACAGGATAGTGGGTTAGCAGAAACACAGGAATTATCCAACACTAGTACCGATGACAAAAGGGACTCAAGTAAAAGTAATGAACAAATTGAGCTGGATACTCTTACACATAAAGATGAAAGTTCCAAAAGCGATGGTCAAAAGATAGATGTTAGTAATGGAGCCAGTTCACAAAATTTCCAAACAAAGGGGTATAATGAGGAGCCCAACTCTGATATAATTGTAAACGATGGTAAAGATTTGTTGGAAGGTCCTGCAACAAGCAATGCTGGTGTGTTGGGGGATAATACCATAGGAGTTGATGATATTTTGACAAGTATTAATACAGAACTAGAGGATCCTACTGTGTCGAGTAGTGATACTACGGCAGTCAATACTATGGCATCCACACATCCTACAACCTCAGATGGTTCTGTTTCATCAGGAGTACCCCAATCAGCGTCGGCAAGTATACCCATTAACCGACTTAGTATCCATGACAACCACTATGGCTTTCCAGAAATGAAACAGTCCCGATATGCCTATCTTGAAGGAAGCTCACCAGAACCATCCCCTCCTCAACCTGGGTTTCTTAACCAAAAACACTTCAACCATGTTGCTAATGATTTATTTGTAACTACTGATGTATCAGGCAGTTTGTATGAGACATCGGCACTGTTTGAAAGTGTTGAGCCTGGCTCACTTACAAGTATCAAGAGCGGAGGAACAGACTCTGATCCCGAAGAGGTTTCACCAACAGCCGAGGACAAGAACAGCCCAGCAGGCTCATACTTGGGCTTTGGAATACTTGCTAGCCGTTTCCGACAAGAAATGGACCTTGGTAAACTAACCAGTGCTGTTTATGATTCCGTCACGGGAATGTTTATGTCATCGGCATCTGCATTTATTCCAACACAAAGTGATAAATTACTAACCCAAGGAGAAAGTTGTTCAAACTGTGGTGTTTTAGGGATCTGTATTTGTAATGAAGAAGTTACTGAAAAGGAAAGAAAGTTCACTCATGAAGGCTATGATACTGAAGTTTGGACATGGGGGAGGGGTGGGTGTGGACAACTTGGTCATGGAGATACAGACGACAGGTAAGTTAACTTGTTTGTGAATAAACTGTACAGCCTGTAATTACCTTGTAAATCAAGGGGAAAAGATCCAAAACAGTTTGTTCATATGTGATAATTAATGAGTCCAGAAGAAACTTTAGACCCCAGAAGTAAGAGACAATTGCATTAACATCACACCACCCTTAGCTTGATTATCACTGTTTTTACAGTACCCAATCATAAAGCTACAGTATACGGTATTGATGACAAATGACACTCATGACTCAGGGTGGCACAAGAATTTCCATAAATTTCAAGAGTCTCAAAGTCTTGTAATTTCAGTAAATTAGAACACTGGAGTCTCAGTTTTTTCAATAATACAAAGAATAGAAACAACGCCTTGTCATTGAATTATTAAAGGTATCAGGCTCAAAATAAATGAGCCAGTCTTGAGTTAACTTACGAGGTCCCACTTTGACCATACATGTTTATTTTAAATGTGATATATCTTAATGCTTGTACTGTAGGTCAATACCTTACTGCGTTGATGGACTGAGAGGAACAGGAGTCATCAAAATCGCTGCTGGAACATTTCATTCATTAGCCCTGACTGTATATTGCCAGGTAAGGTATTCCATGTACTGTAGATCAAGGTATTCCATGTACATGTAGGTTTAGCCTCATTTCAACATCAGAATATTCACAAATACAGTACCAGAGGAAAAATAAAGAATGCACAACAACTTCAGCAATACAAACACTTTGAAATTCCACAAACCTTCCCTGGAACATGTGAATATTCTATACTTGTAAATTTGAGGCTAACCCTGAGCAACAGAAAACTTGAAACTGGAGTATATTGGCTAAAGCACTGAAATGTTAGACGCACTCTTTTCTTCACATTTCTTTCATGCTGTTATCACTATATCTGCATGTTTTATTACTGAATAGAGCATGGACAAAAATGTTTATATTTCTTACTACTGTAGGTGTTTTCATGGGGAGATAACTCCTGCGGTCAGCTTGGCCATAAGAAGGCCATGGCTGTCAACCCAAGGAAAGTCAAGGTAATTGACACATAATCAAACTCCCTGCTCTGGCAAACCCAACCCCATTTCCCTTTTGGACACCATTGGAGGTGTCCAAAATGAAAAAATAGTTGATATACATGTAGTGACGTCATCAATAACCCTGATCTGTCTTATTTTGTACAAGTTTGCATTTATGGGGGGGGGGGGGGGGTGTCCGGTGTACATTGACCAAACACTAGATCTAGTATCCCCTGGCTACATCTACAAATAATGTAAATTCCAATTTGATCTGTGAGATAGCCCATAAAGGTTGTTTCAAAAGCATCAATAAAAGTTTGTTTCTTGAACCTCAGTTGTGTTGACAATCCACCTTTTCGACGTTAGGCTTTCACGTGGTGCCTTAGTGTTACGGTTGCCAAAAAGTTCGCACATTGTTGTTGAATTGCCATTTTTGATATACAATTTTGGGAAGCATGGGTGGCGTAGTGGTGAGAGCACTCACTTCTCACCAAGGCAACCCGAGTTTGAGCCCGTCGTATGTGAGTAGAGTTGTTTGTTGGTTTCTTTCCTGTGCTTCGAAGGTTTTTCTGGTCTTCTCCAATTTTTCCTCCCTCCTCAAAAATCAACTTCTAAATTCCAATTGGAATGCAGTGGAGGAAGAGCCAGTCGGTGGATTCCACTGTTAATTCTCATTTATTTATTCTATTATCGTACTAACTTTTGTACAATTTATTGACTGATTTGTTTATTCTGTACTCAAAATTTTTAGCAGAACTATCTAAATACTTTTTGATATACTTTGTTTTAGTGTTTCTCTGATGTTCTTATCTGGGATATTGCTTGTGGAAGTCATTATTCTTTATTTATTGGTGACATGGCATTAAACAGAAGTGATGTTTATGTCTGTGGAAGGCAACCAAGGTAATCAGTTACTACTGGTAAAAAATAAATTTGATATCTGGCAAAGGTTTTACTAAATCCCCCCATTCTAGGACTTTTTTTCTAATATAGGTACAGTGTGCTATTCATCATGACCGAGTCTGCATAATGCATAAAGAAAGAAATGATACTTATTCTTTTGCCTCACAATTATTGAGGGTCATTTGTAGAGGAGCTACACTGTAGAGCTACAAATGGCCCTCAATTGTGAGACAAACAAAGTATCATTTCTTTCTTTACTACTATTTCATGATGAATAATATTTTTCATTCTATCCTGCATGTACTGTATAGTTGAGAACGTTTGCAAATGGAATTATATTATTATTAATAATAATAATGATATTTATAATAATAATAATAATGGGAATTTCTTATATAGCGCATTTCACAATGTCTCAATGCGCTTTACAATTGTGACCAGTGGAGGACTCTACAGGTTGCATTATTAGCAGCTGTGCAGCTTACAATCATGAGTGAATTGTTAATAATTATTAGACAAGTGTTATGCTTCCAAATTGGGATAGGCTGTTGAACCGGGAGACAATCTCCTACTCTTATACTCATAATTCAACAGGTTCTTTTATGTCCCTCATTCACAGGGTTAGGAGACAGGGCCTAATAACATTACATGTACCTTTTTGATCCCATTATCCTTGTTGGCACTTTTAATTTTGTGTTCTTACTGTAATTGCAGTGAAATGCCAGTAATTGCTGCAGCACTGAACAAGATGCAAGAGACATCAAGTTTTCGCTTATCAAAGGATGATATTGCTGTCAAAACTGCCATCAAATCCAAACCTCCCCTCACACATTCCAGGTCATTTGATGATGCAAAGGAGAGATCATTTGGAGCCGTAAGAGTAGAGTTGGTCAGATTGATCATGTTCAGGAAAGTGGGTAGTGTTAGGTGTGTCCTGGCGCAGAATGAACACTGTTGTTGTATTGCTGATGGGTGAGTATACTGTACATTCATGGAAACCAGGCTGGGCCACTCTTGCTATAGAAGTTACACATCCAAATAATTCTTGAATGAGACTGAGCATGAAGGGGGGGGGGGATGATTTTCTGTAATGAGTTGCCTAATGCTTTGACATGAGTTTAATGGAATTGCCTCTCAAACACTGAAAATTGCATTATCTGAGAGCCTCAATTTCACAATTTTCATGGGGGTGGGGGCATTTCCCTTCACCACCAAGATCAGAGTCCTGACTCAAAACTATGTTCCCGAATTGATCCTGTAACACCATCGATCATCAATTGAGACCAATGTCTGAAAAAACTTCTCAGAATAACACAGACCAAACGTCTTGATAATTAACAATTAGTCCTCGAGTCCGAATGGTCTACGAGTCAATAGCCCATGAGGCCGAAGGGCGAATGGGCTATTGACTCGTAGGCCATGAGGGCGAGAGGTCTAATTGTTTTAGTAAAAACCTACTAATCGGTCCAATAAAAGGATGCAAAAAGTTTTGGATTTTGCTTTAAATATATCTTTTTTGGTTTTCAAAACCGGCGCTTTTCGCTACTAGAGGTCTATCACTAATAGACCCCTAGTAGCTCAGCCAATCACAGGGCTCGATTGGTGATAGACCATTAGTAGGTTTTTTCTAATTCTCAATATTAGGGGGAATAGACTTAATAATAAATGTTTTACATTGTAATATTCTCTCCAAAGAGTGAAGAAATGATTCTGCTCACAATACAAATAAAATAAAGTTAAAATCATCTTCCTCTGCTGTGACCTGGTAGGTTTTGAGTAGCAATAATTTTACTAATTTCAAATTCAATATCTCATTTTTTCAGTGATGCTACTGGTGTGTTGGATTTGTTAGGTGAGCTTTCAAGTGAGGAACGGCTCTTTTACTACCAGTTGGCTTTGATTTGGCAAGCAGTTATAGTTCCTGTTATCCAGTCAGGTAATGGCAACAGAAAATGATGTAAATTGAAAGCTGAGAGTTATGCCTCCACTGCACAGTTGCACAACACACTTATTAGATACTTAGATAATAATAATAATAATAATTTCTTTGCTTGCATCAATCTTCACAGCACTCCACTTCTCCTTCTTCTTCTTCTTCTTCTTCTTCTTCTTCTTCTTCTTCTTCTTCTTCTTCTTCTTCTTCTTCTTCTTCTTCTTCTTCTTCTTCTTCTTCTTCTTCTTCTTCTTCTTCTTCTTCTTCTTCTTCTTCTTCTTCTTCTTCTTCTTCTTCTTCTTCTTCTTCTTCTTCTTCTTCTTCTTCTTCTTCTTCTTCTTCTTCTTCTTCTTCTTCTTCTTCTTCTTCTTCTTCTTCTTCTTCTTCTTCTTCTTCTTCTTCTTTTCCTACTCCTCCTCCTCCTCCTTCTCCTCAATCCTTTGAACTTTATTAAAAACCATCACTCTCCATAAAAGGGCTCTCTTCCATGAGATCTGCTCCACATGTACTACCACTATATTCACTATTTACTACACACATAACTCCACATGGGATACATTTTTCTGATGATAGTTTGTTTTGGTCATGCAGAGTTGTGGTCCATAATGGTTCCTCAGGAGAGTGGGATGGTCTTGGTGCCAGTTGTCCAGGGATACCTACAGCTAATGAAGTGTGTGTCATCTAGCATGGTGTCTGTCACTCAAGTCATCCAAGATGTTGAGTCAATGAATAAACTATTTGATACTTGTCTGTCAGAAGAATTTATCACAGCATTTGAGAGGTTGGTTTAGTATTTCTTTAATTCTTGGAGTTATGATAAGGTGAGGGTACTTCGCAGAGTGTAGAGTGTTGGTAGGTTGTTGAACAGTAGATTGTCGTTAGTGTGTTAGTTCAGGGACGGCGGAGCAGTTTTTAAAGTGGGGGGGCTAAACTATTTCCTACCCACCCCTCCCCTATCATTCTGATTTTTTCACTTTTTATCGTTAAGAAAAAAAAAAAGTTCTCAAAAAAGCCCCCCCGGCTCCGCCGTCCCTGTAGTTGGTTGTCAGAATTCAAAATTACATGTTTTGCCATTCATTTTATTCATTGGTCCTTTTTCTTTTGCTTGTTCTTCAGATATTCAGAAGTGTACAGCAATGCTGTAGCATTTGGAGTCTTCATGCTATTCACCAGTCTAGCAAGTGATTTTGGTCCACAGTGTAAAGCAGTCCTTCGTGACCTTTTGGAAGATGCTGATAAAGTATGAGTTATCTTGCAAATAAAATTACCGTTCACTATCTTCTCATTTATTGTTGTTTTTTATCTTTTCTGCTGTGAATAATAATGCTCTCTCTGCACTCCTCTGTTCTCTCCTCTTTCTCCTTCTCTTTCTCCTTCTCCTTCTCCTCCTTCTCCTTCTCCTTTTCAGCTCTGTTCTGCTCTGCTCAGCTCAAATCTGCTCTGCTCTGTTCTGCTGTAAATACGTTTTAGGATCATGTGAACCTAACCTACTGTATACCTTACACACAGGACTTCATTGGTCTCATCGATGCATTCCAGTGGGTTGCTCGTGTACCACTTATCAGGATGCAACACTATGTTGACCTTACTAACAAACTGCTTACTCTTCTACCACAGGTAAGTAAAACATTTAAGATAAATTGCTCAATAGTTTGTGCTTCACCCTCTTCTCTCTGTTTGTGCTACAACCAAGCCAAATTGCTACTTATATTGTGTAAGGTCACTGAGGATCAATCTAAGGAACCTCTTGTTTAGAAGGCAGCACACAAACCAAACAAGCCACATTTGATCCTTAAAACAAGTGTGTGATCTCTCTGAGGATCAAACTATGGATCTCTTGCTTAGCAGGCAGCATACTAACCAACCAAGCCACACTTGCTCCTTTAAAAACGTATGTGACGTCACTGAGGATCAAGCTATGGTTTCTTGCATAGCAGGCAGCACACTAACCAACCAAGCCACACTTGCTTCTTAAAACAAGTGTGTGAGGTCACTGAGGATCAAACTATGCAGGGGTGGATCCAGGATTTTTGAAAGGGGGGTGACTGAGATCCCAAAACTTTGAATGTACTTTTATATAAGGTGGGAAAGTAAAAAAGGCGGGAAAGCAGATATGGGGCAGAAAGCTGTGATGCCTGTTAAACGCGAGAAATGAGACAGCTTGAATGAAAAATGATATCAAAATTTAAAAAAATGAAAAAAATCTAAAAAGCTGATGTCAAGATCAAAAATAAATAATCCAACTGGCCAAAAAGGGGGGTGACTAATCACCCCCGTCACCACCCCTAAATCTGCCCCTGCTATGGACCTCTTGCTTAATTAATTAGCGGGCAACTGACCTACCAAAACACCTTTCAACAACTGTGTGAGATCCCTGAGGATTAAGCTATTGGCCTCTTGTTTAGCAAGCAACACATCACACAGTTTATTATTTGTTTTTCTTACATTTGGCGATATAACTCCTTCCCCCAGGACGATCCACGACACTCCAAGCTTGAACACATTGCATCAATGTGGAAGACACTAACCTGGCAAGACGAGAAGAGGTACTTGGTAGCAGAACAGACCAGACAGTTTTGGGAAGACTGTTCCTCAAAAATAATGGTGAGTCTTCTCCTAACATTTGATTGATACTGATGTCGGGGGTCAAAGGTGCTGTAGTATTTAATGCGCTTACCTGTGATTAAAATATTGATTTTCACCGAGAAAAATTTCCTTAATTTGGAAAACATTGAGGAAAAAAGCATAAATTTGATATTGTCATTAGTCCCTTTTGTTATACAGCTATTTCAAAAACAGTCGGTGAAGGTTTTGTTGCATGTCACATCGTGTTATGTTATGTAACCTTTATTTACACAGGGTGGCCCATTCAGCTAAAAGCTGGTATCCAGAGGGGCCCTGTATTATATAAATATATACAAATCAGGCACCGTGGAGCAGCCCCCTCCCCACCTTTTTCCATACTAGTCTCTTACATTTTCCAATCTTAGCCCCCCCCCCCCACTTTTTCCCATACTAGTCTCTTATATAGCCTCCCCACTTTTTAGGGTGCTCCGCGGTCCCTGCAAATAATATAATATATATACTATGTACATACAAAGAGATACGAAGAAAACTATAAACTACAGTACTGTATATACATACAAAGAGAAAATTTATAACGACAAATTATAAAATATAAATAAAATATTAATAATAATAATAAATATATATTTTTCTTCTCTCCTTCCAACATCTACAACAACAATCAATCAATTATTATTATTATAAATACAAGAAGGGGGAAAAAGCATGTAGCTATAGGTAACATAAGTATACCTGAAAGCCTGAAATGTATTGTGGACCACATACATGTACATAATGTATATAATGTCAGCACTGACAGAAGAAAATACGCCATGAAAATGTGCAAACAAAGTTTGGGAAAATTTCATATTGTTGTAATGTTTCACATTTTGAGTTTGGTATACATCAACGATGCAACAAAACCTTTACCATTTTTTTAAAATAGCTGTATCAACACATTGCTGCAATACATGTCTTTTTGTATTTTCTCTCTTAGGTATAACGGCAAACCAGCCACTCAGAAAGCATTTTATTTTGTAGCTCGACATAATCTCAGTTTTAAAGAGCTATTGTTAAGGTTTTATTTCTTCAGGAGACGTTCAAGGTTCCTAATCGACGACTCCTCAGAAGTAGCAAGACCCACCCTCTCTACCCCTCTAAGTCAGCACGGTTTTCTAGTCCAATGTATGTGCTGTTCGATGACTACTTTGTGCACATTCAGGTAAGGTTGAAGGATATCCTGGTCCAGGAGAAGAATTTGACAGATTTATAGTCCTTGCCATCAGCATGAAAAACATGGCTAATGGACAGAGTGGGTCACTTTCCAGTCGCAGGGAAGCTAACAATCCCATCTAAATTTAATGTTTACAAGATTTTGGAAATGGAACAATGAAGCACAGGTGGCATAGTAGAGCACTTGCCTCTCACCAATGCGACTTGGGTTTGAGTCCCACAGGGCTCGGTGTTACTGTACTGTATATGTGTGTAGAGTTGTTTGTTGCTTCTCTTCTGTGCTTCGAGGGTTTTTCTCCAGGTTCTCCGGTTTTCCTCCCTCCACAAAAATCATCAACTTCTAAATTCCAATTCCATCATGGAACGAGGGCCACAGGTTTATTAGCCACTGGATGGATTTTTTTAAGTCCTAGCCATTCAGATTCTATTTTTAAAAGTTCCTTCTGGCTTGTAATTTTTAATTTACTAAACATATTTCGTTCGTAGTCCCACAAGAACTTCCAAGCATTACCACTGAATACATTATGGGCTATCAGCGTGGAGAACTCAGAGAGTCTAATCAATGCTATAAAGATCATATCACCAGAAGAGACCCTTCTAGTGTGTGCACCATGCGCTGAGGATAAGGTAAGCACTCCTGATAGACTATCCCTGAGACAAGGGTCTAGTCAAGGGTGGGTCACTGGATGGATGGGAGGGGGTAAGATCATATCACCAGAAGAGACCCTTCTAGTGTGTGCACCATGCGCTGAGGATAAGGTAAGCACTCCTGATAGACTATCCCTGGGACAAGGGTCTAGTCAAGGGTGGGTCACTGGATGGATGGGAGGGGGTAAGATCATATCACCAGAGAAGACCAAACATTTAACAAAGCATTTTGTCACTCTTCATGCATGTGTTAGCCTCCTTCGCAGATGCTCTTAGGGTCGTCACGTCGTCACGTAACGTTTCATGGGAAGAGAAACATTGTGTGACGACCCTAAGAGCGTCTGCTTAGGAGGCTATATGTGTATGTAGGCAAACATTCTCCAAATGCCACGTATATTGAGTATTCAGAATTCCTCTCAGTCAAGCTTTGATGATTGAACCTTTTAAACCCGACAACGGTTTTTGGATTTGTTGTATACCTTTGGTTACTGTAATGCTAGAAATTAAAAAAAGAAATATTTCTTTTTTTTTAGGCTGACTGGCTACTCACTATCAATCAAGCAGTAGCTAGGGTTATCTCGAAGACCACTGCTATCAAGTATGAAATATTATCATCATCACCACTACTAAGATAAACATATACTATAATTATTTATATCATTATTGTTAACATAACTATGATATTTCTGTTAATTCTACCACCGACGCTTCCACTACCACTTCCAGGCACACCCACCCACTACACTAGCAATAAGAACTCTACGGTTAATACTATCAAACCTACCACTACCACTACCACTACCACTACCACCACTAACCACTACCACTACCACTACCACTACCTCTACCACTACCATCACTAACCACTACCACTACCATCACTAACCACTATCACTACCACTACCATCACTAACCACTACCACTACCTCTACCACTACCATCACTAACCACTACCACTACCACTACCACTACCACTACCACTACCACTACCACTACCACTACCACTACCACTACCACTACCACTACCACTACCACTACCACTACCACTACCACTACCACTACCACTACCACTACCACTACCACTACCACTACCCACTACCTCTACCACCATCAACACTACCACTACTACTACCTGCACCATCACTATCACCAGCAACACATGACCATTACCAGCATCAACTCTACTGTGGCCACCACCACTAACATAATATTATTAGCATGCATATCACCATTTACCTCAATGTTTTACCTACTTAGCAAAAAATATACCCCAAGTAATTTTGTAATGTTGCTTCATAGGCTGGGAAAGGAGGCTGTGAACATGACCACAGGTAATCTACCTGCTGCATCAGCACGTGAAGCAATCTACACATTCATACAAGATGGACGGTACAAAACAGCCACTTATAGTGGAATGTGGCTGAACGGAAAATCGCATGGCAGGTCAGTTACTTTAACAGTAATAACAAATATCTTCATTTAATTGTCTTGTCGTTCGAGCGCTTTCGCACTAATCGAAGACACTTTTCACTCACACACACACTACCACTTCATTCAATATTCTATGCACACAACGCTCACTTGAGTGTTGGTTATTACGGAGGGAGGAAACCGGAGAACCCAGAGAAAACCTTCGTAGCACAGGAGAGAACAAAATATCAAACATACTCAATTCACAAATGGTGTCCGCAGGGCTCGAACCAGTGACCCAAACCCAGCCGTAGCATCAGGGGAGAGACTAGCAGGCCCCCAGGCCGTACCTACAGCTAATCTCTTGTACTGTCTGCAACGCACATTGATTTGCACATTGATTTGAAAGAGAAAATAATCTTGCATATCCGATGCATTTTTTGGGGGGCGTTTCTAATGCTAATTCAATAAATTCGGGATCCATTGGATGGGTGTCTGGATGGGTGAACCATGAATGTGTCTTGTCTTGTCTTTCTCTTTCTCTTTCTCTTTCTCTTTCTCTTTCTCTTTCTCTTTCTCTTTCTCTTTCTTTCTTTACGCCAACATGATTGCGATAAACGCATGCAAACGAAGATATTCAGAACATCTCATTTTTTTTCATTAGAGGTGAGATTTCGTGGACTGATGGTAGACGCTACACTGGGGAGTTCAACCAGGGATTACACGATGGGTGAGTTTTTGCAAAAAGATATAGTCACTAATACACCAGTTTCGCATTCGATGCAAACCGCTGTTTTTGAAGACCACAGACTCATTTGCACAGGCTTAGCCTCGTTTATAAGTCAGCTATTCAAAGACGCCATTAAATGTCCGTGGGATTGGTATTATTCAACTTGCACATTCTTTACATTACAGTTGGCTGTTGCTAATGATTTGCAAAAGTCAACTGTAATGTAAAGAATGTGCAAGTTGAACAATACCAATGTTTTGAAATCCGACTGCTCAAATGTCCCACTTCCGGTTACGACTGCAATTTGAGGATAAAACGGAAGTTACTAAGTAAGTCCAATCCTCTTGCATTCAAGGTATATCAACTATTGAAAGGTATATTGGTTTGTTGTCATTGCTCTGTAGAGAAGGTATCATGGTATTTCCTGTCAACCCAGACAATCCAGCCGAGAAATATGAAGGTCAATGGATAGGCGGCAAGATGACTGGTTATGGGAAAATGAGGTAAGTATTTGAAAAGAAATGAATATACAGGTTTAACAATGACCATGGGCGTTCTTTTGCCTGTGCGCGCATCGCCACCTTCAAGGCTCGCGTCATCGTCAACACGTCATTTGTAGCCTTTTGCATACTCATAGAGCAGATTTCGTATGACTGTGAAAAGTTGAGTGCCGTGTGCATGCCTTGCCGCGATCGTGATGTTTTTCTATAATTTTGATTGGCTAATTTTTTTCTCGCGTAATGTGATTGGTCTGGCGTACTTAGTCAGTGCCATGACCTTGACCGCGTCTGCGCCGTGTTTGTACCGTGTTTCGTGCGTTTGATTGGATGTAGAAAGTGATGTTTTCCAGATTTTCATTGGCTGACTTTTTGTCGCGACCGCGTTCGTACCGTGAGCTTTTCATAGTCATACAAATCTGTTCTAAGGATATCAGACGAAGGGACGCAGCCCAAGAAATTACTTTGAGAAAGACTTGGTAAAAAACGGTGACCCCGGCCATCTACTATATCGACGATCAAACGCACGCACAGGAAAGCATGACAAGCAATTTCACATCATTTTCTGCCGTACTTCCTCCTACGTAAACTGATATTAGCCACCTTAAAATATAATTTTCCACTAGATATACTAATGGAGACACATACACGGGTCACTGGATGGATAATATGCGACATGGTCACGGTACTATGAAGTGTGGAGCCTTATCCTCGTCTGCTGCTAGTGTCTACATCGGGGAGTGGTCGTACAACAAGAGACATGGCTACGGCACCTTGGACGATGTTCTCAAGTAAATGAATAATATGTCTCTATTTTCATTTCCTTCCCTTCCCTTGCCATATTTCCATCCGTCTCTTCCTACCTCTCCTTTTCCCTCCATTCCGTTATTATCTTTCCATCTTCTTTCATTACATTTCCCTCCTTTCGTCCCTTCTTTCATCCTTTCAATTTATTTTCTTTCTTCCATCCCTCCTTTCCTCACTCCTTCCCTACATTCATTTTTTTCATTCCATCTCTCTCCATCCTTCCTTCCTTCTTTTCTTCATTCCTTCCTTCCCTTCCTTCCTTCCCTCCCTCCCTCTCTCCCCCCTCCTTCCTTCCTTCCTTCCTTCCATCTAACCTCCCTCCTTTACATTTTCTTCCTTCCTTCCTTTCTTCTTTGCCTCCATCCTCATCTTACTTTTTTTTCTTTCTCAGTGTTCTTACTGGTTTCTTTGTGTTTTATATCCTACCAGGGGAGAGAAGTACATGGGAATGTGGGAGAATGACTATCGACATGGTCCAGGAATCGTTGTCACTCTAGAAGGCATCTACACGCAAGGGAACTTTATCCAGAACAAATTGATGGTAAAGAACATAATGTTGATTAACAAACCCTTTCATATACAGTAACATCTCTAGTCTTCAAAAATCTGTACATTCATTTCTGCGATTTGCAATTTAGTTTTGGAGATATTTGAGGACAAAATCCAGGTTTTGACTTCCAGAGGCGGTGTTTACCAAAAAAACCCACCCACCCCTCTCCTCTAAATCTGGTCTCGTATGATGACTTTCGTTTTGACCTTATCCTCTAAATACTATATTATTTGTTGATGCAGGGTGCAGCACAGTTGGTATGTGATGATAACACGTTCTTCGATGGCGAGTTTGCAGGTCACTGTCAGTTAGCAGGAAAGGTACATGTACACCTTGATAGAGCTATTCCAGGGTTTTCGATTCTTAGAAGCGTTTGGGCCCCTTCTCTCCCCGTCCCTTCCTCTATCCTATTCCTGCTTTTCTTCGTATCCTGTAAACAACTAGGTATTGAAAGAAAAAGAACTTACATGCCAGGCTCTTCTTAGTATACTTTTATCAACTCTCGTTCCTAACCGTCCTTACCTAACTACCCATCAACCGCCACCACGCCCGATCCTCGGCCGTGTGCCTCAAACGTCAAACAACACAATCGGTTTGCCTTCAGATCCAGGGAGAGGACTGAAAATCCCCAACTAGAAATATATTCTCATTATTCACTTCACTCAAAACCAAGTATCCAAGAAACTAACGCGAAATTGTTATTTACCACTTTGTTATTGTTACGTAATAAAGTGGTTTTCTTCAAGAAATTGCTTTATTTGGAAAAGAAGTATAAATGATTTGTTCAAAAAAAAAGCGAAATTAAAGTGACTTAGAATGTGAGTTTTTTAAAAAATCGCGAAATTAAGGTGTCGCGAAATTCCGACCTCCGGAATCGCAAAATCAACACGTCGCGAAACTTTTACGTAGTAAAGTATTTCTTTTTATTTCTTTGTTAGGGAACCCTTACATTACCTAATGGTGACGTCATTGATGGTACCTTTACCGGTCAGTGGGGTGATGGTATCAAGATTAATGGTACATACATGAAGCGAGAATCTGACAGTAATTCCAAAAGCAAAAGGTACATAATGCAAATGAAGTGTTGATTTAATAACAATTTTTCTTAGTTCAGTCACTCCAGGTGTATTGTCATTCTACAGCTATACACTATTAATCCATATCTAGCGGATGTGCTAACTGTGTACGTGCTGTTTGTCAGTACCGTACTTTTCCGATTATTACGAGAACCATTCTTATGGGAAGCCATTTCAATGTTACGGCATGTCGTACCGTGTACGTGCTGTACACTGTATATACTAGTTATACAATGGTTTCGAGTGGCATACCGTGGAATATCCCATGAGTCAATTGTAGTTTCTAGTATACCCACGAGCCTTTAAGCGATTGTGTATACAAAGAAAATACAAATGATGAGTGGGATATCCACGGTATGCCACGAGAAATCATTGTGTAACCATTTTATCCAACACCATGGAAAATACAAATGCGTAGATTCAACGCGCAGCGCATGATTGGAAGGAAGAGTGAAATACCGACGAATATACAACGGCTTTCCTGCTTTCTGATTGGCTGTATTTTCTATGGTGTGGGATAAAAGTCAGTACGTTTCCCACTCATACGATAACCATTCTTATCGGAAGCCACCTCAATGTTAAGGCATGTCGTACCGTGTACGTGCTGTAAGTCCCTAATGTACGTTTCCCACTCACTTTGGCACAGCGTTGTTCCTGAGGTCAAGCCTGTGGTGTCACCTGACCGGAAGTGGACAGCCCTGTTCAGGCAGTGTCGAGAGGCACTTGGTTGTCATGGTGATCGAGACGCTGACCCTCAGACCGTCTGGAAGTGCATATCAATGGAATTACTAAACGGTCATCACGTCAAACTGCCACGAACTGAACAAGACATTATGCAAGAATTGCTGAACGTGAATAATGAGATGGAGAGAACAGGAAGCCATTCTTTTGATAATAAGGCATTACAGAATTATCTTGCGAAGGTAAGTTAGCCATATAAAAGACCTTTAGCTTCGTTGTTTGTTGTGCCCATTTCAGATCATGTGTTGCCACTCTTGGGAGTTGATTCTTTCATGTGTAAATATTTTAATAAAAGAACATTTCTCAAAAGAATGTCACGTGTTCTGAAATGGGCAATAGCCCACTTTCGATATTCTGGTTGAGTGATCATGCACAAAGCAATGAAGACGAGATGTATCATTTGTTTTAGGCCTTTGAAATCAGCTATCATCCACTGGGTCAACTAGTGACGAATCTTGTAGACGTGTACAGAGCTACCTATGTTGGTATGGGCACCCATAGACGATTATTACCACATGCGGTAACGGAGGCTAAGTCTATCATACACAGACTTTATAGTCTCATACGGTAAGTATTGTTTGCTTTATAAAAAAAATTAGCATGAGGGGTTTTTTTTCTGGTCTTATTTTTAACCATATTCATTATGGATAAAAGTTTGATTTTATTCATTCATTCATCCATCCATCCATCCATCCATCCATCCATCCATCCATCCATCCATCCATCCATCCATCCATCCACCCATCCACCCATCCACCCATCCACCCATCCACCCATCCACCCATCCACCCATCCACCCATCCACCCATCCATCCATCCATCCATAATGCATTCACTCATTCATTCATCCATCCATCCATCCATTCATTCATTCGTCATGTATGCCATCTTTTCTTTCATTCATTCTTTGATTGATTCATTGTTTCCACCAGCCTTCTTTTCATCGACCTACCTAACGAGGAATACGTACACCTCGATAAAGACTCTCTTGGCGGTGTGTCCAACATGCACACTGAGATTTCTACATCAAGCAGCGCCTTACTTCATCCTATAGTCCTTCCTTTGCTATACCCTCCCTTATTTACCCTCTACGCTCTCCATAACGAGCGTGCTGACAGTGTCTACTGGGAGAGGTTGCTACAGCTGAACTGGAGGTCAGATCTTGCCTTGATGACCTACGTTGGGGTGAAGAGGTAGGTAAATGGTCATGGGGAAAGAGTAAAGCAGAGCAGAACAGAGAATAAGTACAAAGCAGAGGAGAGCAAAGAATAGCAAAGCAGAATAGATCAGAGAAAAGCAGAGAAGAGCAGTAAACTAGTCAAATACTAGTGATTTTTTTTGTTTCGGCTGATGAGATTCGCAGATTCAATAGCCTTTTTTTGTGTGCTAAGAACAGGACACACAAGAAAGATAGACGAAACCCAATTTCGAATTTTCCAAAAAAAGAAATTTAAAAAGCAATACATATACTGTAATATACGAACTGATACAACAACCAAGCTTGGGCTCCCTGTGATCTCACTACTAAGAAATGGTTCATACTGTGATATTGTGATGAGCAGTGATGAGCAGCATAGTGTGCTGTTTTTTCCTGGTAAAAATACGAGCGTTGATTTTAACATGGTTTGATTGTTTGTCTGTTGTGTAGACAGTTCTGGCTTGCAAGCGAGGACGAGACTGATGAATATACTGACGAGGTAGGCTTGCTATTTGACCCATACTATATTACAAATATTTTTTTTCTGTTTATAAGTCTGTTTGTTTGTTTGTCCATTCTTTCATTCGTTCCCTCGTTCGTTGGTTTTGTTCTTTCGTTCATGTATTTGTTTCTTTGTTGGTTTGTTGGTTCGTTCTTTCATTTATTTGTGTGTTTGTTTTTCCATTCATCTGTCTATTCATTTACTCGTTTCTTCAGTTGAATTCTTGGTTCATTCTTTTTTTTCATCTCTGTTTTTTTGTTTGTTGGTTTGTTGCATTTCATGTCATTTGTTGTTGTTTTTTGTTTTTGTTTTGTTTATGTGTTTGTTTGTCTATCTCTGTTTGTCTGTCTGTCTGTCTGTCTGCCTGCTTACGTGTTTGGACCTGTTCATTCAGATAATGGGAGAGAATCGCGAGGCTCATCATTACGTCACAGCCATTGAAGCACTTCAGCAAATAAGGTATTTTATTATGCCTCTTATCCCTTATTACTTTCTTACTATTGTTTAATACTTTGGTTGTTCTGTATTACCTGTATTATCCTGTGTCATTAGGCGTATGTTCCTAAGGCGACCCGACCTCTAAAAGATAGTGGCACGAGCACGTTTATTTTTCCACAGGAAACCCAAGCGCAAAAACTGTAGTCTCTCATGCGCACGAAAAAGCAACAAATTATATCTTGATGAGGATGCGAGCCTTTCAAGGTGGCGTTGCGCGCATGTCGAAGAAGACCCTCACATCGTTGTCTTAAGACCCCATCTTTTGTGAATCTTCACATCTCTTCCCTCTTCTTTATCTTCCGTCCATTACCTTTAACCTCTTGTTCTTATTCATATTCCTTCTTTTCATTCAGAAATATAAATAATAAATAATATCAAATAAATAATAGGGCCAGATTGGAAAAAAGACACTGTCTTTGTCTGTGTAATAATCCTAATAAAGATTGAATCTTTCCTTCCCCTTCTTATTTCCTATTATTTGTCCCTTCATTTCTTTGGCACATATGCTCCTTCATTCTTTATCTTTCATTCGTTTACTCATTCTTTTATATTTTTCATACAGTACCAAGCTGAGTCCAATGGAGAAGTTAGCAGTGCTCAAGACAACATTTGAGAAGATCAACGAGGTAGAAAATTATCTTGGACCATAATCTTGAGATATGATAAGATTCTTTATTTGAGTCTTTTCCACATTTATGTGTCTTCTCATGTTCAACCGTTCAACAAAGAAATGACATTCTAGGGAACAGCGGTGGCGGAAGCTGAAAATCATTGGGGGGGGGAGGGGGGCACTACAATTTTTTTTTTTTTTACAAAATACAAAATACAAATGCCTTTAAAAATATTTATGATTTATAGTTTATGATTCATCCAAACCACAAAATAAGTGGAGGCAGTGCCCCCCACCCCCCCCCCCCCCCCCCGCTTCCGCCGCCCCTGGGGAATGACATTTGGCCTGAAACGGGAAAACAAAGAGGTCTATAGTCTACCTTTATAGAAGCTTTGCACCATCATGTGATTTAGCAGCCATGACAGGAGGCACAACAACAGTCTTTTTTCCCTGGGAAATTGAATTATTTCTGATATAAATCAGATAAGATTGTTCCTGCCTCCTGTCATGGCTGCCATCATGTGATGGTGCAAAGCCTCTATTATCTTTACAATTCTAACTTGTTGTGAAGCTTTGACGCGTGATACTTCATGTAGGGTACGGAAATTTTGTTACCAAATGCATTTACTCTTATAACTATCATACTGTTTTATACATGATGTTTCTACCTGGACACAGATTGTATTCTACTACCCAACCCAACCTCGACTTGAAACCATTGTTTTGTAGTGATTCAAGATAACTCGTTGAAGGTTTATCAATGTATTTTTTGTCTTTCTGTGATCAGGAAGTGCACACCTTCTGGAAAGGAGAAGAAAAACTTATTTCCTTAGATGACTTGTTCCCAGTCTTTCAGTTTGTTACCATCAGAGCACGGTAGGTATAAATTAAGAAGGAATAGGGAAAAACCAAAGGGTGAAAATAGAAAATATTAAAATACCTGATACACAAGCATAAATCTTGAACCATGAAACAACCTTTGGGCTGATCTAAGTCAGGGCACGACTAAGTCACAGATCCAACCCTGAAACAACCTCTGGTTTGATCTAAGTCAGGGCACTGCTAACTCACAGATAGAACCCTGAAACAACCTCTGGGCTGATCTAAGTCAGGACATGGCTAACTCACAGATAGAACCCTGAAACAACCTCTTGGCTGATCTAAGTCAGGACATGGCTAACTCACAGATCAAACCCTGAAACAACCTCTTGGCTGATCTAAGTCAGGACATGGCTAACTCACAGATCAAACCCTGAAACAACCTCTGGGCTGATCTAAGTCAGGACATGGCTAACTCACAGATAGAACCCTGAAACAACCTCTGGGCTGATCTAAGTCAGGGCACGACTAATTCACAGATCCAACCCTGAAACAACCTCTGGTTTGATCTAAGTCAGGGCACTGCTAACTCACAGATAGAACCCTGAAACAACCTCTGGGCTGATCTAAGTCAGGACATGGCTAACTCACAGATTGAACCCTGAAACAACCTCTGGGCTGATCAAAGTCAG
The DNA here is from genome assembly GCA_964019055.1 of Anthopleura xanthogrammica. NCBI lineage: Eukaryota > Metazoa > Cnidaria > Anthozoa > Actiniaria > Actiniidae > Anthopleura > Anthopleura xanthogrammica. The sequence continues at coordinate 27,846,218 of OZ025206.1, read as the reverse complement.
GGCACGGCTAACTCACAGATCAAACCCTGAAACAACCTCTGGGCTGATCTAAGTCAGGGCATGGCTAACTCACAGATCAAACCCTGAAACAACCTCTGGGCTGATCTAAGTCAGGGCATGGCTAACTCACAGATCAAACCCTGAAACAACCTCTGGGCTGATCTAAGTCAGGGCATGGCTAACTCACAGATCAAACCCTGAAACAACCTCTGGGCTGATCTAAGTCAGGGCATGGCTAACTCACAGATTGAACCATAAAACCCATGGCTAACCGTTCCCATGATCACAATTTCTTTGATTGACGATAGTCTAATCGCTGTTCCTTATATTGTTTCAGCATTCCTCACCTTGGCTCAGAAATCCATTTTATCGATGACATGGTGGATAGTCACGTGCATGTGGGTGAACAAGGTCACATGTTTACCACCCTCAAGGTTAGTTAATATATTGGAGGGGGAGGGGTGGTGGTATATTGTCACTTTGTCTGGTCATTTATCAGGAGAGGGAGGGGTGGGGGTATATTGTCTCTTAGTCGAGTAATTCATCAGGAGAAGTGTGGAGATAAGTATGTTCAGTTTTGTCTTTTATTCTCTTCCCACAGGCCTGCTTTTTTCAAATCCAGAATGAAAAAGGATAAGAGAATAATCGTCTCCCCTACAAAATCCAAAGCTTCTAACAGTGTGTAAATACGTGGAGTTGCACTTAATATATAATTGGTCTTAGATATTTCTTGGGATGGTGAATATTCAAGCCATTCCCCTGCATCTGATAGACTTTTGGAAATAATCGATGATCATGACTTAAGCCAACACGTCAAAGAACCAACCAGATGTGACGACAGCTCACAGAATATATTAGATCTAATACTCTCAAATAATTCAAACATCATTGAAAATGTCAAGGTAGTTCCTGGTATCAGTGACCACGAAATCGTGTTGTTCTCTGTGAACACTTCATGCCGAAGAAAGAAGAATGTAAAGCGTAAAATATTCATCCGAAAGAAAGCAGACTCTACTCGCATTAAACAAGAACTCGCAAATCTCTCGTCCTACATGGCAGAATGTAGATTTAACTCGATCGACGAAAAATGGAACTGCTTTGAAGAAAACATCCACCGTATAATGGACTCTTGCATTCCTTCCAAAATGACTAGCTCACGATATAATCTACCATGGTTCAATCGATCACTCAGACGGTTATCCAAAAGGAAACAAAGGATATACAACAAAGCAAAAACATCTGGCAAACAAGATGACTGGAAAACGTTCCGTCAAGTTAGAAAACAAATGCACACGAGTCTTAAAGAAGCAAGACACAAGTATATTTCTGATTACCTTGGTGATGCTATCGAAGAAAACCCAAAGCGATTCTGGTCGTACATAAAACAACTAAAAAATGAAGATCCTGGAATTGCAGACTTTGAAGTGAACGGTTCAATAATTAGTGATAGCAACTCGAAAGCTGAAATACTCAATAAGCATTTTTCAAATGTCTTTACGCAAGAAGACCACTCCAACATCCCTCATACTGGTACTGACAGAAAACCCAGCATTGATCGTCTGTTTATCACTGTGAACGGAGTTGCTAAGCAATTATCGTTGTTGAAACCAAACAAAGCCTCTGGACCAGATGCCATTCCACCCTGGTTTCTCAAAGAATATGCCAACGAGATCGCTCTTATTCTTACCAATATCTACCAAGATTCTATTGAAAGCGGAACTGTGCCCAGTAGATGGAAATCTGCGAATGTATGCGGTGTCTTTAAAAAAGGGAAAAAGTCTGATCCTTCCAACTACAGACCGATATCTCTAACTTGTATTGCAGCAAAGATCCTTGAGCATATTGTGCATAGCCACGTGATGAAGCATTTTGACTACTATAACGTTCTTACAGATTGTCAACATGGCTTTAGATCAAAACGTTCCACCGAGCTCCAACTTATCCTTACTATCCACGATATTGCAAGTTCCTTGCAACAAAACAAATCAATCCATGCTGCTGTGCTAGATTTCTCGAAAGCCTTCGACAAGGTTCCACACAGACGTCTATTAAAGAAACTAGAGCACTACGGCATCCGTGGAAGTCTACTGTCTTGGATGGAATCTTTCCTCACTAAACGCATGCAAACAGTCATCTGCGAAGGTGCATCATCTTCTCCCTGCTCAGTTACCTCTGGTGTGCCCCAAGGAACAGTGTTAGGCCCATTGTTGTTTCTGACATACGTAAACGATCTTCCCAATGGTCTAACCTCCAGTGTTAAACTCTTCGCGGATGACACCCTCTTGTATGGTATTGTTGTAGATGATTCCGACTGCGACAAGCTACAAGATGATCTCAACAAACTTGAACAATGGCAACATCGCTGGCAGATGGAATTTAATCCCTCTAAGTGCAACATCATCTGCATATCAACAAAGCAAAAGCCTCCAAAAAGACAGTACACTTTTTGTGGTTCCCAACTTGCTCAAGTAGACTCCATATCGTACTTGGGTATTACTGTTAACAGTAAATTGAAGTGGACACCCCACATCTCATCAATCTCAAGTAATGCGAGTAAGTCATTAGGTCTAATAAGAAGAAATCTTTGGAACTGCCCAAGAAAGGTGCGTGAAACCACCTATACTACCATCGTACGGCCTAAATTAGAATACGCAAGCGCCTCTTGGGATCCATACCACAAGAAAGATATATCAGCCCTAGAGAGAGTCCAAAGAAAAGCTGCCCGTTTTTGCCTACAAAACTATAACCAAACCGCTAGTGTTACAGATATGATTTCAGAGCTAGGATGGGACACTCTTGAATCTAGAAGGAAGAGAAATAGACTGTCACTAATGTACAAACTGAGCCACAATCTTGTTGATGTAAATACAGAACAACACTTAATTCCAAATAGTGAAATGAGGACTAGAAATAGTCACTCTCTAAAATATAGAATACCTAAAGTTTCTAAGGACATCTTCAAGTTTTCTTTTTTTCCAAGATCAATATCAGAGTGGAACTATTTACCCTCAGAACTAGTAAATTCAAAGTCATTAAATGAATTCAAAACTAAATTAGATCGCCATCTTTAATATGACGCGCTTTGTCGTCCTGAAAATAAAGCAAGTTGTTAACTTGAACTATTATTTTTTATTATTAGAGCAAGCGCATTGAAACCGTGAAATTGATTCGAAATTGATACTTGCAGGTGGTGCCTGTTGGTCACTGTCGCTCGGCCGGAGCATCCATTACACGGGGACACATACACAAGAGACCCTTGTGATGTTCACTTTGTTCTTTGTGTGGTGGATGCTCTGGATGAGTGATAGTGACTAATTGTCACTACATGGCTACTACTTGTTTGTGTCTTGTTTTGCATTTGTTTCAATGGTTTTAATGCGTTTGCTCTATTATTATTTTATTACTCATTGTAACTTCTCAATTATTAATTATTTATCTTATTATATAAACATGTTATGTACAGTTGATGTGATATTTTGCAATTTTTATCAACTAATAAAGATGTAGATGTAGATGTAGAGAACTGATAATAGCAAAAACCATGGCGCGTGCGTACAATTCAACGAGTTTTTCAAGAATACTCCAGTTTCGTATTCGATACGTTTGTGAGAACAAGATACAATTTATTACAAAGAATTGGCGTTACTTTTCAATACTTTTCAAGAACTGACTCTAAGTTTTGGAATTTTGTGAAGTTCATTTGTCAGGCGAGTTTGAAAGCACGAAGGTGTTTTGGACCAGTCTCGTTCCAAGAGCTCCTCTGTCTCGTGGTCTCTCGTGGTACAAGACTGTTTTGGACCAATTTGCATATGGACTTCGAGCATGCGCAGACGTTTTTCACTCGTGCTCAAAGAACCAAGAAGCCCTTGTGCTTTGGGTGCCTTTTTTCACTTTTATAATTAGAATTCTTTATATGAGTCTAATTCAATATAATGTATGGGTAAACATAGTAATAATACTCAATAGAATTCATGTTCCGACTCCCCTTAGTTACCGTTGCTATGTCCCACAAACTCAACAAATTAGCTACAATATCTAAGAATTTTTTGATTCATAATTTTTAGACTTTTTAGGATTTTTAGTTTTGAAAAACTTTGATCACGGAAAATTGGTTATAAATTGTTTCAATACCAATTGTTTCCAGCTGAGTTGATCGCCTTCCCCGAAAGGAATTATGGGTCACTATTTTTGGTTAGCATTTTTCGAGCATTTTCCAAGTATGCAATGTAGACATTTCTTGTTGATTGAAATAAAATTCTGCCATTAGTTCGACTAGTGTTTACGATTAATTTAAAAAAGGAAAAACTCGTATTTCATAAAATCTCTTTGCAGAATAATGGGAAATGCTAATCAAAATACGATGTCGAATCCTCAATTCTGATTGGTTGACCTTGAGTTTGTTCTGAAGGTCAACTCAGCTGGTACTGCACTGTACAAAAGAGAAGAAAATTGGCTCTTGCTAGTAATCCTTTTAGTACTCTTCTAGTATTCTTTAAAAACAGATATCGTGTGGTTTGTGGGACAAGATTTTATTTTTACTGGGTAACTGCTGCAACGGTGATTGGTTTGCTATTTTCTGAGTCGGAACCATGAATTGCACATGGTATGAAACGGGGAAAATGTATGCTCAATTTATGAGGGAAGAAGGTCTAATAAATATGGGAATTTCTAGCAAAAGAATTATTACAGCTTTAACAATACTGAGATTTGTTTTTTTGTCTTAAAAATATCATATAGCACACTTGAGCATTACAGATAATTTATAACCTACGCATACGTTTTCATAGGATATTTAAGGTTTATATTTAGCCTTTCAATTTATCAACAATCATTGATACATTGGCAGAATAACTCACTTTCGATATTCTGGTTGAGTGATCACACACAAAGCGAAGCAAGACGAGGTTCCTGGGAAACAATAAAATATTCTTTTGTTTCCCTGGAGCCTAGCCTTGGATTGCTTTGTGAGTGATCACTCAACCAGAATATCGAAGGTGGGTTACCCCCCCCCCCCCCCCCCGCCCCATTTTTTAATATTATAAATAGTTTTTGATATTGAAAATTGTCGGATGGCGTGGGTTTCCTGTATTGAAATCCACAGGGGCCCCATAACTAAGTTCAATTATAACCCCTGCAATCAGTTTACACAGACAACCTTTCTAAGCTTTCTAAATTCCAGAGAAAATATTTTCCATGTACTTTGTTAAAGAGGTCTTTATACTGGATTTCTATTGTATTATTTATTGCTTGATAATAAAATAATAATCATCGCCACCACCATCATCCTCATCATCAATATTTAGCAAAGACCAACATCACAATATTATCATCATTCAAATTATTTTTCCGTCGTTTTGATTGGCCGAGATAACTGCAAATAACGGTCTGCTCATGCGCATCATGGTGCAAATCCATTTTGTTGCAAATATTGGTCTGCTCATGCGCAGTACAGTAACGTTGTCAACATTGCTCGCTTCCCCGACCTGTCGGCTATTCTTTGAGGGGCAGTGCGCACGAGTCAAACAATAACAAAGAAGTCGGCTCATTTTTTCAGGGAAGCGAGCCATTGTCAAATGCAGCGTTACTGCGCATGAGCAGACCGTTATTTGCAGTAAGATGGCTCTGCACCGTAATGCGCTTGAGCAGATTGTTATTTGTAGGCAGTTATTTGCAGTTCTCTCGGCCAATCAAAATGACGGAAAAAATAATTTGAATGATAATTGGGGTTAATAGTTATAGTTGTTGTTGTTTGCAACTAGCTATTTTCGAAGCTATTTTTTTTTCTTTTTCTGTTAATTGTTCTTGTTTTTGCTGGTTTTACGCTGTTATATTTGGTACATACCAGCTGAGCGGCAATAATTTTCGAACCAATGGCCGGCCCTACGTGTTCGAGCACTTTCTTCTACTTTAATATTATGACAATTGAATCCAATAGAAGTATGCATATTAAGTCTCAGAAAAGTCCAAAACTCTTAATCAGAACTCGAGTGATACGTGATTTATCTAAAAAAACACTCGAGAAAGGACTTTCAAAACAGAGTGGAGGGGCGTAGGTTTTGATCAATAATGCTTTGCGCGATTAGTTGTTCGCTCAGGTGGTACTTTTTCATCGTAAAAAAAGAATTTCAAAAATAATTTAACTGACGACGCGAGGGAATATTTCATGCCCTCGAACGCCCTTAATGGATATCGATATCAAGCAAGATGCACCTTCACGTACAGACAACTACTAAGGAACGAATTCTTTATTTTGTAATATTTTGCAATGCAATTATCATTCATTGATCAAATTTGCTACCCAAGTAAATGCAATGCAATTATCATTCATTGATCAAATTTGCTACCCAAGTGAATGCAATGCAATTATCATTCATTGATCAAATTTGCTACCCAAGTAAATGCAATGCAAATCTATTTCTTTTATCAAATTTCCTACCCCCACAAACGTTTGACAAATTATAAATTTGCAACATATTTGCTAGGTATGTTAATCGATCTCAAATGAGTAACTGCACAAGAACTTTGCATGGATTAGAAAATCAGGCGATAATGTGGCATTTACCATGTTTACTACCATAGGTAAACATTATTCAAAAATCAATTTTGCTTTTGAGCAAAGTTTGACAAACATGAGCAAATATGGCATTTGCTCAATATTTACTTAATATTTATCACTGCTGTAAATCCACTTTTTAACCCAGTGACAGACAACTACTAAGGAACGAATTCTTTATTTTGTACTTTTTTTTCTGTTAACAAAATGATATTATTTTGCTGGTTATTCTAGTACCAAAAAGCTACAATGATTACAAAACTATACTTTTAACATTTTTGTCCATAAATTTCTTTTTAATAAACTTTATTGTATGATAGACCTTCAATCTATTGTTACAACTGATGCGATAAATGTGTCCACTGTTTCTAGTTCTGACTAGTGGGGATAAATTGTTATAACCAGTTATCGCCACTAGTGACCCAATGTGTGGATCTAACTCTAGTTACACTTAGAAATATTTTCTCTTTAAAAATGAAACAACTTGAATTGCCAGCGAGTTACCAATATATTAAAGATATCTTAGATGTTGATTGAACATGTTTTAAGACAACATCTTTTTATTACTTTTTGCCTAAGGTCATAAGATAAACTAATTTCTCCTCAGTGGTCTTTAAGTTTAACAAGCAATGATAAAACCTTAATACTGATTTGTATCTCACAGGGGCGGATCCAGGGGGGGGGGTCCTTTGATGCACTGGACACCCCCAAAATAAATGTAAGTACAGATGACATACATCAGATCAGGATTACTGATGACATCACTATATCATCCCTTTTTTGATTTCGGACACCCCCCTAGAAATTTTTTGGATCCACCCCTGTCTCACATAGATGTTTATAGCCCCTTTCAAGTGATGTCAAAGCAGCTCAGTTTGGAGGCCAAAACAAAATAATTCCAATCTCCTGAGAATTGGAATCTGTTTTGTCTTCCAAATTGAGCTGCATTCCTGTCTTGCTGCAAGGGCTGCAGCTCTGCATAGAATATTCAACCTGTTAATCAACTTTTACTGATTTAATAATCAACTGGAATTTCTCCTTCCTATACTTGTAGTAGTTCAGCAGCTTTTTAATATTTTAAGAGAACTAGTCTATCATGCTTTAGATTATAGAATATATTATGGATTCACTTTTTTAGGGCATAAATTGCCATGAACACAGCAGCTGCAGCAACAAGTATGGCCAAGATCACAGGTGTTGTTAGCGAAGACTGCTCCTGCTTTAGTTGTCCTGTCTGCTCCTCCTGCGACTTCTCTTCTTCCTTCCTTGCGTTCTTTGCCATTGTTGCAAATGGACACATCTCTGGTGCTTTGTCAGATGTGGGGTGCCCTGCTGGCTTTTCTGGTTCTTCTTCGACCTTGGTTTTTTTGGTTGTACTTTCTTTTTGCTCAAAGCCAGCCAGTGCGTCGATTTCTCGGAAGATCTTGATGTTCAGCATGAAGGCAAGGTTTGCTTCCTCGACAATCTTATCTGACATCTCTTGGTCAATCTGCAACTTGTCAAGCTGAGAGCGATAGGTGTTCTTGAATTTCTTTGGTTCAGAGACATTATCAAAGCAATAAAAGCGAACTCCTTCCCCAGTCGAGGGAAGGTCCATAGCTTTGGCTGCCATTTTCTTCAAGATGAGTCCACCAGAGAGATCTCCAAGGTATCTTGTGTAGTGGTGAGGAATCAGCAGTATGGGATCTTCATCGCCAATCTTCTTCAGTCTTTCTACGTACTCCTTGGTTGCATCTGAAAGCTTGATCTGTTCTTCCCAGTCTTCTCCATAGTAGAATGCCAGGTCTTCTTTGATCATTTCTGTCCTTTCCAGTTCATGAGGGAAGTGAATGGCTTTTATGTACTTGTTGTCTTTGTGTCTCCTACTCTCCTCTTCCAGTGCTCTGTTAAAGGAACAAGAAGTATTCAGTATAAAATATAGAGATAGGGGTAGGTAATAACAATAGAAATGTTCCAACAGTAGAAATGTCTCAAATACAGAAATGGTGTATTTATGGGGAGGGGTGGGATCATTCTACTAATGCAAATATCCTTCAGTTATGAGCCCCCCCCCCTTGTTATACGCCAGATAGTCTACTAGTGCAAATATCCTTCAGTTATGAGCCCCCCCCCCTTGTTATACGCCAGATAGTCTACTAGTGCAAATATCCTTCAGTTATGAGCCCCCCCCTTGTTATACGCCAGATAGTCTACTAGTGCAAATATCCTTCAGTTATGAGCCCCCCCCCCTTGTTATACGCCAGATAGTCTACTAGTGCAAATATCCTTCAGTTATGAGCCCCCCCCTTGTTATACGCCAGATAGTCTAGTAGTGCAAATATCCTTCAGTTATGAGCCCCCCCCCCTTGTTATACGCCAGATAGTCTACTAGTGCAAATATCCTTCAGTTATGAGCCCCCCCCCCCTTGTTATACGCCAGATAGTCTACTAGTGCAAATATCCTTCAGTTATGAGCCCCCCCCCCCTTGTTATACGCCAGATAGTCTACTAGTGCAAATATCCTTCAGTTATGAGCCCCCCCCTTGTTATACGCCAGATAGTCTACTAGTGCAAATATCCTTCCAGTTATGAGCCCCCCCCCCCCCTTGTTATACGCCAGATAGTCTACTAGTGCAAATATCCTTCCAGTTATAAGCCCCCTGGGTATAAGCCGGATAGTCTACTAGTGCAAATATCCTTCCAGTTATAAGCCCCTCTGGTTATAAGCCCACTATCCTGCTAATGCAAATATTCTTAAATTTGCTTCAAAATTCCAAACCCACTTACTGCCCTATCCCCCCCCCCCCCCCCCCCCCAGATAATTTAAGACTAGCAACAAAGCCAATAACTAAAACAAGATTTGAAATCATAACAAATTCGGTTTTCCCAGCCTTTATCTATTCTCACTCTGAAGGATCTACTATTATATCTAATATGCAGACATAACAAACTTGTACAATCTTCTTGGTTCTGCCTTTTTTGATTGTTAAGCCCCTGTTTTACATGTTAAAAAAAACACCAACTATGTCACCATAGTTACCAAGTTTTAAGGTTTTTAACCAAATTCAAACCATAATCTTTCTTGAAAGAAATAAACAAACAAACAAAGAAATAAACAAACAAAGAAATAAACAAAGAAAGAAATAAAGAAACAAACAAAGAAATAAAGAAACAAACAATGAAACAAATAAAGAAACAAACAAACAAACAAAAACAGACAGACAGACAGTGCATAGTGAATAGTCCAAATATTTCTTCATTTGAGTGATATGTCTTTACAGTCAAACTAAGAAAACCATGAACACCTAAAATATGTTCGAAATGGTTATTGTTTTCAAACCGGCTGGCCATCATGTGACACCAAATTTACAGTGAACATTGTGGAAACCACAATTATAATGATAATGCTTTTTAAATACTGTTTAGTCTGAACCAGTTCAATATTTAATGAAGCCTTCGTAGACGTCTTAGTCATTAACATATTGGAAGTATAAAACACATCACTCAAGTCAAGAAATATTCTACCATTCAACTATTCCCTTCATGTAGAATCAATACTAAAAGTATTGTATCAGGGGTTTATAGGTATACTTTATGATTTAAGAATAAAGCTAAATTCAAAACATTTCCTCTTACTTGTAAACGAAATAGAGATCAGCAAGCAGTACACGATACCAGTAACTTTCAATCCGACCCTTGATAAACTCCTTGACAAAGTGGACATTTTCTGCCTCTCTGTGGACCACTTTTGTACCCTTCTTTAACTCTTTGGACAGTTGGATGGATGGTTCAGCATCTGAAACTTTACTGGCAACCTTAAGTAGGTCATCTTGAACTGTGTTCTGGAGAGCCTGGGTCCATCTTCGGAACTCTAGCTTCTCAATCAGTGGACGTCCATCACTGCAGATGGTCTTGAAGGGACATCCATCATTTGCAAATACTGGACATTCCCCCATTTCATCTTTGAGTTCTTTGGAGAGGTTGTGTACTTGCTTCAGGGTTTGAAGAAGCTTTGCCCCATGAGACTCAGTTCCTGAAAATGCTGGAATCTTGGAGAGTTTTTCATATACCTCAGCCATGCTCTCCATGCCTTTGAATGGACAACCATTTTTAAATTCAGGGCATTTCTTAATGTCAGCTGTTGGGATAAGCTTCTCTTCGATCTGCGCAAAAGGACAGCCTTTATCAAATGCAGGGCAGGATTCACGGAGGGTTGTAAGATTAACAAACTTGAGTTCTTCTGGGGCTGGAGTACCATTTGCTTCTGGAAGTACAGCCTCTTTAGGTTGTATCAAGGGCTTTCCTCCTGATTCGGCACCCTTGAATGGACATCCAAGCTTTTCAAGGACAGGGCACTCACCAGCCTTCGCATGGCCCATTCCATGAATCATCTTCATTGTCTCAAGAAGTACATCTCGGTGATGACATTCTTCCCCAGTGTTTGGCATTTGCTCAAGTTTGCGATAGATTTCTTCAATGGAGTGTGCCTCCTTGAATGCACAACCATCTTTGAACTCAGGGCAATTTTTGATTTCTTTCAGCAATACTTCATTGTCCATCTTAGCAAATGGACAGCCTTCCTTGAAAGCAGGGCAGAGTTCTTTCAGCTTTGCTAGGTCAGCTGTTGATAACACAGCACTGGGTGGCTCAACTAGGGGCTTGCCTTCTTGACTTGTGCCTTTAAAAGGACACCCACCAGACTCTGTCTCAAACACTGGACACTTCCCTTGACCTTGTTCCAGTTGTTTGGACAATTCATGGATAGATTGAAGCATTTTTAGAAGCTGTTCATGAGAGGCTCCTTCATGATGCTTGGTTTCAGGCATCTTTGACATTTCACTCTTTATTTCTTCAATGTTCTTGGCGTCTTTGAAAGGACAGCCACTTTTGAAAGCTGGGCATTTTTGTAGCTCCTTCATGAAGAGTTCCTCTGTCAGCTTTTTGTAGGGACAGCCCTCTTTAAATGCAGGGCAATGTTCCTTAAGATCTTCAGTAGCATAGGGAGTTTTTTCCTCTGTAGACATGTCTGTTATTCTATGAGAATAAAAATATCATGGATCAATATATATATATACTTCAAATAGACATATCTTTTTTTATCTTTGACATTAGGAATACATGTGGAATTTGAATAGGCAATTTGCATGATGAACGGTTTTAATGCAATCAGAGTAAACATGATAAGATGACTATATGATAATACACCTAATTGCAAGAACGCTGACATATAAAAATAACAAATAGCAAATATAGGAATAATTATTTTTGCAAAACAGGTGTAATTACTTCACTGTTTTGAAGGTATAGACTGATATTTTTGAGATACTCTTGTTGGTATATAATACTAAACAGTTATATTCTCATCAATCTAAGGGGCTTTATGATCAAAATAAAAAATATATTTCTAATTAATTCCTATTTGTCATTTTGTTATTTTTTATTCTTATATGACAACGTTCTTGCAATAAGGTGTAAATAGAATATAATAGATAAAACAAGAGTGTTAAAAATGCCCAGAATATACAACTAAAAACCTAAGTACACTAATGCAAAGGATTTCCACCCTAAATTTGATTGAATTCTATACCCAGAAAAAATTAAAATTTGTAAATTCAAAACGTTGTTTTTGCCATATCTGAATATCAATTATTGGCCATAATCCAGGTTCATTTATGTCATAGTAATGATAATGATAATGCAAGTACCATGGTGATAAAGAAGTCTTAAGAATAATGTACATGTACATGGAATACATACATAATTTAAGTCGAAAAAAGGGTTGTAACAAAAACAGTTACTGCTAGCTCACTAATGAGAATTATAAGCTCTCATAAGCGGCAATTCAAACAGGGATTCGAAATCATGGTCATAACTAGAGCTATTCACATGAGAGTGGTCACGAGGAGAGCTTTCACTATATACAGTAGCTTTTTTCAGTTATTTCTCAGTGTAACAATATAGAATACTGATTATGGTAGAAATTTGCATTGCAAAATAATTTCATTGAACATTACAGAAAAATATAAAATACGGTACTCGTTGGAAGAACATTTCAAAGGGTTAAAAAAATACTGTTTTTCCAGCAAAATTCCTCATGGTAAACGTGATAAATCTGAGGGATAGGTTTAGGGTAAGGCATGCATGGGGTAGGCAATATAGCAAATTATGCATTTCTAAAGTCTCAGTTTCATTGTATAAGAATTTTTTTAAAGATTGAGGAGTAGTGTTGTGTCTACACCTTCTAATATTTGATCAGGAATTTTCTAAGGCAGTCATGAATTAATTGGGTTGCCATTTGTACATCGAGAAAGAACCCTTTTTCCTGCTGGGCAACTGTGGTGGTCCATATTCAACTCCAAATAAATCCAGACACAATCATAAATGCGAACCTATATATTGCAGATGAAAATTATTCCACAAAGACAGCAAATGCTTTTTCAATCTTTCATCTCATATATTAATTTTGATTAAGGCATATAACTAAAGTATAAACTCAATAACACAGGAATTTGCAGTATTTGTTTTCTGCACCAAAATGTCCAAAAAATTTTGAAAATACCAAGCAAAATAAGGAAAAATACTGGAATTTTCGTATTGAAATATAAAGATTAAAAGCCTATTCTTGAGGAAGTTAAATAAAACATGTCGATTGTCTAGTTTTTTCGTCTGACGTCTCGCTCCAACAGGATTACATAATCGCAACCACACTTTCGTAATCAATGCTGGTGGTAAGAGATACAGTTTCACTCTCTTTTTTATTTTATCTAAGCTTTAAAAATGTTTTCTCTTCGTAGCAAATGACCTTAAATCACGAAAGCTTTTCTGAATAATTATTCTAAAACTTGTTTTTACTTTATTCAGGAGCCTCGAAGAGCCGAGAAGTTTTAATCTCCGTATAATTAATTCCAAATTTGGTAGGATTTGCCTCACGACATTTTTGTCGATTTGTCTTGGCAAAACTGCAAAAGCTTACATGACAGTATCACTTAGCTCTTTAATGATTACTAACGAGCTTTTAACGCTTCGTTCTCACCTCTAAGAGTAAGCTAGACAATAAATAAGGCGGTAAATACCTACCTGGAAAAGCGTTGACGAAGAACAAACACTCTGGACAAGAGCAATGGTCGTCTCACTGCGCTGTACTTGTTGAACACTTGGCGAGATATAGACTGGGCCGAGTATCAAAGGTCAATGAATATTCAGTACTTTATACCCTAATGTTTGTCACATGACAGGGTTAAGAATAGCCCTGGGAATATTGCGAAAGTTGATTTTATCACGTTTTGAAATGAGTCTAGTCATAGTGCGGAAGTTAAGAGTCAGCGAGTTTAATAGGAACCGGAAATTTTTTTAGCCCTTGCCTTGTGGGAAATGTGTTATTCCAAAAAATATCCAGGGGGAGGGGCTCAGAGGAAAAACAAGGCTTATATGGAAGATGATGATGAGTCAAGACTTTGATATAAGATTTATCAGAAAAAAAAATTATATGGAGGAAGATTGGAAATTCCAGTGGGGAGGGGAGGATCCTTTTTCAAATATCCTCCACGGTGGTATATGGATCATTTTCTGGAACCACGTCACTGTAATGATTTACAGTGGGTTGCAATTACTGCAAGTATGAAAGATACAGATTTCCCCCCTTCACAAGCTTGAATAGAATCATCACGAAAATTGAGATCAATAAACAGAAGAGAAATCATTATGCCTAGACAAAACAATGATATCCATAAGATCATTTTTTTTTTAAATGGCAAATTCATACTAGAAGCTATTCACTGCAGGGGGTCATGGCCATGAGGATTGGGAAACTGTAACCAAAATTTTCTTTGTAATGTGGAATCTATTAACACTCAGATATTTTTCAAACAAAAATGTTTCTGAATCCTTTATTGGCATTATTGGGACTTGAGATGTAATTTGAGAAGTCATTCCATATTTATCTTTTTAGCATGACTGTGCATAGAAGTTTCAAGAATTTTTGTGATGTGTTTATTCTCTGATTATGTATATGCTATATTAAGAACAGCTAGATTATGTACAAGGGATGGGTTCAATTTTTACTGGAGACAGCCATGAGCTCACCAAAAAAAAATGTTTTTAGGTGACCTGCAGGGACGGTATAGCCGAAGAGGGTTCAGCAATGCAATGGAAAGACATATTCCTTTTCTACGGCTTTTTGAATAGGGTATATATAGCCCTGATGGGGTCTGCCTGAGAGAAAAGAAATTAAAGCCAATCTGCACACAGGCTCAGCATGAGAATTCTAATTCTTTTAAAAAAGAATGCTGCCTGTCATTATCAAATTTCAACAATTTATCATTCAGTCATTCTTCTTCTGATTTGAATTTCAAGGTTACACTATTGATGCAGTATCTTAGTTCAGTAGGTGGAGGGCCATCATTGAACACATGACCAAGATGACTGTCGCACTGAAAAAGAAAAAAAAATGTTTATGATGATTCATAATGATTTATGATTTATATAACGCCCTTTCTATATGGATATAATCAAAGTCGCTTTACAATCATGAGATGTGGTTAGTATGAGGTGTAGGCACGGTGGGTGGTCACTGCCAGGGTTTCTTTACATCCTCAGTGGTTGTTTTACGTCCCTCTGATATTGGCTAGTGATGAAGTGTGGAGGAACGGGACTGCCATTTAAAGTGGTCAGCCAAGCCACTTGAAATTCTGACCACTTGTAGATGTAATTACAAAGGCAGTACTTTATACTCAGTTATTCTAAGACCCCAAGTGTTGGTCGGGCCGGGGCTCGAACCACAACATCCCGTACAGAAGTCAGGTGCTCAAGCAACTGAGCCAACCAGGCAGCGGTTGGATCAGTGAGGTACATGTGGCAAGGACGGGTGCAGGTGTGCACTACTAAGGCGTTGCCTCTCACCAATGGGACCTGCAGGTTTGAGATCCGCCAGGCTGGGGGTGTATGTGAGTATAGTTGTTGTTGGTTCTCTCCTGTGCTTCAAGGATTTTTCTCTGGGTTCTTGGCCAGTTTTCCTCCCCCTTAAGAATCAACTTTCAAATAAATTCCCAGTTCGATCTTGGGCTTTCACCTAGTTGGAGCCTAGCTTTGTTGTGATTATCCCTCACTGTGATACAACAAATCATGGAAAATCATATTTACTTGTTTACAAAGAACTTCAACTCTGACCATCCCATGGCTGTTGTCAGTAATTTCCTTTACTACAAGTTGATTGTTGTCTTTTAAAGCATCATAAAATGAAGGCCAGCCAGAGCCAGAGTCAAATTTGGTTGACGAGCTGCAAAGAGGAGCAAATATTTTTTTTAATTGATTTGAGAAGGATCAATGTACAACTTACCTAGGACAAGGTGGGAGAGAGACTTCTGTAATATCCTGATGCGGATCCAGGAGAGAGAAAAAACAACAACAAACAAACAATATCATCCAAGAAAGAGAAATTTATCATGTATAGCTGGGTTTCAATCAGCTGATAAAAGTTTTTGAATCTCATTATCTGCTCCAAATGGTGGTCAAACACTGACCACCATGTGTTGTCAGCCAGAAAGAATTGTATTGAAAACTTGTGATTCAGCTGATGAACATTCCGCATGATACAGGAAATGACATCAAGTGAAACCCAGCTATTGCAAATCATCAAAGCTGCAGTAGGAGCACAAAGTTGACCCAGGGAGGGGTGCACCCCTTAGAGTCAAAGAAAAAAAACCTATTTTGTGTTGGTTAACTTTGAGATATGGGCACACAGTCAACTTGGGGGAGGGTATTTTTTATGCAATGTATAATTTACTGACCTAAACAAATCTGCCCCGCAGCAAACACACTGATAGACACCTTTTCCTTGTGAAGCATTGTACTCCCCAGACCATGGCTACACAAACAATGATAATTAAGCATATATATCAAATAACCATATGTACAGTATAGGATGGTGTATGAATGTACAATTATAGGAGATAAGCGATAGAAGATACCTATCACCCTATCATGTATGTCCATTGGCTCCCACAACCTTTTTTTGAAAAAGGTATATAACAGATGTTGTAAAGACTATTAATAAAATAATATTACTGTAAATCTGCTAAATAAATCATGTTAACACATCCACAATCTGATTCACCCATTAACTTAGTACTCCTAACAAAATTCTGCAATGATGCAAGGACTGCCGAGAGGGAGAGGCTGGAAGTGGGGTAGCCTAACTATGTAATTGCTATAATCCACCAAATTTGCCCCCCTCAACTTATATGACTTTCTGTACAGCTATTTCAAAAAGGTTGAAGGTTCTGTTACATGGGCATGTTGCATGTTGTTTACCAAGCCTGAAGTGTATTGTAGTAATAGGTAAATAATGTCAGCACAGAAGAAAATATGGCAGAGCAACCTGCAGATTGACAAAGTAATAGTTTGGGAAAATTACACATTGTTGTGACCTCTCACTGATTGCACTTACATCACTCATGGTGCATTTCAGGCTTGGTATGCAACATGCAACAAGACCTTCACCAACCTTTCTTGAAACAGTTTAATACATAAAGTTTCCAATCTCATCCCAAGCGGGAAGTGGGATCTGACGGGGAGATAAAGTTACAAATCTAAGCCGCCACCCCCCCTCTCCCTCCCCCAAAAACACTCCAAACAATTTTAAGAATGCTCTGCATGGCGTGCAGTTCCTTTTGATGGGATATTATTCGGGAGCATTAATCATCATTAGCAGCAATGTTGACTTACTGGTTCAGTTCCTTTCTGTCTGCAGACCTGATATTGTTGAGGAGTTAGTTTGGTCCTCCATTCTTCATCAGTGTGTTTAACCAGTAATCCTAATGGATATTCAAGCAATAATACAAAACAAAGAGAGATTTCTGATGGAGGTAGCATTGAAATTTACTTTTCTACTTTAACACGTACGAAATTATTAATTAAATGGTCTCAAAATTCCTTGCTAAATAAGTACATTTTATATCAAAAGCATGAAATTAGGAAATGCTAGCTCCGGCCATGCATTGGCACAATTTTCCCACTCCACATATGTTCTCCACATAATTCTAAGAGCACGTTCTAACCTGTACTCAAAGTGAAGGCTCTAAACAACACCAGTCTTTTTGTTTTTATAGCAGACGTTGTCTTGGAAGATAACAATAAAGGAGGGACAAGAGCTCTTTGAGCCAAGATTCTTGTCAGGAATTTTGTTGTTTTGTGCGCCATCTTTGATTATGTAACAACACAGGGAACCCAATTTAGGTCAAACCGGTTTATTTTTGTTGGTATATTATATATAGTGTTTTAAAAAATTAGGGGATTTGTTGTGCTGTTCTTGCTTTTGTTAGATTCGTTTTTATTTCATTTATTTATCTACCTTTTTTTTCTTCGCGTTTCCATTTACCACTTTTACCTAAAGTGGGCCCCCTGTGGTAAGAAACTCACGTCTGCCTTTTCTAGGTGAGAAAATCTGTGATCCTTAATATTAATATCGAGTTCCAGGTTCTTTACAATTTCACAATTATTTCTTTGAATGGGAGGAGGATCACGTGACCTGTTAACTCATCCCACCACCCTCATTCCCGGTTGAGAACATCAATCTCAGGAACTGAATCCTGGGAAATCATGGGTGGTATGTTAGAAATGAATAGAGAAATGTATATCAATAGCTTTGCCGGGGTCTATTAAGAGAGGACATACGGTGCAACATTGTGCGCAATATTACAGGCAATGTTACTGAAGTAGAATCGTTTTTTGCTTCAGCAACATTTAATAATTGCGTCGTGTGACATGGCTCGAAACATCTATTGCTTTCAACATCGCGCGCAATGTTGCACTGTGTGGCCAAAGCTCTAAAATTAAACGCGTCCAGAAAGTGATTGAAGAAGTCAATCGGAAATCCCAGTGATAGAAAAGAAAAATAAGTTGGGGTAAAGAGCTGCTGATCGAAAGGAAATAACGTATATATTTTTATTTTAAATTTGCTTTGTTTGTCAATTGACCTTGGAAGTCAACAATAAAAAAAACAATAGAATTTGCATAAAATTGTTTTATTTAGTATAACTAATGTTTCACGGATATACCGCTGTTTGCATTCTATATCCGTGAGCCTTTAGTTATACTAAATAGTACAATTTTATGCAAATTCTAATGTTTAATGAGCACTACTTTGCTCTATTTAGTAATTTGTATTCTATTTCACAGATATACTGTTTACACTCTACTTTGCAACTTGATATTAATTAAAATACAGTTGGTCTAATTGGAGCTATGCATATGTCCATGTTCAATATGGCTATGCACATCCTGTCGTTCCTCTGTGATCACATTCGTCAGGTTTCTGAGCGCACGGAAAGGCTTCTGGAAGAAAAATAATGAATGAGAAGTAGGAACAAGAACATTAGTTATAACAATAACACAAAGTGGCTACATAGATATAGACTCGTTCACCTTTCGAATACAGCCAGTAGACATTCTGCCTTTTCTCTCTAAAAAAGATGAAAAGTCGTTACACTTAACCATGATTACTGAAGGATTACCAATGGGCGATATTTTCACTTTGCAATAACTACAAGATTAACGCTAAATAATCATGAATGAATTTCTCTTACTGGAGTTAGTTAAACAGAATGTTCCCTGGAAGAATGGGTCTGTAAACGGATCCCCTCTACGAAGCTTGCTGAAAAAGTTAATACAACGAAATTACGACTTGATCCAGGTAGGAAACACCTTCCCAGACTTTGCACCCTTAAATTTCAACCGTACAACTCGTATTCTGTACAGAAATCTCACCCCTCGACCCCAACCTCGTCCAATGATGATGATCATGATCATGATCATGATCATGATCATGATCATGATCATGATGATGATGATGATCATGATGATGATCATGATGATGATAATCATGATGATCATGATGATCATGATGATGATCATGATGATGATCATGATGATGATCATGATGATCATGATGATCATGATGATCATGATGATCATCATCATGATCATCATCATCATGATCATCATCATCATGATCATCATCATCATCATCATCATGATCATCATCATGATGGTGATGACTGATAAATTTATTGAAAAAGTCGATGGATTTAGCTATGAGCTAGTTGGGGACACTAACCCTTTTTCTTTCCTTCGTATGGAGAAATTATTTTTCATCCTTATATGCAAGGGAAAGGAAAATTACTTGGGCAGGAGATTTGGCTAGCATGCCCCAACAGAAAGCCTAGCGTTTTATTGCCTGAAAAAGTTAACTATTGATCCATATACTGGTGATACATGCAGGCTGGACTTACCTTCGAAGACTCGGCATCGCGTAGGATACATTGGTGCTGGACCGCCTTTTCTTGCGCGAGGGCATCTCCAGTGATGACACTGTACATGTCTGGGAATCATCTGAAGCCTCGCTAGTATCATCTGCTTCATCGCCGAAAACCTCTTGATCGCAATTAGGAACCAGGGCTCCCGGAATGTGGTTTACGCCTGATTTAGAAATTGATTATTTAAAAAAAGACCAAACAGTTTTCCTCAAAATTTACCAGCTGAGTTGATCCCCTCCCCCAAAGGAATTATGCATGGGTCACTATTTTTGGTTAGCATTTTTCGAGTATTTTCCGAGTATACAATGTATACTTTTCTTGTTGATTGAAATAAAATTCCGCCATGAGTTCTACTAGCATTTACGATTAATTTAAAGAAGGAAGAATTCGTATTTCATAAATTCTTATAACAGAATAATGGGAAATGCTAATCAAAATATGATGTCGAATCCTCAATTCTGATTGGTTGACCTTGAGTTTGTTCTGAAGGTCAACTCAGCTGGTATAGATGAGTCACTAATTTTGCAAAAAAATCAGTAAGTTAGAATCGCGTGAACAACCTTAGAGTAAAACCATAACCAACTCATGAAATCATACCTTTCAACGCTTCCAACTGACTAGAATTCAAGTCTGTTTCCTTAGAAAAAATCGTAACGATGTTACCCAATTCAGTAATTGTTGTCTCCATGGCAACGGGCTCAGCAGCTGTAACCTCCATATAGTCAGGCTCTTCAGGGGGAGGGGTAGTGTCACAGGAGTGCGTAGGGCAAGGACATGATCCTGGTGTAAAGGTTTCTGTGGTATTTGTTGGCATGGAAACCATGTCGATCGCAGAAGAGATCAGTTTAGAGCTTTCCAATAATTTACAAATGGTTTCTTGGAGGCAATCTGCGACATCTTGAAATTTAGCCTAAAAATTGCCGGATAGGAAAAATAACGGGAATAACCCACTTTCTATATTCTTGTTGAGTGATCACCCGCGAAGAAATTCAAGACGAGATTTCGGAAAATTAAAAAATGTATTAGGATTACTCCATTGTTTTCCCGGAGCCTCGTCTTAAATTGCTTTGTGTGTGATCAGTCAACCACAATATCGAAAAAGGGGCTATTATACCAGAAACAATAATAAATAAATAAAACAATTCCCGTGGCAAGGGGAACATCACATCAAACAAACTCAGTTGGGGTATCATTTAAAAGCAAAGAAAATATTATAGAGCAGATTTCGCACGAGTGTGGAAAGTCACAGCAGTCGGCACGGTTACGGCGTGGCGCGGCGCGGCACCGAATGTCGAATGTGTTCATACAAGGTACGGTACTGACAGGGTCACGGTAAGGCGCGGTTATTCCCGTAAGTTTTTCATATTATTATATTAAAATAGTCATACGAAAACTGCTCTGACAACAGCATCAAAAATTATTAAGAATTCAGTCAATCTTCGACATTATTGCTTAGCAACAATAATACAAGGTAAAGAAAATATAGATAATGCAAATAATCACTATAAAAATATCCTAAAACTACCTTCACTTTCTGTTCGACTTCCTTTTCAATTCTTTCGATATAAAACTGCCGTTCACATTGGATTTGTCTTTTGAGGGATAAATTTTCTTGGTTAACTTCGTTATTTTGTACCCGGGTTGCTTCTGCAAAACAATGATGATGATAATAATAATGATAATGATAATAATGATAATAATCTTTATTTCACAATAATAATGACAATAGTAAAAAAGACACGAAAATATTAACAGTGATTTTGAAGAATAATAAAGATACTAATGATTTATAGAATCTAAAAAAAAGAATTAATACTAAAAAATATCTTTTTACATGTAATATTAAAAGGAAATATATAAATCATGAGGATATATCCTAAGACTATAACATAAATCATAGAAAATGTATAAAAATCTTATATATATGGGGAAAAAAAAAAAACTAATATAAAAAGTTCCAGGACCTAAATTTTAGCACGAAATCTATCTAAATCAAAGTCTGTTTCTTGAATATTTGTAGTTCTCCTAATTGTTCTAGATCCTCTAAGGCAGAGTAGAGCTGATCGTAGTATCGCAAATGAGACATTGTTGTAGCATAGTTCTCTCCTTTCTTTGCTGCGATTAGTTCTGCCAGTCTACTGTGGAATCTTTTACACTCTTCACCCATTCCTCCAGTAGTTGTAAAGACTAATGGGGTGAAAGTTCCGTGTTCTATATCCATGACTCTTTTGGCGTATGCCCTCTTCTTCTCATTTTCATGTTGACGATATATCCGCTGGGGGGTTTGTTCCTTGTAGGAATCTGCGTTGGGGTGGCATACCCTTACGTCAAAGAACGCAGACCTCTGCTTTTCCCAGAATCCCCGGGCGTGTATGTCAAGGCGAGCATCAGGCGCTTTGTTAGCTCCGTTTGGTAGCCTCTCGCCAGTAAGTTCTTGAAGGACGGGTTCTATCTCGACATCCTTGCAGACGTTAGCATGTCTGCTTCGAGATCCCGAAGCTCATTGTGTCGCTGTATTATGAACCCACCTCGCCTGCAGAACATGGCGTGGTCGATATTGAAGGTGTCACCACACACGCATACTGAAGGCTTGTCAGCGATTTCCCAGTCGTATCTGAGTTTTAGAGCGTCCCAGAATTCACCTTTGTTCAGATCAAAATCCATGTCCTTGATCGGGATGACCGTAAGCCAATTCGAAGCACCTCTTTCTGTAGCAAGATCTACAGCTCGCTGTGTCTTCTGGGGTAGAGAGTTCTTGACTTCATCAAGCTTAGTCTGGAGCGCTTCGTTTGTTTTTCTTCGTGCGCTCTGTTGCAGTGACTTTGCAGAGGCATCATCTGGTGGTTCATGAGCTTGTGCAATTATAATAATAATAATAATAATAATAATAATAATAATAATAATAATAATAACAACAACAACAATAATTATAATAACAATAATAAAGAAGACAATAATAGCAATAATTAATTATAATATTAAAACGAGCGATATTAAAGTATCTAAAAAACAAAAAATTATAAAATATGTAAAAAATTAAGAAGAAAAATATTTAAAAATAAATCAATTGATTTCTGTTGTATTTACATTAAGTTTAAAATCAAATAAAAAGTCATTGTTCTTATAATAATAATAATAATAATAATAATAATAATAATAATAATAATAATAATAATAATAATAATTACAAGGATGTCAGCAAATACATTAATCATAGAAACGAGGTCTATAAATTATAATAATTAAGTAATGAATAAATAATGAAAAGTAGATGAACTCCATAACCGTCTGCCAGTAGTAATCCAAGAGAGAACAAGGCGGAACCAGAACTGACAACAGAAAGGATGAACTTATTCTAGGGTTCCATACAAAATTTCTACACTGGAAATTTGCATGTAAATATAATGAAGAGTTCCTTCAATACTCTTCCTTTTGCTTTCCATTTGCCTTAGTGCCTGGTAGACGGTTTTGGTTTGATAAGAGTGATTTAATTATCCCCTGAATGAAAATACAATATGGGAAGAGAGTCCCAAGTAGGTTTTAATGATTTCCAAACTCACGTAAAGCAGTTGCCAATGCTCTGTTATTAGCTTGTAGGCTTCCATACAGCTCCTCAAAACCTTTTCCTATATGAGTTAGAAATCGATAAACAAAAGGGTATCAATGGACGACTTGCACTAACAGGTCACGTAACCCTACCCCCTTACCAGAAATGAAAAGAGCACTTTAACATTAGTAAGACGTTGAAGTTTTAGCTCATAATGTCGACTATAGGAGAAATGGCATTAATTAAAAAGTCGACAATTTTGCAAGGGTTTGTATAGGAAAACGTGTTGGCTGTGTAGGGTCAACTGACCTGTTTAATAGTGCAAATGGCCTAGTGTAATCATGTTATCATTACTACTTCTGTCGTTGTGCAAAAAATACTTGATCCCTTTTCATTTTCGTTTCGTTTTCAGCTAATTCTGCACGTGTTGTGAGTTTTGGGGATAAAGGGGAAAATCTGTGATGCGTTCTCAAGGTCCAAAATGACGATTTTCAAGCATCAAATTTGTTTGGGGAATTTTTTCTTAACAATCAATAAAAACATCTAAGTCATTATTTAAGGGTATCTAAGCTTGATAACATCGATGTAAAATGATGAAAAGTAGCATACCAACCGTGTCCTTCTTGGAACAAATTTACAATCAAAATAACAAGTGAATCGTGAACAAAAATTAGGTTACAGTTAAGAAATAAACTAGGTATAATTCAAGGGCTATGATCCCAGGAGTATTCGACAACTTTTCTATTTTCGAGGGCTCTTCAAGTTCACTTAAAAATAGGTTTTGAATTCCAAGGCTTTTCAAGGGTTTCAAGGAGTATCACGAACCCTGAAATCTGTTTTTCATTATCATTACATACATAAGCTTATAAGTTAATATTATGAAACCAAAATGACGATACAGTAAGCTTATTAGCATTAAAAACAAATCTTTTACCTCGTTCTTTGTTGTGTTTTTTTCTTTTCCTTGATTTGCCATCATCTTTGCTTCGTGAGAAATTAATTCCGCTTTGAGGTTTACCCTTTTCTCTTCTTTGCCCTTCTCCGTAATTCTCTTTATCGTCGTCCTCTAAACGGCGCTGGAAGATGAAAATACAAGACATAAGCTTAATTTAGGTTTAGAGAAAGAACAATGAAATTTCTGCAGCTCTGATGCTGGAACTATAGAGGAAGCATCAAAGAATCGAGTTGCTAGTCAGCATTGCTCCGTTATTCAAAGCCACAGAAGAAAGATAGAACTTTGTTTAACACTCATAACGAAGCAAATACACTCAATGAGCTGTAGAATAACTAGTTCAAATTTAGTGTAAAACAAGTTGGAAACTCCAAATAACATTCAACTTTAAATCATGCACAATTCTGAGCTGTACCTTGGGCTGTTTTCTTTTCTTTGGTGCCTGTTTACTTATATCCGAGCTTCTCCTGGTTTTCATAGCAGTATAAGGCAATTCTTTAGAGCCAAGAACGACAGAAAAAGAAAGAAAAAGGAGAGAAAATCTTGACAGATCAACCGATCAAAACCAGATTCAAAATTCGCGCCAATCTCGTACCCAGAATCCTCCACGCCTTCTGTCGTCAGCGAATCAAGTCTTGACCAGTCTCTTAGCTGCCGTCTGTTGTCGAGAGGTACCTAGGCCTTCTTAACAAAATCCAGGCCCGCGCCCGGCTCAAAGATAAGATGGCACTTATTTTTACTGCTGCTACTATTTTTGAATGCCAAAGACCCCTTGTAGCACGTCGGAATGCAGCTCAATTTGGGAGGGCAAAACAATAGGTTCCAATTCTCAGGAGATTAAGATTCAGCATTCGATCAGTCTGGGAGTATAGTCCTGGTTAATCAATCGATCAATGAAAATAATTCCCAAAAGCAGATTTCCTACAAATCTCTGAGTATTCCAAGAGAACACCCAAAGGGTGCATGGGAGAATTTAAGGTGGCTCCTAGTAGTTTTCTCACCGAGCTAGATCTGGATTTTTGGCCTCTCAAAAGATTTGATTGACAGAAGCCAAAACCTGCAGATGTTTTTAATCTATAAGGTAGTTTTCTGGTTCACCTAATTAAGAAAACGGTGGTAATTGGTGCCCGTTTATCTCGCTTGCAGGCGCTGATCAAGGTTCAGAAATCATGATATCAAACACCAACAACAATTTTTATTGGGCTTTCATAATATTATACAAATTTGATGATTTATATGTTTTAGTAAAACCTAAATGATTTTCTTTTTTAAATTTTAGTTTAATCTAAACTTTGATGACACGACCATGTCTCCTTTCAACTCAAGGCAATTGCCAAAACAAAATCAGTTATTGAACCCTTGCAGCACTTCTGAATGCAGCTCAATTTGAAGAACAAAATAGGTTTCCAATTCTATCCTGAGATTGAAATTCTTTTGTTTTGTTCTCCACTCTGAGCTGCTTTGACTTCATGTGCAAGGGGTCAAATTTCCGTAAACAATATTTTCAACAGGTACTTTGATCAAGAAACCCCAACCTTTCCTCGTTTTTGATACATTTTCCTTGTAGAACTCGTATTGTTAGCCAGAAACATATAACTTGAGAAAACTTTTCAATGATCTTACTATCCTGTTTTAAAATTCAACGTGGGAGTGAATTTACAGCCGTAACTTTGATATGATTTCTTCCAAATTTTGCTCGCTACATGACACACCTTTCATTTCCTTGCGATTCCCACTTCCTTGTTTAGCGGTGAGAAGTGTGAAAATACACTAATGCTTACTCAAACAAAATAGAAAACCAGGTTTATGAGAATAAGGATGGGATGGTAGGTGTGCCACTATGTAATCTTTGTACCCCAGCTCCAATCCCCCACCCCAAAAGAAAGATCTTAGGAAATTCTGTAGGCCAAGGGCTGAAATTCTGTAGGCCAAGGGCTGAAAATGATGAATCTGGGAATTACAGCAAAGAAATGACAATGAATTCTTGGGGTCAAGTAAAACCAAACAAAAAATATTGAGGGAAGGAGGAATGTTACAAATAAAAGATTGCAACAATGAAAACTTTTGGGAGTGTTTGGCTCAAAATTAACCATCGTCCAGGCGGTAAAATAGATCTCTTTACCTTGGGTTTAATGTTTTCCCATTTCAGACCACGTGTCATTCCCTAGAGTATGATTTCTTTGTTTAATGGTTGTGTATAAGAAGGAACACCAATATGGATTCCACTCTCACATAGAATTTTATTCTCAAGAGAATGACATGAGGTCTGAAATGGAAAAACATTACGCCCAAGGTAAAGGTCAGATGTGGACGGAGGAAAGGGGGTACAAAAATTAAGGGTCTAATTATAAAAGCAAACAGTTATGTAGTCTTCGTCTCGTCGTTCTTTGGTTTTTCTTCACTGACTTCCTCACTGACTTCCATCTTCTCGCTCTTTATTTCTGTTTCTTCTTCCTCCTCTTCCTACAGCGAGTTAAAATTGTCATAAAATCAGTAAAAACGTTTTGACTGAAAAACTTATATACCTCTTTAGCTTTGGCGTAATGTTTTCCTATTTCAGACCACGTGTCATTCTCTTGAGAATAAGATTCTTTGTTTGAGTTGTATCCATATTCATGTGTTTTCTCGTTCGCAACTGTTAAACAAAGAAATGATACTCTAGGGAATGACACGTGGTCTGAAATGGAGAAGCAATATGCCTATGGTAAAGAGGTCGCTGAAACCACAATGACAATAATTCGCTTGGATTATCACGAAAACAATGGTTTTGAGTCCAGGTTGGGCCTGATATTTTCAGTTTTCCATCTTACTTTCATGTAGTGGGCTCCCTGTGTTATAAACAAAACTTACCGATTCATCACATTCCGTACAGTACCACATGTAACCACGCTTCTTGGGGTTACTCTGGAAAATAAATGGTTAAAAGTTTTAAAATGTTGAAGCATGGGTGACGTAGCATTGAGAGCGCTCGTCTCTCACCAATGCGACCCAGATACGATTCGAATGTGAGTAGAGTTGTTTGTTGGTTCTCTCCTGTGCTTCGAGGGGTTTTCTCCGGGTTCTCCGGTTCTTCTCCCTCCGCAAAAATCAACTTCTAAATTCCGATTGGAATTCAGTGGAAGAAGAAGCAACTCTAAAGAGATGCCACTGCTAAATCCAATTCATTTATTTTTTATTTCATTATTTTTTTTGATTGACACTGTTTCAAGTGAAAACAAGACTAAAATCTTTGATAAAGAAAAATGCCTACTTTACCTTGACTGGTGGGTCCAGACAACCAAAATGATAACACTGCTTACAATTATCACACCTGAAAGAAAACACGTGAAACCGTTGTACAAAATGATCGAAAACATTTCAATGTTTTCCCCTCCCTTTCCCCGTCCTTTGTTTCCATTTCTTCCTTCTTTACTTCCATTTCTCCCCTGCTTCCTTCCATCGCTTTCTATTGTTTCCTTCCTTCCGTCCTTGCATCGATTTCTTCCTCCTTTCCTTTCTATTCCATCTTTCCATTCCATTATATCCTTCTATTCCATTCCATCCTCCCATTCCATTCTTCCATTCCTTTCTTTTATACCTTCCTTTCTTCTTCCCCTACAATTTTCACAAACTAAGACCTTTCTCCATTTTGCTTCAAAAATCCAACATTCATTCGAAAACTGCAAAAAATGTACTACAATGTAAAAAAAATACAAATCCACAAAAGGTATATTGGGATTGTTGAAAAGAAAGTCTAACAGAGCCAAAAGCTTCTTTGGCTAATAACTAAATGGGTAACTAATTGTTTAGTCACATAAACGTCCCCAGTTAGTTGAGTGACGTCTGGTCATAAATTAAAGTCTTAGAGTGATTGATATTTTACCTTGCAAGACTATGATTATCTCCTTTTTGTTTACACTTAAAACATTCAGTTCGTAAATCTTGGACTTTATCTTTACGGACGTATTGTTTTTTCTTCTTCTTTGGCTTTTCTAGTTTCTGAAACATCGTATGATACAGTCTTGTTGATCTTAATGTTTCCGTATATCAGGGGTGCTTACCATTTGAACCAATCCATCCGATTAAAAATTCGCGCGTCTACCAACCGAAAAGAGCGGGAAACTTTGACTTCCGACAAATGGTACACGCGTCTACCGGAAGAACCAAAAAGAGCAGGAAAAGTTTTTCCAACCGGAATTTCCGGTTTTTTTCCTGGTAAATGTTAAGCACCCCAGACTACGTATCATTTCCATAGGTAAGTATTATGTCTTATTATGTCTTTATAGTATTATGTCTTTGTTTGAAAAAATACATTTATAGAGCGATTTCATTGAACCCTTCAAAATCTTATAGACCCCTTGCACTTGGCGTCAAAGCAGCTCAATTTTGAGGACAAAACAAAATAATTTTAATCTCCTGAGAATTGAAAACCTATATTGTTTTGTCCTCGAAATTGAGCTGCATTCCGACGTGCTGCAAGGTGTCAATAGTCAATGTATAATTCTTCTTGTGCATATTACGTTGCTGCCATGTTGGTGGTGTTTAATATGGTTTCTCATTAGCTTCCTTTGTTAATACCACCAACATGGCCGCCAGTCTTTGTCATCTGATTTTGTTTGGAATGCTTGTAAGCCATCTATATTTTCACGAAAATAAAAACTAATGTCTATAAACCGCTTCCTCTTGACGTCAGAGCAGCTCAATTTGGAGGGCAAAACGAGAGATATTTTAATCTCTTGAGAATTGGAACCTATGGTTTTGCCCTCCAAATTGAGCTGCATTCCGACGTGCTACAAGGGGTCTATCAGACTAATATCAAGAGACCATAAGGTGGCATGGTCTGCTTCACGGGTTAAATGAAATCACTCTATGCATGTGTTTCGAGCGAATCTTATGAATTCCTAATGGCAAATAATCTGAAATAGGAAAAATTGCACCCAAACTGAATGTCTACCGTGCATAGATCTCTTTACCTTGGGCATAATGTTTTCCCATTTCAGACCACGTGCCATCCCCTTCAGAATAAAATTCTTTGTTTGAGTTGTATCCATATTCATGTGTCTTCTCATGCGCAACCATTAAACAAAGAAATGATACTCTAGGGAATGACACGTGGTCTTAAATGGAAAAACATTACGCCCAAGCTAAAGAGGTGTACTAGATTTGAAAAGCCAGTGACACTGTTGCTAATGATGATGATGACAATAATGATGATTTTACTTACAGGTTTCTTTGGGACTGCTTCTGCTTCAGGTGTGTTGACAACATCCTGCGAGGCTTTTCGTTTTCTAAACACTTTTATTCTTCGTGGCTATAACGAAATAAGCAAAGTATTAGTAAGTCAAAAAGAACAAAAAAGATTTGAAACAAAGTTGGAGACTACTACTCCGCATATGCAAAATCTCTCAATGCCTTGGTGTTCAGAGTATGGTGAATGCCGATACCTAGAATGCTGAGAATCAAAAAAATTGCCATGAGGGCGGTCGTAGCCTGAACATTTCCTGACTTAAGCTAGAATTGGAGCAAAGAAGTAGACTATGCCCCACTATGCCTTGATATACAGAATGCCGAAAATTTCAATGAGAATATCATACCATAAAATGCAATTTTTTTATTCAATCGTACCCAACACACCTCGCCCTTATCTGGAGTAAACTTGGTTGGTTCTTTTATGGTTCTTCTTTGTCGACTTTTCGAAATTGGCGTATTGTCATCCACATTCACATCGATCTCTTCCTCACTTTCGCTGGGATCGCATTCAGAACACTGCCTGTAAAAGTACAGGAAACGAAGAAGAATGTGTGGCGATTAATGCAAAGCATTCTTTACTTCCCATCCCCCCTTTACATCTAAACAACCCCCACCCTCCTCCCCCAAAAATAACAGTTTTGCATTCGATGCAAACCGCTGTTTTTGAAGACCACAGACTCATTTGCACAGGCTTAGTCTCGTTTATAAGTCAGCTATTCAAAGACACCATTAAAAGTCCGTGGGATTGGTATTATTTAACTTGCACAGTCTTTACGTCACAGTTGGCTGTTACTAATGATTTGAAAACTAAAGCCCCATTCACACCAACTAACCTTGGTATTTATTAATTTATCTATCTCATTTCCTTCGTCGTTTGGCTGCCATCTTTATACAGGGTTAAAACTACATCCCCAAAGTAGTTTAGTTAAAGAAGTTTTGAAAGTTATTTAGTTAGGCGTACAGGCTGATGGAATAGCACTAGTTCAACTAAACAACCTTTAAACATGTTAAAAGGTCCGGTGTGGTGTGAATGCGGTATTAGTCAACTGTAACGTAAAGATTGTTCAAGTTGAATGATACCAGTGTTTTGAAATCCTGTAGTCTTTAAAAACAGTGATTTGCATCGACTGCAGAGCTGGTGCATTCGAAAATAGGTATCAATAGTACAGTGAGTAATGTGATACTATATTAACAGTATCAATAATGATGAATAATGTTGAGGATGGTGATGATGTGCTTACCACAAACACTTGGCAGTCTTCCTGGGCATTCTTGTAAGGGGTGGGTCTACACAGGCCAAATGGTAGTATTTATGACACGTGTCACATTCAGTCATCAAGTGTGGATTGGTTTTTTCATTACATTTCGCACACCTGCAAGATATGAAGGAACCTTGATAAGCAATATTATTAACAACATGCTAGTGTTATGGTAGATCTTTGATGAGCAATAACACTATAACATGCTAGTGTTATGGTAGATCTTTGATGTGCAATATCACTACAACATGCTAGTGTAATAGTAGATCTTTGATGAGCAATATCACTATAACATGCTAGTGTAATGGTAGATCTTTGATGTGCAATATCACTACAACATGCTAGTGTTATGGTAAATCTTTGATGAGCAATATCACTACAACATGCTAGTGTAATGGTAGATCTTTGATGAACAATATCACTACAACATGCTAGTGTTATGATAGATCTTTGATGAGCAATATCACTACAACATGCTAGTGTTATGGTAGATCTTTGATGAGCAATATCACTACAACATGCTAGTGTTATGGTAGATCTTTGATGAGCAATATCACTACAACATGCTAGTGTTATGGTAGATCTTTGATGAGCAATATCATTACAACATGTTAGTGTTATGGTAGATCTTTGATGAGCAATATCACTATAACATGCTAGTGTTATGGTAGATCTTTGATGAGCAATATCACTACAACATGCTAGTGTTATGGTAGATCTTTGATGAGCAATATCATTACAACATGTTAATGTTATGGTAGATCTTTGATGAGCAATATCACTATAACATGCTAGTGTTATGGTAGATCTTTGATGAGCAATATCACTACAACATGCTAGTGTTATGGTAGATCTTTGATGAGCAATATCATTACAACATGTTAGTGTTATGGTAGATCTTTGATGAGCAATATCACTATAACATGCTAGTGTTATGGTAGATCTTTGATGAGCAATATCACTACAACATGCTAGTGTTATGGTAGATCTTTGATGAGCAATATCATTACAACATGTTAGTGTTATGGTAGATCTTTGATGAGCAATATCACTATAACATGCTAATGCTAAAAAATTTGGAGCAAGCTTTTGATTTGTTGAGATGAAAACGGAGCGTTTTGAAATCGCATGACCATGTTTGATAGGACATCGTGTCTCTGGGTATCATAGGGCACAGTGTATTCTTAGTCCTAAAGCAGAAAAATGTGTGCAGTAAAAAATACAGTGTTTGACTTACGGATGTATCTGGATGTGTCTTGAAGAGGTTTCCGACATCTTTCGTTTTGTTTTTCTTGTTTTTAGAATCTCAGGCAAACTGAAGTCCTGATGAAAAACAAAAAAGAAAATACAGTTAAACCTCTACACAATGGCCACCGGAGATGCTGTAGAAAAACCTTCAAAACAAGGGAGAGACCTCACAAAGAACTCTACTCACATACGACACTGAGCCCGGCGGGATTTGGACCCAGGTTGCAGTAGTGAGGGCGAGCGTTTTCACCACTATGACACCAGTGCTTTCCATAAGATCGGTAGAATCTTACCTGGTCAGCGAGTTGACATAATAGTTGATGTAGAACTAGTCCTTCCTCTCGGTGCTTTTTTAGGGTGCTTGTGAGACCATGAAGATTTCCTGACAGCTAACCCACATAAGAGAAAGATAACGATTTGTGAGAGTGTAACACATGAGCACTGTCAACCACAGGAAGCCCAAGCTCAGTTTTATTGGATTCAAAGATTTTTTGGAAAATTCGAGAACTATTTTTTGATCTACAAATTGCGCTAAAACTCAGCTGTACCAAAAACAGGACATGGCACTAGACGAACAATTCTTGAAATTTCAACAACAAAAAACCTCTGAAATAAAAGAAATTTACTTTATCAACTGCATGTGGCAGATTCAGGGAGTGGTCAAAGGGTGCCCCTGACCCCCCCCCCCCCCCCCCACCCAAACCTTTCTAGCTTGAAATCAGTTGGTAAGTACAGCAAACAAGTGCGTTTTCTTAATTTTTTGAACCCCCCTCCCCCTCCTTTCTAGCTTGGAATTAGTTGTTTAGTATAACAATAGGTGAATCTTATTGATTTTGTGTTTCCCCTCAGTACTCACAATCCTGTTCCGCCCAAGAACAACATACATTTCCATTACTATTATTGTTATCCAGCCATTGAAAGATACAATTTTCGGAACATTTCTATTTTCTAATATGGAAACCTTAATTTTAAAAGAGGGGAAGGTTCGTCCCCCCCCCCCCCCCCCCTTCCTACACCAATAGTTCGAGCACTACGGTATAACCATAAAATACCTTGTCTACTTTTTCCCTGAGTTTTTGTTCTTCTTCTTGTAGTTGTTGGTTGTTGATTTCAAGTTTTGCTTGCCGTTCTTGCATGTCATTAACACGAGCATCTCGATCTGAAGATATGACACAGTCAGTTAAAAAAACAAAACTTAGAAGTTTCTTTGTTTAAGTTGTATCCATATTCATGTGTCTTCTTGCTTGCAACCGTTAAACAAAGAAATGATACTCAAGAGAATGACACGTGGTCTGAAATAGGAAAACATTAAGCTCAAGGTAAAGAGGTCTATTAGGCTGAAAACAAGTTAGATTTTCCTTTTCACTTCAGAGTAATAAATTTTAATTTTTCTGACGTTTGAACTGGACCTAAATGGGGCCTGATATGATACGTACCATGATAATAGTTGACAAATTCACAGGTCATCGATGGAGGAACAAACCACTTTCGACGCACGTTTACAACATCTCTTGTCTTGGAAAAGAATGAATCGGTGTTAGCCAATCAAGAATCAATAACATGAAATGAGGGAGAGGATCCAAAGTTTGTTAAAACAAAAATAACACAGAAATAACAATGGCTGCGTGAAGAAGGGGAAAGAACTTTGTAGAGTACACCCCACCTCCAGGAATGACACTAGAGCTCTGTTACATTGACATACTAATTATGCATATTAGTTTTCTTCTTAGAAATGGGCCCTGCTTTTTAACAAAATTAGTGTCTTGTAACAAGGATCACAAACTATTTTATCCTTTCTTTCCTTTGTTTTTCTTTACTGTTCTAACACTTACTTGATCAGTAGTGAATCCTAAAAGAACTGCTTTCTTGAACAACTGCCGACAAGCTACAAGAAAAGCCTCAATTTAGTATGAAAACAACAATTTGTGAAAGGAATATAGCTTGATTAGATTAGGATACTGTACCTCCAGGGCAAAAAGACAGAAGACGAGGTACTTTCTCAGTTGGAGCTGTGGAAAGAAAAATAATTAATTTTATTTCCATTGGGATAAGGATGGAATCACCGTTGGAATCACTGGCTAGCTGTGAGAGAGCTCGCCTCTCACCAAGGGTTTGTGTCTTGGGTTTGAGTCCTGCGGGGCTAAGTGTTGTACGTGAGCAGAGTTGTTTGTTGGTTCTCTCCTGTGCTTCAAGGTTTTTTCTCCAGATTCTCTGGTTTTCCTTCCTCAGCAAAAATCAACTTCTAAATTCCAATTAGAATTTCAGTGGAAGAATAGCTACTCTGTAGAATTGACACTACTAAATCCCATTTTACACATATCTTACTTTTTACTAGTCTTTTCATTGTAATTCCTTTATAAAAATGAGTGCAATAAATTCAAAATAAATTTCTTCAGTAATTTTGAGGTATTGGCTCGATATACACCGAATCGAAATATGTGCACACCGAATCGAAATATTGGCAAATGAAAAAATAAGTGAAATGCACTGCAAATCTTTTATGGCATGCCTAAGTTGTTTTTTTCCTATATTAATGGAATACATATTATATGTAGTTCTTTGTGATTGTTTGCTTGCTCTTAGAACAGCTTCATTTCCTCTTGCAATGGTTTGCTCAAGATTTTTTTTGAAAAAATTGAAAACTTTTGAAACAAAAACTAAAAATATATCAAAATTATGTTAATAAAATCAGGAACTTACTGTACAAGGGTTTTGTTGGTGACCTGTTTTTTTCTTCTTTTACTCGTTTTTGGATTTCGTTTAAGTAAGACTCAATTCTTTCCTGTTGGTCAAACAATTTTCAATTAGTTTGTGGAGTTGCACAAACCTTAATTATACACTATACAGGGTTCGTGCTGAGAAATATCTTTAAAATTTAGAAGTATTCAAAGAATGTTCAATTTTTCAAGGAGTATTATCAGCTGAGTTACTATATGGCTTAAAGGACATTCTCACTCAAACTCACCTGAATTTTGTTGGAAAAAGTGAATTCAACTTGCTTTGAAAGCACTTGGGCAACTCGCTAAGTCATGCTTATATAAATAAAATATTATGCCCAAGGTAAAGAGATATATTGTTGGTTTTAAATGTTTGTAATCAGTCTCTTTCGTTATATCAACCAACATGGCCGCTGTGTCGTTGTGTTATTTCATTCTCTTGGGAATGATTGAAAATCATTAAGATTTTATTTCAATTAGGAATTGAACCCCAAATCCCTTACATAATAATCATTCTATATTTCAACACTCCCTATACCCTTCTTTTCTGATACCCTTCTGATCTGACAACACTGTAGCCTTTACCTTTTCCTCTGGCGTCTTTCTTTCAAATGCCTTCTTAAACCTTGCATTATATGCTAGCCATGCCCGACGCTGAAATACAAGTACAGTATAGCTTACTGAATACTGTATATGACCTCCAGTTTTTATATTATTGGTATAGTGACCAGTATACAAGTCTTTCTGGTGGTACATGTATACTAGTATTTTTACCATAACTGTGAAATTTCTCGCGCGCTGATTGGCCGTGGTAAATAAGAGGACATACCGATAAATTACGAATTGCTCGAGCAAGGAGCTATCGCATGCTTCAAACGGTTTTTTCTTTCAAACTTTGTCTTCGTTTTTGGATCTCCTATTTGACTTAAGAGGACATACCACTCTAAACCATCGGAAATTTGTTAAACTCACAGTGCTAGTCATACAGTGGTTTGGGTGGCATATCATGAAAAATCCCACAAGACACTTGTATTTTTAGTATAAGCATGCACCTCCATGCAAGTTGATTTACAAGAAAACACAAGTGACAAGTGGGATATTCCATGGTGTACCACGAGAAAGCATTGTTACAGTATAACTATTTTATCCCACACCATCAATGGCTGATGGGAAGGAACAGTGGAAAAAATAATATTACAATAAGCAATATTACTAATTACAGTATAATAATTCTAGTTATACAGCTATTTCAAAAAATGTTGAATAATGATCAATCACACTGCATATTGAATAGTGAATACCAAGACCAAAATGAATTTGGTTCATGTACTGTAATATTGTCTAAAATAAAATAAATAATTATTATTTATTTTATTTTTAGTGCATTTCATCCGAAACAATGTACTACAGTAAAAATCGAAATGTGTTGATACACTACCCCTACAATGCTCCCAAAATTGGCTGTGTGAAATGAATGATGTCGATTGTAAGCTCCCCCTCCCCTTGCAATGTTGTCTAAATGGCCAAAGTTGGGTACCATGAGCTAGCCACATTCTCAAGGAACAACACTGAATGGGGGAGGGGGGGATTTAGTTTATATATGATTTTTAAAGTGCTTTTTCTTACACTGCATGCTTAATTTTTCCAACATTATGAGGTAGTGTATCAACACTTTTGATTTTTACTGTAGCTACATATAGAGAGCAAATCGCTGTACATTTACTTTTTATTTCAAATTAATGAGACCCACAATGCCCTTTGGTCTTGGAATACACTATTCAGTATTCAGTATTCAATGTTTTTTTCGTTATAGCTGCTGTGTATACATGTAGATTACATATAAATATATTCATTAATACTAACTCTTCCTTTGGTTATGGTTTTGTCTGCATGTTGTTTACAGTGCGCATACAGTGGGTCAGCTACATCCTGCAATAAAACACCATGTATGGGTATTGTAAGTTATTCAATAATAAATAATAATAATAGTTTTCCACTTTAGATTATAAAATATAAGATAAAGTACTCAGGAGTGGATTCAGGATTTTTGTAAGGGGGGTTAACGTTTTTTGTTTGGGGGTTTGACTGCCCAACCACCGATCAAAAAAAAAAATGCAAGGAAAGTTCAAACTGATAAATCAAAAAAAAATTACATTGAATATTTTCTAGAGAAGCTTAGAAAACCATGATGCAGTTATAACTCTAGATCGCAAACAGTATATCTGTGAAATACAAATTACTAAATAGCAAAAAATAGTGCCAATTAAACAATAGAAAACAATAGAATTTGCTTAAAATTGTACTATTTAGTATAAATAATGTTTCACGGATATACTGTTTGCACTCTATCAAAAAATCCTTATGAATGAGTATAACCCAAGGTCTATAACCACAGTTAAATAATTTTTGCAAACATTTTTTAGATAATTTTATCAAGTTATCATAGCAAGTTAGTGAGTAATTCAGTAACTACTTTCTGATTAACTCGTTCTTATCATAGGAAAACAATCCCACCTCATCACATTCTTCTGGTACATCTGATAGAAGGCCATGGATTTGAGCACTGGAAAAATATTCAAAACATTTCATGTAAGAAAAAAATGTTATTCAAATTAAAACAAATTTCCAGCGGAAACGGGCCTTTAGATGGCATTGTTTAGGTATTTAAGAAATAAATATGAAGAAATTCTTATTACCCAACAGTTCTTTTAGGTCAGTGCAGTCGCCAATCTGTCAACCGATCACTTTTCATCCCTTTAAACATTTTATGAAAAAGCTGTAAAACAACTCACCAAGTAACATGGAAGTAAGTTCTACATAAACCAGCATCACAGCCAACACAAACACCTGTCCTGCTGAAGCGCTCATCTTCACACAAACTGCATTCCTGAAGTTTCAATATACATGTACATGAATACCAAAATTAAAGTTTTAGTTGCCATCACAGCCATCAAGAGTGTCTGTCATCCAAGACCCTCTATGCATGGCTGCACAGAACACTAATTAACAATAAAGACCCGCAGCCCAAATTATCTACAAGTCAGTACTGTAGTCTATGATGCAGAAGTCTGAATGGGTTTGGAATCATGGAACATGAGAGTGTAGAGGTCTAATTGATTCAGTATAAACCTACAAAGGGGTCAAATGAATAAATTGGATACTAAACAATTTTGAAATTAAAATCAAATCTCAAAAAACTTGGGCAATATTTTTTGTTTGTTTACGAATTGCTGCCAAGCCCTTATACTTTCAACAGGGCATCTGACAGGATGCGGATGTACACAATCGGGTCAATGCCGCACAATTCCTCAAAATCCGCAAAAATCCCGCAAAATTTGTCTAGGCTTTTTTCACGGCAGGAATTTTCCAGAACATGTCGATAAACTCGTCCAACTGAGGTAGGTTAGGGTAATAACAATACTCAGGACTATACTGTACCTTAGATCCCCATTTATAAGCAGGTAATTCAGAAAGGGTTACACATTCTAGACTTTCAGGCTTAACAAAAGCCACTCCAGGTGTGTAGAGAGCACAGAGCAAATGAACCCACCTGTATCACACATGGTTAAAGATTAGAATATATACCGCACATGTATCTAATAACCTAGAGTTATGTAGTGTAATGTACTTCAAAAATATTCTCGTCCCCCTGAGAAGAGGTATTGGAGTGTGCATGGGTAGTGTGCTGCTACATCGCTGGCAGCCTGTGACTACTATATACAGTACAATGTTGCTGGTTTAATGGTCAGCTGAACCACTTGAATTCCTTGTCACAAATGTTTTTCCACAGCTGTATGAGTTGAGTGTTGTGTGTTGTCAAATAGTGAATGTACATATGTAGTAGTAGTGTTTGCAGAGCAAGCCCCTCAAGGAGAGAAATGTTTTGTAAAAAATGTATTTGTGTGTTTTCTTGTGGTTTTTTTTTATCATTTAATTATGATATTTTTTTTAATTTTATATATTATTTTTTTCATGCCCAATTCTGTTGGTAGGAGTAGTACACATAAAGTATCTACAATTTCACTTGTTAGGTCTATTTTTTTATTTTCTGGAACTATAAATTAAACACTGGTGTTTATACTGGTGTTTCCTTACTGATGAATTCATATATTCAGGATTAGCCTCATTTCAATGTCAAAATATTCACAAACATGTAAAGAACCCTTTCACGTGACGTCAAAGCAGCTCAATTTGGAGGACAAAACAAAACAATTTCAATCTCCTGAAAATTGGAAACCTCTTGTTTTGTCCTCCAAATTCAGCTGCATTCCAAGGTGCTGCAAGGGGCATATAAAATAGAAACACATGGAAATTACACAGACTTTCAAGGAAACACCTGAATATTCTGCACAAAATTGAGACTAACCTGAGCAACAGAGAACTCAAAACTAGAGTATTAGATAACTTGGAAGAACCACATATCTAAACCAACTAGCTAGCTATATGATTACAGTATTTATAACTAATTGTACATACAGCTGATGACAGCATTGAAGATTTAATGACAATAAAAGCTCTACACTTACTGCCCAGTATCTGTTTCTTTGAATATTCCACTAAGATTAGGACAAAGTTCACAATCCTAAAATGATATGTGCATTATATTGGATTATAAATATCAAATTTTAGATAAATCTAGTAAATATTGTTTGCCCCACCTCCCCCCATCCCACCTTTAACAAACCTATCCTTGCTATATCACTTTAGCCAGTATCTGTGCTTTTGCATTGAAGCAAGACAAACGGTGCGTTTGCATTGACAGAAATATGAATAATTGTCCAAGGTGTTAAGGTCTATATCATCTCACTATCCGCCTTGCTTCGATGCAAAGGCATTTTTACCTTTCAATATGGCACAGGGAACTGTAAAGGGGACTATTTTTTTTGTTGTCCCATTATCCCAGAATACCGGCCCACAGTCAGAGATAGAAAATACCACCCTCTCCAACAGCCAATTACAATGCACAATATTTTATGACAGCAGACTGGAAAAAATAACAAGTGTTGTTTGGACTCATTACTTACAGGTTGAACTCCAGACTTGCAAGCATCACAAAACCAAGGCTCCGTCGGCGAGTCAGTATCATTACTCTTGTCACTTTCGCTTCCTTGCTCATTAATGTTACCATAGCAACCTATAACAAACAGTATGGAAAATTTTATGGGTGAAAATCATCTTGAAATACCAAATTTGCTGCCATAATTTATTTGTGTTGACAAAAGTAAAAAGTAAAGGAGGAACATAACTATCCAGCTTTTAAAAATTTTGAACCCTGTTTTTCATAAAATACATCTGTGTCCTTGACTACAAATTTCTTTATGCAGGGTTAGCCTCGATTTTGCATAGAATATTCGTGAGTTCCAGTAAAATGCTGTGAAATTTGTGAAAGTGTTTGTATTGATGAAGTTGTGTATTCTTTACTTTACCGTTGGTATTTGTGAATGTTTTGACACTGAAATGAGGCTAACCCTGAGTAAATGAGTCTGTAGTCAAGGAACA
Source organism: Anthopleura xanthogrammica (assembly GCA_964019055.1). Lineage (NCBI taxonomy): Eukaryota > Metazoa > Cnidaria > Anthozoa > Actiniaria > Actiniidae > Anthopleura > Anthopleura xanthogrammica. The sequence goes on along the minus strand of OZ025206.1, from coordinate 27,805,925 downwards.
CAGCAGCATTTTATGAATTTGACAAACTCTAAGGTTAATTGTTCCAAACCTTCATGAACGGTGATCCCGCAGTTGTCGCACTCAACAATTTCATCTCCTTCATCACTAAAAAAGTAATTCAATTATATTGTAAATACTGTATAAAAAAATGACTGAAAAGTTTCTGAAAGATTAATTATAATTTAGCTTTTGATGTTTATATATTACTGTCAGTAACATAATATCTTACCTGACGTCATCCATACATATACCACAGATCACAACATCAGAAGTTGCTTTGAGAGGTGCTGGCTTTTGGTCAGTCTGTAAAGGCAGTCATATAAACTCATGAATGCTTATTCATTTTACCATGAATAATAGGGTAGAAGCACAGGTTGCATAGCAGTAAGAACACTTGCCTCTCACCAATGCGACCTGGGTTTATTCCCCCCTGGGCTCTGGGTCATATGTGGGTAGAATGTGTTGTTCATTCTCTCCCTTGATTCGGGAGTTTTTCTACAGGGTTTTTTCTCCCTTTGCAAAAATCAACATCCCAATGGGTTATATTTATGATACACGCCATGAGAGATTAGTCATGCGGTTGCTGAGGGGGAAAACAACTTCAAATCAGCAGATTTCAACTGCTTTATTAATATAATTTTAATGTTTTCCAGTGAATATGTGTTAGTTAACATATTTAATATGAATATATATATAATAAGAATTCTGTGGAAGAAATATAAATAACTAATCAAAAGCTCATAAATTAAAAATTGAAAGACAAAACCTTAGTAAGAAAGACTTGTTTTGTGGAAGGATTTCCCCTCTAAAAATATGTAACTATGTTTATATAGTTTGCTAATCAATACTTTACCTTTGAATGCATGGCTGCTATCAAATCTCCAACTGATAATGTTGGTCCTTTATCAGGCTCTTCTTCACTATCTTCACTATCATCATCATTATCTTCTTGTTCATTCTGGTTGTCTACATTGCTAGTATCGACATCTTGTTCATCGTCATCACTACCTGACCCAACTAAACACATAACATTTTGAATCAATAACATAAGTTGAGTGATGAGTCAAGGACAGTAAGGGGTTTCTACATTGCTAGTATCAACATCTTGTTCATCGTCATCACTCCCTGACCCAACTAAACACATAACATTTTGAGTCAATAACATAAGTTGAGTGATGAGTCAAGGACAGTAAGGGGTTTCTACATTGCTAGTATCAACATCTTGTTCATCATCATCACTCCCTGACCCAACTAAACACATAACATTTTGAATCAATAACATAAGTTGAGTGATGAGTCAAGGACAGTAAGGGGTTTCTACATTGCTAGTATCAACATCTTGTTCATCGTCATCACTCCCTGACCCAACTAAACACATAACATTTTGAATCAATAACATAAGTTGAGTGATGAGTCAAGGACAGCAAGGGGTTTCTACATTGCTAGTATCAACATCTTGTTCATCGTCATCACTCCCTGACCCAACTAAACACATAACATTTTGAATCAATAACATAAGTTGAGTGATGAGTCAAGGACAGCAAGGGGTTTCTACATTGCTAGTATCAACATCTTGTTCATCGTCATCACTCCCTGACCCAACTAAACACATAACATTTTGAATCAATAACATAAGTTGAGTGATGAGTCAAGGACAGTAAGGGGTTTCTACATTGCTAGTATCAACATCTTGTTCATCGTCATCACTCCCTGACCCAACTAAACACATAACATTTTGAATCAATAACATAAGTTGAGTGATGAGTCAAGGACAGTAAGGGGTTTCTACATTGCTAGTATCAACATCTTGTTCATCGTCATCACTCCCTGACCCAACTAAACATATAACATTTTGAATCAATAACATAAGTTGAGTGATGAGTCAAGGACAGTAAGGGGTTTCTACATTGCTAGTATCAACATCTTGTTCATCGTCATCACTCCCTGACCCAACTAAACACATAACATTTTGAATCAATAACATAAGTTGAGTGATGAGTCAAGGACAGTAAGGGGTTTCTACATTGCTAGTATCAACATCTTGTTCATCGTCATCACTCCCTGACCCAACTAAACACATAACATTTTGAATCAATAACATAAGTTGAGTGATGAGTCAAGGACAGTAAGGGGTTTCTACATTGCTAGTATCAACATCTTGTTCATCGTCATCACTCCCTGACCCAACTAAACACATAACATTTTGAATCAATAACATAAGTTGAGTGATGAGTCAGGGACAGCAAGGGGTTTCTACATTGCTAGTATCAACATCTTGTTCATCGTCATCACTCCCTGACCCAACTAAACACATAACATTTTGAATCAATAACATAAGTTGAGTGATGAGTCAAGGACAGTAAGGGGTTTCTACATTGCTAGTATCAACATCTTGTTCATCATCATCACTCCCTGACCCAACTAAACACATAACATTTTGAATCAATAACATAAGTTGAGTGATGAGTCAAGGACAGTAAGGGGTTTCTACATTGCTAGTATCAACATCTTGTTCATCGTCATCACTACCTGACCCAACTAAACACATAACATTTTGAATCAATAACATAAGTTGAGTGATGAGTCAAGGACAGTAAGGGGTTTCTACATTGCTAGTATCAACATCTTGTTCATCGTCATCACTCCCTGACCCAACTAAACACATAACATTTTGAATCAATAACATAAGTTGAGTGATGAGTCAAGGACAGTAAGGGGTTTCTACATTGCTAGTATCAACATCTTGTTCATCGTCATCACTCCCTGACCCAACTAAACACATAACATTTTGAATCAATAACATAAGTTGAGTGATGAGTCAAGGACAGTAAGGGGTTTCTACATTGCTAGTATCAACATCTTGTTCATCATCATCACTCCCTGACCCAACTAAACACATAACATTTTGAATCAATAACATAAGTTGAGTGATGAGTCAAGGACAGTAAGGGGTTTCTACATTGCTAGTATCAACATCTTGTTCATCGTCATCACTCCCTGACCCAACTAAACACATAACATTTTGAATCAATAACATAAGTTGAGTGATGAGTCAAGGACAGTAAGGGGTTTCTACATTGCTAGTATCAACATCTTGTTCATCATCATCACTCCCTGACCCAACTAAACACATAACATTTTGAATCAATAACATAAGTTGAGTGATGAGTCAAGGACAGTAAGGGGTTTCTACATTGCTAGTATCAACATCTTGTTCATCGTCATCACTACCTGACCCAACTAAACACATAACATTTTGAATCAATAACATAAGTTGAGTGATGAGTCAAGGACAGTAAGGGGTTTCTACATTGCTAGTATCAACATCTTGTTCATCGTCATCACTCCCTGACCCAACTAAACACATAACATTTTGAATCAATAACATAAGTTGAGTGATGAGTCAAGGACAGTAAGGGGTTTCTACATTGCTAGTATCAACATCTTGTTCATCATCATCACTCCCTGACCCAACTAAACACATAACATTTTGAATCAATAACATAAGTTGAGTGATGAGTCAAGGACAGTAAGGGGTTTCTACATTGCTAGTATCAACATCTTGTTCATCGTCATCACTACCTGACCCAACTAAACACATAACATTTTGAATCAATAACATAAGTTGAGTGATGAGTCAAGGACAGTAAGGGGTTTCTACATTGCTAGTATCAACATCTTGTTCATCGTCATCACTCCCTGACCCAACTAAACACATAACATTTTGAATCAATAACATAAGTTGAGTGATGAGTCAAGGACAGTAAGGGGTTTCTACATTGCTAGTATCAACATCTTGTTCATCATCATCACTCCCTGACCCAACTAAACACATAACATTTTGAATCAATAACATAAGTTGAGTGATGAGTCAAGGACAGTAAGGGGTTTCTACATTGCTAGTATCAACATCTTGTTCATCGTCATCACTCCCTGACCCAACTAAACACATAACATTTTGAATCAATAACATAAGTTGAGTGATGAGTCAAGGACAGTAAGGGGTTTCTACATTGCTAGTATCAACATCTTGTTCATCATCATCACTCCCTGACCCAACTAAACACATAACATTTTGAATCAATAACATAAGTTGAGTGATGAGTCAAGGACAGTAAGGGGTTTCTACATTGCTAGTATCAACATCTTGTTCATCGTCATCACTACCTGACCCAACTAAACACATAACATTTTGAATCAATAACATAAGTTGAGTGATGAGTCAAGGACAGTAAGGGGTTTCTACATTGCTAGTATCAACATCTTGTTCATCGTCATCACTCCCTGACCCAACTAAACACATAACATTTTGAATCAATAACATAAGCTGAGTGATGAGTCAAGGACAGTAAGGGGTTTCTACATTGCTAGTATCAACATCTTGTTCATCATCATCACTCCCTGACCCAACTAAACACATAACATTTTGAATCAATAACATAAGTTGAGTGATGAGTCAAGGACAGTAAGGGGTTTCTACATTGCTAGTATCAACATCTTGTTCATCGTCATCACTCCCTGACCCAACTAAACATATAACATTTTGAATCAATAACATAAGTTGAGTGATGAGTCAAGGACAGCAAGGGGTTTCTACATTGCTAGTATCAACATCTTGTTCATCATCATCACTCCCTGACCCAACTAAACACATAACATTTTGAATCAATAACATAAGTTGAGTGATGAGTCAAGGACAGTAAGGGGTTTCTACATGAAATCATGACCAGCATTTGAGCTGTGATCGTCCTTTCTTAATTTTTGTAACTCGTGCCAAGATGCCCCTCCCCCTTACCAACAAGCGGTTTGATACAAGGATTCAGAGTGTGATACAAATTTTCACAAAAAGAATTACAAAATCAGCAACATTAGTATTCAAAATATAAGCAGATCAAGTATCACTGGGGGACTGAAATTTGAAATTTTTTTTTTGAATTTCAAGAACCATGGTCCAAAAAAGGCCTAATCAAGGGAAACCCCTTCACCAACCTGAGACAGGTGTAACATGGAGGAACAGAGGGAATGAGAAGATGTTCTTCTGGAACAACAGATCCACATTTGTTATTTTTTACCTTCTGCATGTTCATCAAGCTCAAAGTCCTCATCTTCGTCTTCATCCTCTTCATCTTCTCCAAGCACAAACTGTAGCAAAGGGCTGTTTTCTACAGGTTTAATTTGTCTCTTATTGGGACCTCTATTCACTGTAAGAAATGTTTGTTGTGAACACACATTAGCCCAATCACATGTAGCCCAAAAGAGCCTGGTTAAGAATCAAAGCAAAATCTGAAGAAAAAAAATCTTATTGAATTTTTCAGGAGTTGGAGATGCAAAAGATGATAACATCAGGGATCACAGTCATGGCTGACTTTAACTGATTGTTGGTTATAGGTCAGTGACCTCTTTTAAATATCTTGTACTACTGTATTTGACAGTCTGTGTTTGTGATGATCGAGCTGCTAGAATGGGATTTTAATTGAAAATTTTTGGGAATTAAAAACAAGCTTAATATTTGATTAAGACTATTATTTTTTTAGTAATCAAGACAACGGAAGAATAGTCCCAGAAAATTATAAAATTTTACTAGACTCTTCTTAGCTATATACTATATTTTAGTTCATTTTTTATTTATCTTACTCTATCTATCTATATATATATTATATACTTGTCAAGACTGTAACTTCTTATTTCAATTTTCCTTGGGCTCTCCTGAACACGAGCTAATGCCGTTTATTGATAGTTTTTAAACAACTTATCTTGCGCGTGTTGTACATATTTTCACTTGCCCTGATGATGGATGCTTTGTTCGAAAGCTTGGCAATTTATTAAATCTTCACGTGGTTGAAACTTTATTTTGTAACAAGCTTAACATTGTTAGTGTAGGTGCATAAAAATATCCTTCAATATTTACCAACTTTGCTGAATAAGTGGTGTTCAAAGGTGGGAATGAAGGGTGGCATAGAGTGCACTCGCCTCTAACCTCTCATCATGTAAGTAGAGTTTGCTAGGTCTCTACCTTGATTTGAGGGTTTTTCTCTGGGTTCTCTGGTTTTTCTCTCTCCCCAAAACCTAACATGCTAAAATCCAATTTGATCTGTGTGTTAGCTATACTCCGACTTTGATGAGCCCAGAGATTGTTTCAGAGTTCCATCTGTGAGTTAGCCATGCCCTGACTTTGATGAGCCCAGAGATTGTTTCAGGGTTCCATCTGTGAGTTAGCTGTTCCCTGACTTAGATCAGCCCAGAGACTGTTTCAGGGTTCCAACTGTGAGTTAGCCGTATCCTCACTTTGATCAGCCCAGAGATTGTTTCAGGGTTCCATCTGTGAGTTAGCGTGCCCTCACTTTGATCACCCCTGAGGTTGTTTCAGGGTTCCAACTGTGAGTTAGCCGTACCCTCACTTTGATCAGCCCAGAGATTGTTTCAGGGTTCCATCTGTGAGTTAGCCGTGCCCTCACTTTGATCACCCCTGAGGTTGTTTCAGGGTTCCATCTGTGAGTTAGCCGTGCCCTCACTTAGATCAACCCAGAGATTGTTTCAGGGTTCCATCTGTGAGTTAGCCATGCCCTGACTTTGATCAAACCTGAGGTTGTTTCAGGGTTCCATCTGTGAGTTAGCCATGCCCTGACTTTGATCAGCCCAGAGATTGTTTCAGGGTTCCATCTGTGAGTTAGCCATGCCCTGACTTTGATCAGCCCAGAGATTGTTTCAGGGTTCCATCTGTGAGTTAGCCATGCCCTGACTTTGATCAGCCCAGAGATTGTTTCAGGATTCCATCTGTGAGTTAACCGTGTCCTCACTTAGATCAACCCAGAGGTTGTTTCAGGGATTGATCTATGAGTTAGCCGTGCTCTGACTTATTGATCAGCCCAGAAGTTGTTTCAGGGTTCAATCTGTGAGTTAGCCATGCCCTGACTTTTTCATCAGCCCAGAGGTTGTTTCAGGGTCCGATCTGTGAGTTAGCTTTACCCTGACTTTGATCAGCCCAGAGGTTGTTTCAGGGTTCGATCTGTGAGTTAGCCGTGTCCTGACTTTGATCAGCCCAGAGGTTGTTTCAGGGTTCGATAAAATTTGAAGGTTTAAAGGTAAGGTAAAGGTAAAGGCCTTATTTAATGTCAGTGTTCCTTCAGCTCATAGCTAGACAAGTTTAGGCTTAGTGGCAATCTAAACAAAAATTTTGCATGTTTCAATTCTACCAAGGTCTGAAATCTCATTCATCAAGTGCAACAGCTATCGAGCACTGTAAAAAAAATTGCATCTTGTGAGAGTGAAAGGACCATAGCTAGCTGCCCTGTATCCCCTCTGCAGTACAGAAAATCAAGTAAAGTACTAAATATTCAGATATAAAGGACATATTCTAGGCAATAAAATATAAAATTATACACACAAAAAAATAATAATAAGATACCTACTACAATGAACTTTAGCAACAGCTCACTTGTATATAAAAGACTTTACAAACCCAACGCACAAGAATAGACATTATACCAAACGAATGAAGTGTTCATATAATAAATACTTAACCCTGTGAATTATCGCGGTGAACAGTACTGACAACACGTGAATCAAAGTTAACAAAAGGTCATACCAACTGACAGCCTCAAAAGCGGAACTAACTAAAGAGTAGCTTACTTGGAAGGTAAGAAATCATAAACAATTCTCAATATTGTTATCAAATTGACGACAACGCTTCTGTTCTTGAGAAATACTTACGAAGAGACTGTAAAAATCGATGTCTTTCTTCCTCGGCATTGTTATCTTTCTTGTCCGCCATGTTGGAAGTGACCGAGTGAGGAGGTAGGAGACTGGTATAGGCCTTTCCGAAATTCATGAGGGGACTGGGGCCGGGTGAAAATATTAATCTACAATTTCGAGCCCAGAGTCTTCCGGCTTTTTGGTCAGCGGGTTGGCGCCGGTAAGACAGTCTCTCCATGCACCTTTCCGTAGTCTTCCCACAATCCCTTATGATCCCAGCGCGAGCTCGAGGTCAGGGTAAAATTTGCATATTTTTTATACATTTTTATACATTTTTATGCAAATTTTACCCTGACCTCGAGCTCGCGCTGGGATCATAAGGGATTGTGGGAAGACTACGGAAAGGTGCATTCTCTCCATTCGCTGACGACAGGAAGGCGCTGGAGGACTCTGGGTACGAGATTGATTAATCTACAATCCAATCTCGAGCCCAGCCCAGAGTCTTCCGGCTTTTTGGTCAGCGGGCTGGAGGACTCTGGGTACGAGATTGAGGAAATCTAGGAAATCTACGATTAGATAGTCCAGAGCTGGACCCACTTTTATCGATGCGCGCGCGACAAGAACGAACGGAGTAGTGGAAGAAGACTGGTAAGAATCGTAAAGATAAAAGTGGGTCCATTGGATTGGATGTGGTGACACATGCGCAGACAAATGTTTCTGGACCCACTTTTCTCAGTATTCTGTATTTGGTGCGCGCGTTGTTTTTTATTTTATTTTTGCGATATGAATTAATCGGTTACTGAGGAAAGTGGGTCTAGTTCTGGATTAACGATTAGAAAGTTGATGGAATGAACCAAAATTGTCTTGGGGAGGGGAGGGATAGTACGTGTTTTGATCAATCTAAATCCTTGCGCGGGGCCTGAGCACGAGAAATTGATCAAAACAATTTTTTTTTCATGTTCTCAGTAGTGCCACCTTTGCACGCGAAGAATTAAGTTGATCCTGTGAATCCTACTAGGTAATTTTTTTGTTGTTGAAAATATGCCTTAATTTCACGATTTGGCGATAAGCACGCAAACGTTCCTGCTCCATTGCTTCATTGTGGAAACATGTATATTCATTAGCTGAAGTCTAAGCATGAGAGAACACAAATAAAATAACTATTTGGAGCAGATAATGAGATTCAAAAACTTTTATCAGCTGAATGAAACTCAGCTGACCTACGAATACCTCAGCGGCGCTGAAAAAAACGAAGAACTTTGGCAACGCACGTACATTTTGTTCAAGGGTATATTATTGGATATTGAGTGAATCACGGCAAATAATGAAAGATCCGTCAAGAAATCATCTTGTGACATTTTCTTTCTACTTGCTGGGAATGTGGTCACTTTTTCCACAAGCAATTGTATCGTGGATGGCTGTGGAAGATATACTGTCTGGTACCCTTTTGCCATCAACGGTGGTTCTCTTGGCATATTCCCTGGCCGACCTCTTCAGCAAATCCGTCAGTCCTTTCGTTGTTCGCAGGATATCGTTTAATGTGTCTTTTGGCCTGATCACCTTGTTGTTCGTTGGATCACTGGTTTTGCTAGTTGCCATTGATGATATAAGGGTGAGACTAGCCGGTGTGACGGCGATGGGAATTGCTTATGGGTTTACAATGATAACTGGTGTTAGAATGCTAGCATACTACGAGAAAGCAGACATACTAGCTAATGCTTTCCAAAATGGCACAAATGCTGCAGTCTTCTTGGCCTCATTTGTTTATACAGGTTAGTAGTATATAGCTAATAGCGCAGCGCGACTATTACGTCACGAATATATGCCCCTCTGCCATTGACTCAGACAAGAGTCACATACGTCTCTGTAAATTACAGGAATTTTCCTTAACTTTCGCTCGTAAAGCGCGAAATTGGGCACAAATTTACTCAAAATTCCAATAATATCGTGTAAAGTTTTTATCTTATGTGATTGATTAAAGTTTTATGAACTACCAAACGACTGGAAACTTTCTACATACCATAGAGGTAGACTCCGTAAACGCCGTTGCGAGACAAGTTGCAGAGAAAATTGCTTCGGACGTGTAAGCTTGAAGGCTTTAGGCTTTTTCAGCGACAATGTTAACTGATCGAACTGATTAGCTATATGTACATATTTATATTCCTTGCATTTAACCACGGAAACCAGAGTCTCCTCCACTTTTGGAGTAGAACTAACGCTTTATTTTGTTTTCAACGGTCTAATAAACTGATAAAACTGCTTTGGTACGACTGACGTTTGTGGTGAATAAACATCTAGCTCCGATTTCAATTTCATGTTTGCCTGTTTATGTTAAGAACCGATCGTGTGTCACTCGGAATTAATCGGTAATGTGTGAGTAAACTTATAGTTTATTAAATTTTTCAGGGTTGACTACATGGCTTTGTGTAGCACCTCGCATCGCTATTTCTGCGTGCATACCGTTATGTTTCATACCACTTGGCATTTATCTGTCGTTGGACAAGGAACCCTTGAAAGATCATCTGAGAAGGACAACTGACCACCAGCCTGTATACTACGCCATCTTGACAAATGAAGAAAACTCTGACAAACAAGAAAGAACTGTAGCAGTGCCAAGTTTGCTGTCCAAAGTAATGTTTATTTTCAAAGCATTGCTTTTTATTGGATACACATATACATCCAGCACTTGCATTCATTTCACGGTATCATCCGTTTTATCAACCCTAACGTTTCCTTCCTCGCCATTTCAACCACGCGATCATTACCTGTACTACCGGTTAGTCAGCGACTCAGGCATGCTGTTTGGAGGTCTCTTGATTCTCGGGGTCTCGTGTGTCGGAGAAAAATACATGGAGTTCTTAAGGATCCGGAAAATCTGGCTCCTCGTTTCGTTGAACGTCATCATCCTATTGTTCTTTGTCTTTGCATCCTGGTACCGGTTTCTGCCTAATGTTACATTGGTGCTCGTGTTGTGTTTCACCCAAGGACTTTTACACGGCATAACTGGTGTTTATTGTACAGAAAAAGTCGCCAGTCTTTATTCCTGCCCAGGCGATAAGGGTACAGCTTTAGGCCTCCTGCAGGTTGGTTTTTCTTCTTCTCGAATGGCTGCAGCGTTTTTAGGGATTTTTGTTGAACCATATCTAAGGGAGCACTGTACAAATCGGTTGATGTTGGGTCGGTTTTGCCTGGCAAGACACGCATCTCTTGGCGCGTGGAACACAGACAGACACTGCAAGATCTAGAACAATGGTCGGTACAGCAAAGTTAATTATAAGTAATAGCATGACTTGAGTGTGATTAGTAATTAAATGTCCCCGACAGCCGAGGGAGGTTTTGTTGAAGTCCCGACGCCATAGGCAACGAAATTCATGCTATTCGTTTGTAATACAGTATGTGGCTCTAATTGTAAACACTTTTTGCAGTTGATCAGTGCCATTTCTCGTCAACAAATGGCACGATTATCCTCTAGATTAGCTCTATCAGTCAGCTAACATGTGATTAGGTTTTGTTGCACTTATTTAGCGGAGCTCCCGCGCGAGCGGAGCACCATAGTAAGGAGGCTCGAATTAAGGAATAAAAAACAGTTTTCCGTGTATTATACTCTGATAAAGACACGCGGGATGTGGAGAGAACACGAGAGAAGCGTAGGAAACCACGACGCGTAGCGGAGTGGTTTCCAGCTTCTCAAGTGTTCTCTCCACATCCTAAGTGTCTTTATCAGAAAATAATACACGGAAAACTGTTTTTATTGCTTTTATAAAATAACTAACTTTTCGAGAGAGAAAAAAATGACGTGAGCATGTATTATGCTCTCATAAAACATGGCTTTTTGACCAATCAGAGCGCGCGTAATATCAAAGTTATTTTATAAATGGTTTTCCTTGAACGAGCGCGCGCGCTCTTAAATAACGTAGCACTGAATCGTTTGAAATGGAAATAGGAAAATTTTGTCCTAAAAACCTCATACTTAAACTAAAATAACTCAAAAACTGGACGGTAATTTTTTTTAAAACTTTGCATGTGGCTTTTACTTAATGGTTCGTAAGTGCTAAGAAAAAATAAGAAAATTCTGTAATTGGGAACGTCCTTAAATAAACTTCATTGAATTTTGAGAATCCCTCATTACAGAATTTTTTTCTTTTTCGGTCTAATCAAAGATTGGATGATGAAGTTCAAACATGCCAATTTTATACGATTTTCACCGTTCGGTTTTTGAGTTATGATTTTTTAAATGAAAAAATTTGCACACATTTTAAGTGTTCTATCGTTGTCATAGCAACGTGTTACGTCATATTTTTCTTTTCATTCCAACCTTTACTTTATGGTCTTTCGTCTTCTGGGTCAACTTACGGTCATATGTTAGCAATATAGCAGGGTCATTTTTGTTAGTCTATATGGAAGTTCAAAAACCCTTTCTAGCCTCCTTAAAGGCGCGATTACACGGTGCAATTTTCTCTGCAACTTGTCTCGCAACGGCGTTGCGAGATAAGTTGCAAGAGCGTTTACACGGTGCAACGGAGACGCAATCGTTGCCGAAAGTAGAAACGAATTCTACTTTTCGCAACGATTGCCTCAACTTGTCTCGCAACATTTTTCAAATTGCACTGTAGGTTACACGGTGCAATGCTTCGTGCAACTTGTCTCGCAACGCCGTTGCGAGACAAGTTGCAGAGAAAATTGCACCGTGTAATCGCGCCTTAAGAAAAAGTGGTAACTCATCGAGTTGATTTTTCATGGCTTGATTGCGCCATCACCACAGGATTCCCGCGCGTATCGCTTACTCGCAAATACATGCACAGAAAACATTGCAATAATGTAGTCAAAGATGGATCAAAAATATTGTTTTCTTATTTTTGCAAAACGAAAAGTATTTTTCATCTATGACTGAAAGCACAGAAGTCATGTCTTTCTTAAAGTGAACGAAAACAATTTTTCGACTCTAGCGACTCGCTAAAGAAGATTTGGCGGAAGGAGATTTACGATGGATTTTTTTTTGTGTGGCTGAAACCTCAGTGCAAGAAAAAGTGGCCCGTAGACCAGAAAAAACTGATAACACTGCAAGAATAATCTTTCAATAAAAATTAGAATAGTAGATGGTATTTATAGCTCTGGTGCTGCGGTCGTAATCGTAAACAGTAATTAGTCGGTATTGCGAATAGTCGCGTCGGTATAGTCGCAAGTAGTGGTCTATTGTTCTAGGTAACGTAGGTGTTATCACAAAGTGATAGTCTATTGTTCTTCAGTAGCGTCATCGGTCTGTTTGAGGTCATGGATGAGTCTTCTGTAGGGTGCCGGTAGAGTTTGGCTGCGGATAAGTGGTTATTGTTCTAAGTTGGTGAACCAACTCTCAAGTGAAAGACGTTGATGGTAGTTAGTGCAGTATGTAATGCATGTAGCAGAGTCCCAGTCAATAGTATGTCCAGTATTTTAATAATAATAATAATATAATAATAATAATAATAATATATTAGATATAAGATAATAATAATATAAGATATTTTCGTGATGTACAGCGATGTGGTTGTTGGGGTATCCGTTTTTTGTTGCGCGTTTGTGTTCAGTAAGTCTAGTGTTTAAGTTCCTCCCTGTCTCGCCAATGTAGGTAGCGTCACAGTCAGTGCAAACTATTTTGTAAATAGCTCCTTGTCTGTTAAGTGGTGGGTCTTTGTCTTTAACGTTAGTTAACAAGTGTCGTAGGGTCGTAACAGGTTTGTGAGCAACACGAATGTCGTAAGGTTGTATGCTATCGTCTCCGAGGTGCCTTTGATGTAGGGTACGGTGGCAGTAATAAAAATAAATAAATAAATAAATAAAAATAAATAAATAAATAAAAAATAAAAAAAAGTAATCGTAGGTTCGTCAGTAGTTTTGTTCGTAAATTTGTTGTTGTGTGTTTTCTTTTAACGAATTCCGCGCTGTATCTGTTTTTGGCGAATACACGCCGCAGATATTCGTTCTCGTCTTGGAGTTTGTCTGGTGTGCCGCAAACAAGTTGCGCTCGTCTAGTGAGAGTCTTTATGGTGGTGGCTTTGTGAGAGGTCGGGTTGTAAGATGAGTGGTCGAGTAGTCTGTGTCAGTGTGTGTGGGTTTACGGTAAACAGTAGTATGTAAGCGGTTGTTATTACAGCTAACCAAACAGTCTAAGAAAGGTATTACACCGTTTTCTTCGATCTCTCTGGTGAACTGAATGTGAGTGTTGAGTTTGTTGAGGTGATTGTGAAAGGCGTCAATGTCGTCGGCGTGTAAAGCAGTTAATGTGTCGTCAACGTAGCGAAACCAAAAAGGCAGATCTTGTCCATAAGTAGTAAGGGCTTGTTCCTCAATGTTCTGCATCACAATTTCTGCTACAACAACAGAAACTGGAGAGCCCATGGCAGTACCGTGTAGTTGCTTGTAGTATTTGTCGTTGAACTGAAAGTATGTGGAAGTGAGGCAAAGTGTAAGTAAGTCCATTATGTCTTGGGTCGGTATTGGTAAAGGTATATCGTCGGCGTTTCGTATGATGGCGGTATCAGTACAATCGAATGCCAATTGAAGTGGAATACTCGTAAACAAGGATTTCACATCAAAAGACACCAGCTTGTAGTCGTCAGGTATGCGTACAGTGTTAATGACGTTGATGAAGTTTTTGGGAAGTATTATATTGTTACGAATCTTTAACGGAGTCAGTGACGTCATTTACTCAACACTAAACACCGCTCCATACATTTCTTTATAAATAACTTCTTGATTTATTTAATAACCATGAAGCCCAAAGGTTGGATGAAAGACTTTACTGACATTATTGTGATTACAATTGATTTTTAAGTCTTTTTTTTCAGTATTGAGTATGAAACAAGCGAATATTTTGATCACAAAAAAAAAAGGAAATGGAGAATAACCTCCTCTAAAAAGCGAAGTCAGGCTTTTGTAAAGACTAGGAACCTAGGCATGTGATGTGTACCATTACTACAGACTAGGACCCTAGGCATGTGATCTGTACCAATACTACAGACTAGGACCCTAAGCATGTGATGTGTACCAATACTACAGACTAGGACCCTAAGCATGTGATGTGTACCAATACTACAGACTAGGACCCTAGGCATGTGATGTGTACCAATACTACAGACTAGGACCCTAGGCATGTGATGTGTACCAATACTACAGACTAGGACCCTAGGCATGTGATGTGTACCAATACTACAGACTAGGACCGTAGGCATGTGATGTGTACCAATACTACAGACTAGGACCCTAGGCATGTGATTTGTACCATTACTACAGACTAGGACCCTAGGCATGTGATGTGTACCATTACTACAGACTAGGACCCTAGGCATGTGATGTGTACCAATACTACAGACTAGGACCCTAGGCATGTGATGTGTACCAATACTACAGACTAGGACCCTAGGCATGTGATGTGTACCAATACTACAGACTAGGACCCTAGGCATGTGATGTGTACCAATACTACAGACTAGGACCCTAGGCATGTGATGTGTACCAATACTACAGACTAGGACCGTAGGCATGTGATGTGTACCAATACTACAGACTAGGACCCTAGTCATGTGATGTGTACCATTACTACAGACTAGGACCCTAGGCATGTGATGTGTACCATTACTACAGACTAGGACCCTAGGCATGTGATGTGTACCAATACTACAGACTAGGACCCTAGGCATGTGATGTGTACCATTACTACAGACTAGGACCCTAGGCATGTGATGTGTACCATTACTACAGACTAGGACCCTAGGCATGTGATGTGTACCATTACTACAGACTAGGACCCTAGGCATGTGATGTGTACCAATACTACAGACTAGGACCCTAGGCATGTGATGTGTACCATTACTACAGACTAGGACCCTAGGCATGTGATGTGTACCAATACTACAGACTAGGACCCTAGGCATGTGATCTGTACCATTACTACAGACTAGGACCCTAGGCATGTGATGTGTACCAATACTACAGACTAGGACCCTAGGCATGTGATTTGTTCGAATAAACAGGATAAATACTCAGTCTCCGTTTATTTTATTCCTCCTATTTATTTACACATTTTTAATTAAAAGAAAAAGATTTCTGGGAAACAATGTGCGATAAATTAAATCGAAAATAGGACAGCACCGCAGTCGTCGAGGTCAGTGAAAAAGCTTGTAATTATTAAGAAAAGCAAACTGGTCCTATTTCAAGCCCAAACTCCTCTCCCGTGTCTCCGATGTCGTATACAGCAATATCATGGATAGGGAGACGTTTTGGGTTGCCTGTGTTGATTTCCATTATTGTTTGACGCCAAGTACCGTCTTTGACCTGATGAATGGAAAGAGTTGATTTGTAACGTTAGATGTTAGTATACATAAGGCGAAGTAGCCTATTGCATGTGATGTCATAGCCGCCATGATGGATGACTTGAGCCATGTCAACCAACATGGCAGACATGTCTTGTCTAATTCTCACGGGAAGCAATAGACTCTTTACCTTCGTTGTTTGTTGTGCCCATTTCAGACCATGTGATGTCACTCTTAGGAGTTGATTCTTTCATGTGTAAATATTTCAACAAAAGAATATTTCTCAAGGGAATGACATGTGGTCTGAAATGGGCAATTTGCATACGAAGGTAAAGAGGTCTATTAACAATAAGATGAAATATAACAATCAGCTGATCTGAAATATAGTGACGAATAAATGATGTCACTGCAAAACTGACGTGTCATGAAGCCTGCCAAAATTGACTTATAAAAGTTTGTATCTAAATAAATTCTAAATTTTCAGGAGAATATTTTGATATTTTACATATATTTACGATGATATTCATACAGTGTATACAGCGTATACAGCGCGGTCACGCAAAGTTTTTTCCCGTTTAAAAGTTTCAAACTTCATATTTTAATTTTGTTGTCGTGAAATTAGAGATTTTTCTATTCGAGACAGACGGATGCACGAGAGAAGGATTCAATACAAACTCTTTTCATGGTGGTGGGAAACATTTTTTTTACAAACAACGGTCTAAATAAACATTCCAGACATATTTTAAGTGTTCACGGTTTTCTTAGTTTGACTGTAAAGGATGACACCTCAGTTTTGCAAATTTTCTCGATTCTGAATGACTAACATTTTATCTCAGATCATCTGGAAATGGTTGTGACTAGAGTTTAGAACGGAAAGCATTATGCCCTATAAGCCGTTCCGAGGTTGAAGGAAAGAACTGGGTCGAATTGGCAGTACAGTGCACTGTGGGACTTTTATTAGGGGATGAAATAGACGCCATCTTGGAAGTATGTCCCCTTAAACAGTCCCACAATGCACTACAATGTCAACTCAACCCATTTTTTCCTTCCCCCTCGGAACGGCTATTAGCCAAGTTCAAAAGGTCCAGTTCTTTAGGCCACTTAGAACCGACGATGAGTGGTATAAAAGTCATAACCCTAGACTTGCTTCAAGTCGTCCACTCTCTTTTCCTCTCCCTGCGATCGTATTACACGAAGTCGCGAGTGGACGACTTGTTTCCCTTGCAAGTATTCGATTTCCGTTTCGCGCCAAACATGTCGCCAATCTCGGTTGATTGTCTGTTTGATATAATTTATTCACCGACGGAAAAACCCGTCGGTAAATTTGGCACGAAGCAGAGATGAAAAGTCCTCAGTCCCGCCAGCTAAAAAAAAAGAAGAAGAAAGGGACAGAGGACTTTTGGAAAGTCGGTCATAACCCGAAGATGAACCGGAGTTCTCAATAAAAAGTGTTAAACAAAACAACTCGGTCATCTTACTCGGCAATCATCTTTAAGAATAGTTGGTTTGTATTTCTTGGTGGAGGAGGCATGAAGCTCTACTCCATTATCTCCTTGAAGCTTGATTGACTTTCCATAGTCATGTGACGCCTCATCGTACCAGGCTGCTGAGTTACGGCAGTGGTATGTGACGTTTTGCTTGGCGCGATCACTCAACAGACGAAGGAAGAAAAGTTGGATGGGGTCTGAGGCGTAATTGAACTAAAAGTAATAGAAAATTATCATCAAAGAGTAGAATAAAATATTCCTTTTTTATGGACTGACCACTTGGCTGATCGAGAGAAAAGTTGTAACAGGGGAATCGCTTGATAGATTACAGTCAATCATATAATTCGTTAGAGTACGTTAAGGTACATACGAACCTACACTAACAGTTCAGTTGATTGGTGGTAGTCTATTGCCCCATTTGCCTGTCGCAGCTTTTGTCTCGATCAGCGCGTAGCGCGATGAAAACAGTGTAAGATCAAATAAAGATTACAACGGACAAGATAGGTTTCCAGAGGGTAACAAGTGACACTTTGCCAGTGATGAACTTCTCAAAAGTTATCCTTGATGCAATCGACCTTTTTCAAAAATGGCAGCCACAAATTCGAATCTTCAGTATTCTAATAATCGAATAACAACACTTTCCTCTTTGTACTTACTTGCTGGAATCCATTGAAGTATTTACCAAACCATTTGTAGCCATCAGGACCAGAAAACCATTTCTTTTTCTCTGTCTTAACACAATAGAAATGATAGGAAGCCAGTCAACGTCCACGAATTTTTCTAATAAACCTTAACATTGCGAATGTTAAAATGATTGAAACCAACACGATCACGGAGCGTTCGCGGCACGGCCACGGTACGGTCACGGCACAGCGCGGTTACTGCACGGTCACGGCACGGTCACGGCACTGCGCGGTTACTGCGCGGTCACGGCACGGTCACGGCACTGCGCGGTTACTGCGCGGTCACGGCACGGTGTGTTTGTCAGTATCGTGATATTTTATTTATTTATTCAAAAAATGTTATGCATCTTACCCTTGTTTTGTTGGGGAAAATACACGAGGCATTTAAACTGAAATCACAGAACACGAGTAAAGCATCATCGACGGTCCCCTCATTAGGATCAATCCAGTATTCACCTGACATCAAAAAGAAAAACTTTCAGCCATATGTGACTGTTTTGACAGTCAAATAGACCTTTTTGCTTTACCACTATTTTAGGTGAGATCAAAGATTGTACAGAATTTGAACATCTTTAGAATTTGAACAAAAGATGCTTGTATTTCATTGTTGTTGAACAATAGTTGTAGTCAGGTCATAATTCCAACATGCGCAAGTGTTGTGCATTGGTATGGCCCAACTCTTTGTTAATAACAACAATGAAATACAAGCATTTTTGCTCAAATTCTAAAGATGTTCAAAATCCGTACAATCTTTGATCTCACCTATTTGTTTTGAAGTGCACGAAGTCGAAAATAGTGGCAAAGCAAAAAGGTCTAATGCCTTGGTTAGTTGAATGTGTTAGTTATTAAGAACATGGTCACGCTAAACAGGTAAAATATCCTAAAGGGTCGCATCTAAGAGTCAAGAATAAGGGTCAAACACTGACCACCATGTGTTGTCAGCCAGAAAGAATATCGAAAACGATTCACGAGACAGGAAATGACGTCAGGTAAAACCAAGCTGGAGCGCGCGAGAAAAGTGCATTCGGATATGACACTACCTTACCGTACTTACCATTTTCTAGATTGGATCTACCTAGTTTAAGATCACGGCACGTTCTTCCCGGGTGAAGTCTGGTACCAAGTGGTCTTTTGAAGATTTCCACTTGGACGCTTAGAGATAAGTATGCTGCAGTTGGATCCGAGAACTGACAAGAAAGGGCTTGTTATTAGCAAAGCATATTGAATATATATTTGTGATTTCTGAGTAATGTGATCAATATCCCGTATGTATGGCACATCGGGTATCGTGGCATGTTGCGCAACCCCAATAAATATTAGCTGAGCAGTCACAGAAGAAACCTGCGTCTGGACTACAATTCGCTATTTTCCAAATTCAAAGTAAAATAAGCGGTTAATGATAGGGGGTGTGACCAGGATTCGGGGATCTCAGCGGCACATCCCGATCAAAACCAGCTAAACGTCCCCCTTCCCCGGGCGACGAGGTCGTTCTTCCTGGCATCCTCTTACGTAAACAATGGTTGTTACCGCAATTTTATCGAAAACGTTTTTCAACAAATACCTTGGTAATGTCCAGGAACACAGGATCTTTTGCTTGAGCTCCCTAAAAAACAAACGATATTTGATGTATCTAAAATCTTTCAAGATCTAAATATTTAACTAAGCGTTCATGAATTCGTAGATTGGTAGACTACAGTGGTATCAGTTCTACTCGCATTCCGCGATATTGCAACCGATTCCCAGACATCTACCCAAGGGCCTAGCCCATTCTACCGCGAAAATTAGTAACTAGTCTCCGATCCAAGACTTTCGATGGGAAAATTTACATGATTACATCATTATATATTTAGACTTGTACTGGGTATTATAGTGGTAGAGTACAGGTGATAGGTAAGTATGAAACCAAAAGGGGTAAAAATGGAATCAAACTCTAGCTACTCGATTTCCTTATATAAATAACTAGGAAGGCCTTTTGAAATCGAAATGGATTGGAAAGATTGAAAATCTGTACCGTTCGTAAGCAGATGACGTAAGACGATGGATTGTTGATCTGCTAACGTTATAGTGAGCGAGCGAGTGAGTGAGTGACACATTTATATATTCAGACCCCTTACAATAACTCGTTTCTACGCTTCGCGTATCCACGAGTTAAAAATGATAACTTACAGCAAGACTTCTGTACAGCCTCATCTGATCTGTCTTGGTTGTTGCTAGATTCGGGCCACTGGCAGCTTGGAGCTGTAGAAAAAAAGATTGCATTAAGAAAAGTATTAATACCCGAACTGGAAGTTTTATTGGGTAATATAGTTATTTTCAGTTATTTTGTTTCGGTCATAGCTTACCAGCGAATATCGGCCAGCCACGGAGCCCTAAAAACAAAATAGATCAAAGTTAACACGAATAACATTCCTTCGTGTCCAGTACGTTTACAGCGATTTCCAATCACACGCGCGATTCGCCGTTGCGACAAAATAAAGTTGTCAAGTTATGTGCCACGTGGAATGTTGTGAAACACCTTGATTGACGTCCACCAAAACCTTATTTAGTAGCGACAGGAAATCGTATGATTTCAACAAAAAAAAGCGCTGTAAGAGGTCGTCCTTTTTACAGCGCTTTTCATAATTCTGCAACCTACCGACTCAAGACGTAGGCGTCTGGAGTTTTGACTTCCGTCAATCAACCTACGACGGGCCGAGTTCATTCCTTACCGCTCGATCGGAATGAACTCGGCCCGTCGTAGTTTGATTAACGAAGCCAAAACGCTGACGTCTGGAGTCTGTTTGTTTGGAATAAATGTGGATATAGACCCCATGTAGCACGTCGGAATGCATGCAGCTCAATTTGAAGGACAAAACAAAAGAATTTCGTATTGCATGTCTGAAAAGCATTTCGTTCTCCTAAGAATTGGAACCTATTTTTTGTCCTCTAAATTGAGCTGCACTCCGACTTGCTGTAAGGGGTCTATACGATATGTTATAGTCAAGGCTTCTACTTACAGGTATGCCGGGTGGTCCGGGAGGTCCAGTGTTGCCCTAGGGGGAGAGACAAAGGATAGTAAGGAAATAACAAGTGATGTAGAAGGAAAATAAAACACAGAAAATATTGAGATATTGTTTGGTACCTGCAATCCTTCTTCTCCCTAAACGAATACATAAAACGGTCAAAAAATTAGTCCGGAAAAAATAAAAAACAATTAGCATCGTCACCAGGCTACTCTTGTCAGCTCTTCCAAATCCAAAATGGTAGACACTTCTAGAGCTTTTAGGCTATTCCATGGGTAGATAGCTGTTTCCTTAGCCCATAATGCCCTTGTCGAGAGAAGGCTGAAATCTAACCCTAGACTTTACCCTAAACCAAACCAACCCTAGAATCGATTCCAGTCCTTTCTCGATGAAGGGCAGTTTGGGCTATGGAAACTGCTCACCTTGAGTGACGTCATGCCGAACAGTGAAGAGAGTAGTCTGGGGACGAGGCTAAAAAACAATGATGTTTGATGACAGTAGATGATGTTGATGATGTATGTAGTGATGAGGATGGTGCTGAAGATGATGATAATGATAACAATAATAAATAATGATAGATAATGATGACGAGTTCTTACCATAGGTCCACGGTCTCCCTGAAGAAGAAGTGTAAAAAAAGATAAATTAAAAAAAATTAAAAATTAAAAAATATTAAAATCTATTCACTGCAAAATACAACATTGAAGCAATCCAGCTTTTTAACAAGCAGTTACGTTTTTTAGAGTGAGGGAATAACTAGCCTAAACCTAGAAGGCTAGATTCAATAGATCCCTAACCTCATGACGTTTCATACCTAAACTACCAAAATCCTTTTTAAAATCTTTTTTTCATATTCAAATATTAAAACTCTCTTGACAATAGTCAAAATGAGCACAACAAACATGTACAACGCTACCGAAAGGGATTCTGGAAGTGTAGGTATAAAACATCATAATGCTTGAGGCCTATAGGGCTGTTAAGTGTGACGTCACCCGTATAGAAAAAATTCAGGGTCCAAAACGAAAAGCAGTTTCATATTGATTTTTCATATTTTTTCTTTGTGACAGGATTTTTTGTCCAAAGTTCTAACTGTTTCAAGCGGAGGTTAATTCATTGAGAACATTTTTCGCTTTATTTTAGCGGTTTTTGTGAGTTGGAACCGCAAATACATCACAACTTAATAGCTCTATTGCAAACATACGGGCGCAGAAAGGTAAGGGTAAAAAGGAAAGGTACTTCATTGAAATAGAGAAGCAAATTAATGTGAATTGTAATAGAAGCTTATCACTCGGACTTGTCAAGGCATTCTTCCCTGTGTAGGTGCACGTTAATCGTTATTTCTTACCTTTGGACCCTTGGGGCCGACAGATCCAAGAGGACCCTATAAAAACAATCACACAACATTTGGATTAACATCAGATGCTACCAATTATTAACTATGGGCGGTACGGTACGGTACGATACTGTGGAATGAAGGGGAATTCGTTGTGAATATGGTCTCGGAGCCGGCTAGTCTCTCCCGTGTTGCTTTTGCTTGAACATCGCCCTGTGTAATCCGTACAAACAAGGGCAGAAGGACATATAACAGCCCTCAGGTTTGATGTCCATACGGCGATTTAGCTTCTGCGAATATAAGTCTCGGGGGTATGATCAGAAAAAAAAAGTCTAATCAGGTTATGAATTGCCTACAACAAGAGAAAGCCAAAATGATATTTATATTTTTGAAACACGTAAAAACTAGCCAGCTCTGCCTTGGAAATAACATTCTCCCACCCCTCCCCCTTAGGCAAAAAATGAATGTCAAATACCTGCGGACCAGTGTTTCCTCGCGGTCCCGCGGGACCAAATGAGCCAACAGGTCCCTATATGTACAAAGAACACAGTAAAATCAAGATAAAGTATATCGTACTCAGTATATACAGTCAAGAAAACTGGCGGTAAACTATAGAATCTGAAGCATAACAGCTGGAAAGAATATGAATACTGCATAACATCGTCATGGGGTATTAAGCACTCAAGAACACTTTGAGAATTATCAAGAAGATACGAAGATCCAACTCACCCTTTTACCCGCTTCTCCTCTTCTTCCTTCCTCCCCACGAGAACCAAGTAGACCCTAAACATTGTCAAAAAATAGTTTCAATAAACCTCTTTACCTTGGGAATAATGTTTTCACATTGAAGACCACGTGTCATTCTCTGGAGAATGAGATTTTTTGTTTGAGTTGTATCTATATTCATGAGTCTTCTCATGTGCAGCCATTAAACAAAGAAATGATGCTCTAGGGAATGACACGTGGTCTGAAATGGGAAAACATTACGCCCGGGCTAAGAGGTCTATTTTTTTCAATTCGGAAGTGAACAGCAAAATAATATATAGAGCCCTTTAACGTGACGTCAAAGCAGCACAATTTGAAGGACAAAAGAATGTCAATCTCCTGAGAATTGAAAACATATTGTTTTGTACTCCAAATTGAGCTGCATTCCGACGTGCTGCAAAGGTTCTGTGGAAACACGTACGTCTTGTCCCATTGGTCCTTCGGGGCCAGGCTGACCTTGGACACCAATTTCACCCTGTAAAAAATAAACATTTAAAAGTGATAAGACTTTTCTTATATATTTATTCATTCATCAGTTATATATCAGCTGGTCAGTCAATAAGTTTCTGGTCTCCTCTGAAGTGTTTCCCAACTAGTTAACCGCTAGTCATTATCTGGAATATTTACCAGCTGATTGACAAGTTTTTAATATTAATGTCCATAAATGATTAAGCTTGGAGGAATGTTTGCCCAGATGAGATTCAGATACCATGAAATCAGTCTAGGGATTGATCAGCCAGCCACTCATTCTTTTAGTCGATCACTCAGCCCGTCGATCACTCAGCCCGTCGTTCGGTCAGCTAGTCGGTCATTCGGTCGGTCTTTCAGTCAGTCAGTTTGTTGGTCGGTCAGTCATTCAGTCAGTCAGCCGGTCGGCCAGTCGGTCGGTTGGTCAATGAGTCGGTCGATCATTCATTTTGTACGGTCAAACCTCTCGTAAGCGACCACTTCGGAAAATCGAAAAAGTAGTCGTTACTAGAGCTGATCGCTAACGAGGATGGGCTCTCATAAGCGGCAATGCAAACTTGGTATCAAAATCGTGGTCGTAACTAGAGCTGCTCGCTAACGAGAATGGGGTATCATAAGCGGCAATGCACACGGGGTTTCAAAATCAAGGTCGTAACTAGAGCTGGTTGCTTAAGAAAGTTGTCGCAAGGAGAGCTTCCACTTTAGTCAAGTAACAATATCAACATGGATGACGTTATCTCTGTATAGCGGAGAACACGTACCTTCTGTCCTTGGTTGCCGGTGCCACCTTTACCTCCCATAATACCTTGCGCTCCCTGAAGCAAAGATTGCAGACATTCAGTGATAGAGATAGAGTTACCTTTGAGTGAAATGTTTGTTTGAGTGCATCTGTGACAGGGCTGAAAAACGTGTGCGCATGCGCCAAATTGTCAATGAAAACAAACATGGCCGCTTGAAAACTTCGCATCAAACATTCAAATTGGTCGAGGTTTTCAGGGAAAAGCGTTTTAGTACAAACATTAGAAAAGTTCTACATACCATAAAAACAACTCTTAGGCATTGGTTAATAGATTAAAATATAAATTTTTCTTAACTTTCTAGAAATGGGCTTAACTTTTAGACTTTTATAGCTGACTTTGAGATTTTTTCGAAAACAAAGGTATTTTTCATAGGAAGCAGGTGAGCCCGCGATTTTACCCAATACCGCTGGCTCGTTTTTCGGCCCTGCTTCCATCTGTAACAAGTAAAGTTTTATGTGGTTCGTAAGGCAAAATGAAAACAGATACTAAAACACTACCTGTTCGCCCGGGACTCCTGGCATTCCCTTCAAGCCGGTACGTCCTTCTGCACCCTTGAAAAATATTACATACATTTGACATATATTACCATCTTATTACTACATTATTACTATTTACTGTACAGAAACCGTATTTGGTTTGGTAGGTAGATTTTCATCGTGGTTCGGATTTAAAATGTTATTTCAGTAGCAATATATTCTACTTATGAAAATCAATAGTGACTGAAGATATATGTGACAGTGGTGCCTCTATTAAGCGGACACCTTCGGGACCTTGCCTGGTACCAGCTTAATAAATTGTTTACGGAATAGAGGTTTGTTTTACTGCAAATATATGGGAAGAAAACGTCGGAGCCCGTGCAACTGTTTGATAAGGGTGTCCGCTTAATAGAGGTATCATAAGAAGAAGAAGAAGAAGAAGAAGAAGAAGAAGAAGAAGAAGAAGAAGAAGAAGAAGAAGAAGAAGAAGAAGAAGAAGAAGAAGAGAAGAAGAAGAAGAAGAAGAAGAATTTATTTTCAGAGGGTAAGGCACTAAACAGTTACAATAACTGATAAACTTGTGGCCCTCAAATCATCCCCTCGCATGACATGTACAAATGATTAGAGAAGCAGAAACCAACCCAAATCCACCTGATTTTCGAAGAGTCGCGATACCAGAAATCTAGATACTAATATCATGATAACCTCGAGATCCATTGTTTTCAGAGGGACACATAAAAGTCCCTCCGCCTACGGCGACGAGACTTCAAAACCTCCTTCGGCTTTCGGGTTAAGTTACATGTCATGTAATTATGTCATGTAATCATTTTTAAATAACACATGGAAATGAGGTTATTTTTCATTCAATAGACCATTTCACGGTTGTCGTCGCTCAACCTTAGCCTCGATAGCGTGTAATTTATTCTTTAGAATTTGACTAAAGCCCCTGGAAGTTTTAAGTGTTTCAATAGATATTTTTGAAAGCGCTCGTGCATCTCGAAAATGGTCTATTGTTTGATAATGCGTACATTCCTTAAATTACCGTGGGCTATAGTCAAATTCTAAAGAATATATTACACACTATCGAGGCTGAGGTTGAGCGACGACAACCGTGAAATGGTCTATTGTTTACCAACCAGAACTCCATCGATTCCAGGAACACCAGAGACACCAGAGTCTCCTTCGATTCCAGGTATACCTGGAAGACCAAGTCCACCTAGTACACCTGTTGCTCCTTGTAAGCCCTATACATTACAAACAGTAAAGAACACAGTATATTAGACCTCTCCCTCGCATGCACAGGCACAGGCACTGACACAGGCAGTATGGATGGCATGGGTGGGATGCTCTGCTAACGTGTTCATTGTTATGTAGTCAAGCCAGGGGTTGCAGGGGGGTACTTCCATATAACGAAGGGCGGGGATAAGCGTCGTATCTTTTAGGGCCGGTTGAAATCGTAAGTTACTCCCTCTCTTAGGGGTAAAAGAGAAACATCTGTTGGTTTTAAACACGTGCGGTATCTTTTAGGGGTACGCATTTGGTGGCCCCAAACATTTAACCGGATATCATTATTAACGGATAAAATTACAAAAATAAAGGGGAAGTTGGATGAAAAAAAATCGATGATAATTGGAAATGACTTGAAACTTGGTTAAACTTATCTATATAGCAGCTAAGCAACATATTTTCTTCACAGTCAAAAGTGGCCGATATTTAAAATTTTCAATCATTGTAGCATCTAAGTGTTAAGTACATGACGTCATTTCCTCAGCCATTTTGTTCTTTTAGCTTTTAACCCAGGCTAAAAATGTTTGCCAATTGAGTTTTCATAATCATAATTGAGTCATTTTATCATCAAACATATTTGAAATATTCGGACTTTCAAAAATTACTGCATTTCCATCCAAGTGCTCCTTCATAAAACAACAAATTTCTGTTCACCTTGTTTCCATTTTGTCCACTCGCTCCAATCATCCCAGCAGCTCCACTTGGACCCTAAAAAACGTTGTTATAAAATATCTTTTTCTAGAAAAACAACGCAAAAGATTCACACCTTAAAACATGATGCCAGCCCAACTTTTGCTAGATCTTCTTCCCATTGTAATAATATACATGAAAAAGTTTCTCGATTCTGATTGGCTAAAAGCATTGGTTTTTTGGAAATACAGTGCAGAAAAAAGGAAATACACCGCAACGATATTCCTTTGTCGAATACGCATTCAGATAGGTCGAAAAACAATGGAAGATTCGAAGAACCATTCATAAATTAGATTTCAATTAGATTTGTTTTAACAGCGTCTTTTAAGAGTATCTCGCCCTAAGGGTTCGCGCAATTTTGAACTCTTTGAAAAATCACTCGTTAAAATGTATTCGAAATTGCACTAGAAACTATATGATTTCCTATTGAAACAGTGTGGATCTCTCCGGGATATATTCTTCTTGTATTCTTTCTAAGCCAAAGAATTTGAGAAAAAAAATAATGTGCAAAAAAACGTGTCCAATGAAAATGTTTGAAATCCTGTTTGCTGAATGTTATCTCCAAACTTCTGTTTTTGGTTCTCGACCCGTCCAAGGAAAAATGACTTCGGGGCGAGCCCAACGTCCTAACCTAAAGTCTCAAAATCTTAGAATCAAAACCTTAATTTGAAGTAATTCTAGTACTGGTTGGTTCTGTATTAGGCATCACCCATCAAGATCCTTCACTCACCATATCTCCCGATGAACCTTTTTTGCCTGTCTTTCCAGGTTTTCCTAGTTCTCCCTTAAGAAAGAAAGGACACTTTAAAACACTACATCGTAAGTGGTAAACATCCCTCTGGTTATCACCGTACCAGTAAATATACTCTCCCTCTCCTCCGGAAATAGTTCATAGTTCTACCTACCGTGGGTCCTGGTTTGCAAGGTTTACCATTTTTCGCTGCATCACCACGTTCTCCCTCCCCTCCCTCCCCTCCCATAGTCCATAGTTCTACCTACCGTGGGTCCTGGTTTGCCAGGTTTACCATTTTTCGCTGCATCACCACGTTCTCCCTGTCAGAAAAAATTACTATCGCATCGTGAATACATAAGATCACACCAGCAATAGTTTTATTACATTGGACTCTTGTTCCGCACGTAAGTGAATGACGGGTGTCAATCATTTTGAAATCAAGGGTGGTATAGCGGTAGTGCACTTGACTCTCACCTCTTGGGACTCAGTTCGATTCATTGACTTGGCATCTTATGTGAGTAGAGATTTTTAGGTCTCTCCCCTGACTCGATGGTTTTCTCCGGGTTCTCTGGTTTTTCTCCCTCCAAAAACCTAACAAGCTTAATTCCAATTCGATCTGTGAGTTAGCCATGCCCTGACTTTGATCAACCCAGAGGTTGTTTCAGGGTTCCATCTGTGAGTTAGCTATGCCCTGACTTTGATCAGCCTAGAGGTTGTTTCAGGGTGCTATTGACGTTAACCTACCTTGGAGCCTTCAAGACCACGAAGACCACGTGATCCTTTCCCGCCAATTGATCCCTATCATCAAACGTGCACATTAAAAAGTTAGTTTAATGCAACAATGAATATCACCAACGAACAATTATCATGCTATACCGCAGCTCCTTGAGGTCCAGACGGACCGGGTGGACCAACAGCTCCGACTGCACCCTGAAAAAAGGGAAAGAGGAGTTTAGGGGAGTTTTCCATTTGTCCAGAAAAATCGGTTAAAGAAACCGGGACAAGAACGGTTCTAATGGGACAGTTCAAACCGACTATACACCTGATGGTCCGCCATCTTGAAAGCTTTCGCCATGAACGCGCGAAGTAGAGAACTGGGCCTGAGAAATTCCGAGAAATTCTCAAATGGTTCGAACGATTTTAGTTGGTTCGTATCAACCGGAATGGCTGGACAAGCTCGAAAAGTGTTCAACTATTTTCGGTTGGAAGTTCTGAAAAAGTGACAGTTCCATTTGTATTCCAACCGATATTACCGGTTTTTCTGGACAAATGGAAAGTGCCCTAGATGGATCTTTCTTTAAATAGATAAGTAATACGGCCGTCCCCTGTCATAGTGTTCACAGTAAACAAACTCACCTGAACACCACCATCACCAATCATTCCACTTATTCCTAGTTGTCCAGGCTGACCCTGAAAGAAAAGGAAGACAGAAATAACATCAATAGGAGGTTTGGTAGATGGCGTCGTTTGACCACCGCTAACAGAATGCTTCGCAAATTTTTCTTCATATTCAAAGTTGTATTTCCTCATACACCCTATGAAAAAAGAGTAAAAGACTGGGAACGAGCACCATAAATGATCAATGATTTCAAAAATATATTTCGATTACAAGACAGAGCATGTCTATATTAGTACTTTAGTAGAGTTCTGTTGCTATATATTAAAACACTGCAGAGTTATAAGCATTTGAAATGTACCAAAAACATGAAAACGAGGCTGATAGGTCCTTGGTTGTTGTTTCCATACAATTTTTTCTAATTTCAAACAGCTGTAGCTTTTTATCATTTCATGTTACTAAACTGAATTTTTTAAAGATTTGAAATTTCTATATACTCGTTACAATGAAAGCAATGGTGTCTTCAATAACTGATAGGCCAAACAGTATCCATGGCAACAACTTTTTCATAAGGTGTATGAGAATGGAGAAGATAATTGGTGCTAATTGACTGAACAAAAGAAAGTGTGCAAGGGATTCTGTTAGTAGAGGTTAATGATGCCATAATGCAAATGTCCTATTAACGATAAATTACAATCCGAGCAAGAAGAGGGTTGAGGCTAATGTACTTACAGGCTGTCCTGCGTCTCCTCTTTCACCAGCAGCTCCTTGGGCTCCACTGCCACCCTGTAAAGAGAACCATAACCACATCTTAGTATAAAAATAACAGGAAAAGAATCCGGTTCTAACTATTTAAACTACTAATGTTAACATTTTGCTTGAAAAAAGTACAGTGCTGGTCGATGTTGTTGGTCGTATTCTAGAGTGCTTTTTTTTTTTTTAATTATTGAACAGATTCAAGAATGATCGTCGATTGATCGGGTGCAAGAATGCTGGTCGATGTTGTTGGTCGTATTCTAGAGTGCTGTTTTTTTTTTATTATTGGACAGATTCAAGAATGATCGTCGATTGATCGGGTGCAAGAATGCTGGTCGATGTTGTTGGTCGTATTCTAGAGTGCTGTTTTTTTTTATTATTGGACAGATTCAAGAATGATCGTCGATTGATCGGGTGCAAGAATGCTGGTCGATGTTGGCGGTCGTATTCTAGAGTGCTGTTTTTTTTTAATTATTGAACAGATTCAAGAATGATCGTCGATTGATCGGGTGCAAGAATGCTGGTCGATGTTGTTGGTCGTATTCTAGAGTGCTGTTTTTTTTAATTATTGGACAGATTCAAGAATGATCGTCGATTGATCGGGTGCAAGAATGCTGGTCGATGTTGTTGGTCGTATTCTAGAGTGCTGTTTTTTTTTTATTATTGGACAGATTCAAGAATGATCGTCGATTGATCGGGTGCAAGAATGCTGGTCGATGTTGTTGGTCGTATTCTAGAGTGCTGTTTTTTTTAATTATTGGACAGATTCAAGAATGATCGTCGATTGATCGGGTGCAAGAATGCTGGTCGATGTTGTTGGTCGTATTCTAGAGTGCTGTTTTTTTTTAATTATTGAACAGATTCAAGAATGATCGTCGATTGATCGGGTGCAAGAATGCTGGTCGATGTTGTTGGTCGTATTCTAGAGTGCTGTTTTTTTTAATTATTGGACAGATTCAAGAATGATCGTCGATTGATCGGGTGCAAGAATGCTGGTCGATGTTGGCGGTTTGTTGGTCGGATCATAGAGTGCTGGTCGGTCGTTTTAAAAGAGATTAGACATAAGATAAGAGTTTGAATCAGTAAGCATAGAACAAATTGGATGTAACAAACCCTTTTTCCAGGGAATCCAGGTGTACCAATGCTTCCAGGAGTTCCAGCTTCACCCTAAAGGTTAAAAGAACCAGTAGATAGCAAAAGAAAACATTCTTATTCCAATTGAATTATTGATATCGTAAAATCCCGGTTAAAGGTCCCCCCTGGTTGTAAGCCCTCCCGCTAATAAGCCCTCCTAAGCCTACTAGTTTTCTATCCTTAAAGTTATAAGCTGTTGATGCCGTTTTTCACTCAGTTTAATTTCTATTGTCTGGGTAGCGTAATAGAGCTATTCGACTTGGGCGTTTTGTTTATCCCTTTCAGACCACATGTCATTCTCTTGAGAATAAGATTCTTCGAGCAAAGAAAAGAAGGAATATCACGTGGTCTGAAATGGGAAAATATTCTGCCAAAGTTAAAAAGATCGATGTTTCTATCAATAGTTAATGAAATACTAAAGGCAAATCAGTGTACTTACAGGAGGGCCCGGCAATCCGAGTTTGCCTCTTGCACCATGAACACCTCCATCTCCCTGTTAATGAATTAGAAAATGTTAGGAAATGTACACTTTTACACCCCGTGACGTCTCAACCACAACATGACAGAGATCGTGTTATTCTTTGTCACACATGTGACATGCAACGTAACGACCTATGGTGCCGGACACATGGTGTGACATTGCGCGCAATATTGCAGGCAATGGTGCTGAAGTAGGATCGTTTTCTTCTTCAGCAACATTGCGCGCAACAAATTGCGTTGGGTGACATGGCTCGCAACATCGATTGCTTGGAAACACTGCGTGCAATGTGCACCCTGTGTCTGTAGGTCGTACCATGCTTTGTCAAAGTGTGACGTGACACCTCGTGCTATATGTCGTACGGTGAAATGCAAAAAGCTTGACATTATTTAGTAAAGTACCTCTCCTCCTATGTTACCAGCACCTCCTTTGGTTCCTTGGCCTCCTGTTGGACCCTAAGGAAGAATGATTTCATTGAATATAATATACAATCGATAAAAAGAAAATGAACCTGATCAAATAAACCAAGGCCCACTTCAAAAATCAAACTTCACATGATCTGAATGCTTTGGAAACAATGGATAATAAGGCGGTCGTCTTTGATGTCATTAGGTTCGGCTCATGTGAAGTTCGACGTTTGAACTGGGCCTTAGACTTGAAGAGCACTAATGGCATAAGAGCAGATTTCGTACGAGCGTGAAAACATGTGACTGCACGGTCTCGGCAGCACCGGTGTCAGTTTTTCTCCAACTATACGAAACCTGCTTTATTTTCGTTGTGATTATGAAAAAGAATACCTTGTTACCGGTTGGACCTCTTGGACCAGATTCTCCTATGTCACCTACTCCGCCCTACAACAACAGGTGAACAGTAGAAAAGTATTGTGAGATAGATGGTACAATACTGTGCTATGACCCTTGTGAGACCTTGTGATTGGCAAAGGTTAGACTTTCGCAAAGTCCGCCGCCCACTGAGTATATATACTGGCGGGCTCTCTCGCTGCGCTCGGAAAGAGAGGTCGACTTGGGGCAAGTCTAGGCAAAGGTGTGCTGCTGTGTTTCTGGATTGGCTTATAGACCCCTTGCAGCACGTCGGAATGCAGCTCAATTTTGAGGGAAAAACAATAGGTTCCAATTATCAGGAGATTGAAATTCTGGTGTTTTGTCCTCTGAATTGAGCTGCTTTGACGTCACGTGAAAAGGGGTCTATACAATCAAGTGAAATCCATGTACGGGATTGGTGTACTCAACTGAAGCAGTCTTGTCAACAGACCTTTTACTCGTGGTTGCGTGTTCATCCAAATCCAGAAAACTTGAGAGGGAATGTTTTTCGATTGCCATGGCCCATAGGCCTTTAATGGGATTGTGGTCTAGCTTCAGTACAAGACCACCATATAAGGTATCATGGAAAGATGTTCGTAAAGAAGCAAGAATTCAATGTGTCATGCCCGCTAAAAGGTCGACGCACAGGCTTAATAGAATTCTATGTCATTTCAACAATTTTCTTTATTACATTCAGTACATGCACAGTTGAATATAATCTACCTTTAGTCCCATGAGTCCTACCAATCCAGGCTCTCCCGAAGGACCTGCTCCACCCTACAGAAAAAGGACAACAATATTGATACTACTGACACAAGACTAAATTATTAAATCTGACTATTGATATAAAAGCTTTTTTCTTACTGCTTGGCCAAGGAAGCCTTGTTTTCCAGGACCACCCATGTCTCCTCGCTCACCCTACAGAAAAAATATCACTGTTAGAATGGAATGAGTCATGAATGTCAGTTAAAAGAGAAACTAAAAAACTCTGTATGTATGCAGGCAATTTACAATGTAATAACAGTTAATAAAATAGCAATAACAATTTCAAAAACATAGAATAGCTACTTATTTATAAGGCACAGAATTTCAAAAGTTTTCTCTTATTTCCACGAAAGCTTTTTTTGAATAAAAATGTCACCACTTTTTACACGAAAGCTTGGGGGGGGGGGGAAATACAATTACGTAATGATGAAGATAC
Source organism: Anthopleura xanthogrammica (assembly GCA_964019055.1). NCBI lineage: Eukaryota > Metazoa > Cnidaria > Anthozoa > Actiniaria > Actiniidae > Anthopleura > Anthopleura xanthogrammica. Next base: position 27,772,495 of record OZ025206.1, on the reverse strand, counting down.
TCGACTTACAGCGTCTCCCATGTTGCCGTGAGTTCCAGATTTGCCACCTTCACCAGATTCTCCCTCAACAACAACAAATGTAGGTTAAGTTAAGACACACACTCACAAGAAAGGGGAATTTAACAGTAGATTATTGGGGGTGGAGCGTTTTATACTGGGAACCTTACAGTCAGTACGGCAGGCCTATTTGTTTAGAGGGAAGGGGGGAGGGGGTGATCAAAAACGAGGTATGTCTCGAAGCACAAGAAGCACATTACCAACCATGAAAGCCCCACTATTCTTCCCGCATAAAATAATTGACATAAATGAAAAATAGGACTGGAAGAGTCACTTGCAATAATAAATGAATACCTTTCGACCGTGAACTCCATCGATGCCTTGCTTTCCATCAGGTCCAGGAAGACCCTGCGGCAAAGAAGAGTCCATGTTGATTTGTTCAACAACGTGAACAAACGGTAATGCCATTAGTGACGCTACCCCAGGCACGTGAGGGAAGACATTTGGAGATCTAGTTACAAAGGCATCACCTTCTCTCGGTTATTTCTTAGCAGTTTTCGTACGACTATCAAAACCTTACGGCATGGACCGCGCCTTGCCATGACCGTGTCATTGCCATTCTGAGCATGTAAGCATTCAAAATTCCGTTCCGTTCCGTGTCCGGGTCTGCGCCGTAACCATGCAGTGTGTCGTGGCTTTTCACATTCATACGAAATCCGCTCTAAGACCCTGAGTGTTAGTCAGGCCAGGAATTGAATCCACGACTTCCCACACGAAAGTTCAATGCTCAATCAACTGAGCCAAGTTGGTTACAGACCCTCAATTATGTGGATATCAAATCACTGTAAGGTTTTATTCAATACTCCCATGATCTCATCATCTTACACAAGCTACTGACCTGCAGACCCATCTCTCCATCTTTGCCCACTCGACCATTCTTACCAGGTTCACCCTAGAATAACAAGGAACATGTCACTTCTCTTAACTATCATCTTCCCTAATACTAGGATTTAAGGTTTAGGAGCACGATAAATTTCGACACAGGCGTCCCTTTAAGAACTTTATGAAACTTTTCGCTGAAGAAAATCGCTTTGCCATTCGTATTTATTTCCTCAGTCTTGTTTGCAAACTTCTTCCATCGTGTTGAAGTGTTTTGTCACTGCATGTGTAAGTTACCTTAAGATTGAGACGTCATTAGACCTTATAGCAGGATACTGGCAAGTTTTCTCTAGAAACTTGTATGGATAAATCTACAGTTTCAACGCTCCGAAGGCTGAAATTCTTCGTACATAAAAGTTTTCGACAAAAAGGTAATCCAGGTTGCAATGGGGTTATAGTCTGTACTATATAACACTGTACTTACCTGCTGGCCTTTGGCTGCTGGCTTTCCGGCTGCACCACGGATTCCTTTTTCACCCTAGAAAAGGTGAGAATAAGATACAAAACAATCAGTCAAGATTATTTATGTTCGTTCGTTCGTTCGTTCGCTGTTTGTTCGTTCGTTCTTTCCTTCGTTCGTTATTCATTCATTCATTCGTTCGTTCGTTGTTTGTTCGTTCGTTCGCCGTTTGTTCGTTCGTTCGTTCGTTATTCATTCATTTGTTCGTTCGTTGTTTGTTCGTTCGTTCTTTCCTTCGTTCGTTATTCATTCATTCATTCATTCGTTCGTTCGTTGTTTGTTCGTTCGTTCGCCGTTCGTTCGTTCGTTCGTTCGTTCGTTCGTTCGTTCGTTCGTTCGTTCGTTCGTTCGTTCGTTCGTTCGTTCGTTCGTTCGTTCGTTCGTTCGTTCGTTCGTTCGTTCGTTCGTTCGTTCGTTCGTTCGTTCGTTCGTTCGTTCGTTCGTTCGTTCGTTCGTTCGTTCGTTCGTTCGTTCGTTCGTTCGTTCGTTCGTTCGTTCGTTCGTTCGTTCGTTCGTTCGTTCGTTCGTTCGTTCGTTCGTTCGTTCGTTCGTTCGTTCGTTCGTTCGTTCGTTCGTTCGTTCGTTCGTTCGTTCGTTCGTTCGTTCGTTCGTTCGTTCGTTCGTTCGTTCACGTCCTTGGTCAGAAATATCTTAATGAGACAAAGTATTTCAATAACAAATGCAAAGTCTTACTCGAGTACCGATGTCACCACCGCGTCCTCCGTCTCCGGTCGGTCCTTTGATACCCTGTAAACAATAAAAACACCATTTGATATTTGTAGCTGCACCTTCATTGAAAGCTATTCATTTTTACTTTTGCACTGAAATATTGAAAATTAGTGTTGAATACAGTCTACTCACAGCTGGACCTTGTCTTCCTGCGGAACCATGGTTACCAGTGCGTCCTATTAGACCCTGTCAACAGTTGTATTTGTTAGCACCAATCATTGCAGCGCGCCCATTAAGGAATGGACTACTTCGACGATACGGCGGCCATCTTGGTAGAGGGCAAATATACAAAGCTTTGTTACATTAATGGCATCGATTACTATAACATTTCACCACAAGATAATTTGTAGATATGAAATTAGACAGAATTAGAAGAAAAACAAATAAACGAAACTCTATATATTATCCGCCATTTTTGCTTTGTTTTGCCGACTGAACGTCCCTTAATGCTTTGCGATACAAGATGGCAGCAGTATCGTCAAAGTATTCGATTGGAATTTAGGAGTCGATCTTTTAAGGCGATCTTCGCTTGTCCAACACACTTCACACTAACACGATATTTGCCATAGACGAAATGTTAAACAACACTTTAACATACATGCCGAATCTGGGAGATAGATATCACTATATTTCACCTACCATGTCTCCAGGGTCTCCCTTCTCACCGTCAGCTCCTTGCTTTCCCTACAGGATTATGAAAAACTGCATGTAAAAAGATGATTGCAGAATTGTATGGGGATATTTGGAGCTTTAATAAAATAATAAATAATAACTTTATTAATGTGTCACTGGTTCTAGCTTTACAAAAACTAATTGGGGACACCTATCTATACTAAAAATATATATTAAATATTTAAGAATTGAGCAGTGCCCAATAGAGGGCCTTAAAGTTGGCAAACGTGATGGTAATCTTGTGTTCTCTTTAGATATAAATATTTCAAAACTGAATCGTAAAATCTGGAATTTGATTCGTCACATCCATATCGGTACTCTCGGTTCTAGACTGGTATTTGTCATTAAGCTTTTTTCTTACCGGTTTTCCAGGTAGACCATCTGTTCCTCTTTCACCAGGGAAACCCTAGACATGTTAAATCAAATTACTCAATAATTCAAAAATATTAATTGACTATTAATAATTAATAACTATTAATATTAATTGACTTACTGATTCACCAGTCGGCCCATCAATTCCTTGCTTTCCTTGTTTGCCTATAGAACCCTACAAGCATCAATGTATGTTATAGCTGCTTAGCTCATACAAGTCCGTTTGTAATGTACATTACTATAGACCCATTACAACACGTCGAATTGCCGCTCAATTTGGAGGGCAAAACACTAGGTTTCCAATTCTCAGGAGATTGAAATTCTTTTGTTTTCGTCCTCCAAATTGAGCTGCTTTGACGTCAGGTGAAAGAGTCCCATAGTCCACTATAGACCCCTTGCAGCACGACGGAATGCAGCTCAATTTGGAGGACAAAACAATAGGTTTGTTTTCAATTATCAAGAGATTGAAATTCTTTTGTTTTCGTCCTCCAAATTGAGCTGCTTTGACGTCAGGTGAAAGAGTTCTATAGCGCACTATAGACCCCTTGCAGCACGACGGAATGCAGCTCAATTTGGAGGAAAAAACAATAGGTTTTCAATTATCAGGAGATTGAAATTCTTTTGTTTTGTCCTTCATAATGAGCTGCTTTGATATCACGTGCAAGGGGTCCATACTCACCTGATTTCCTTCAGGTCCCTGGACTCCTTGCTCGCCTAACTGCCCAGGAGCTCCCTACAAGAACAAAAATCTTACAATCAGTATTGTCTTTCGTAGTACAAAACTCAGTGGGAGTTGAAAACTGAGTTGTATTACCCTTATTCCACGTTTTCCTGCGTCACCCATGGCTCCGGCTTCGCCTGTATTACCCTGTCAATAAAAATAGAATGACATTTTATTATCAATGTATACCTTCAGATTTCTCGCTTTCTGATTGGCTACCAGCCATTGTCAATAGGAGTACAGACAACGATGCTGAGGGTAGCAAGTGCACTATTTCTGATTGGCTCCCAATCATTGCCAATAGAAGTACAGACAACACGAGGGTGAGGGTAGCGAGTGCTGATTTCTGATTGGCTCCCAGTCATTGTTAATAGGAGTACAGACAACACGATGGTGAGGGTATCACGTGCGCACCACATCACAATTAATACATGTATACTCACTTTAGCGCCCATTTTACCGGGTCGTCCAGAGATACCTTTCTTTCCTGACACACCCTATAAATAATTCACGATAATTAGCATCGCCTCAGACATTGTTGCTCTTCTGCTTAACCTATCGCCCAACAAGCAATGCAGCGTGCGCAGCCTGTTTCAATTTGAAATTGAACAGTTTTTTCAATATTCTCCGTTATGTCTTATAGCATGCAGAGAGTACCAAAAGAAATAGAGAAGACAGACAGACAGACAGACAGAGGAGAAGCACGAGCCGCATATAGGCAGATACTTCTCACATTTCTTGAGTGCTCTCTGCAATTCCTTAGTGACTGCAAAAAGCTGGAGTTAATATTCCCGCCAAAAATGAATTGACTGCGGCTTTTCTCAAAATGTCTACTTCCCCTGGGTTCCACCCAAAACCAGGATAGATGTCATAAAAAGAGGGTTAAGACTCTATCAAGATCCTTGTAAATAAGCGCTTTTTTTAGACCTACCGCAGCTCCTTTAGGTCCAGACAGTCCTTCAGAGCCAACGGGTCCAGGTGACCCCTGAGAGAAAAGAATACAAAGTTGAATTTTAAATGAATTTTGTATGATGGACTAGAAAATATTTAGATAGTGTAAGTGTAGCTTGGGTAGCATCGGCAGCAACGCTTTCTGTGAAGAACACAAGATGAGGAGAAAAGGGAAGAAGGAACGTGAAGGAGTTAAGTTCTTTTTTCGTTTGCATCTGCACCACACTGCACATATAGAGCTGTACTGGTAATAGTGGAAAACATACGGTACTGACTTACATCATGTGCACAGAACGACATGTATGCCACTGTTAAAAGAAAGTTGCAGTTACCTGAAGACCATCTTCACCGGCTGCTCCATCATCACCGTTTTTACCCTAAAATAAACAAAATATTATAAAAGCTTTCTCAAGTGACCAGACACTCTATTTTCGAGTCACACCGACAAACAATAGGTCTGGTTATCTGTAGCCTCCTACACAGATGTCCTTAGGGTAGTCACGTCGTCACGCAACGTTCAGAGAAACGTAGCGTGACGACCCTAGGAACGTCGACATAGGTAACACGGTGGGAATCTATTGTAAAGACTCTTAAAAAACTTACAATAACTCCAGGATAGCCGTCTTTTCCTGATGTGCCAGGTCGACCACGAATACCCTGTCGAATTGAGATAAAATATTTAATCTCTTTATTGAGTACGATTTCGGTCATTCCAAGGTCCAAGAATTGCTGGAATAACTTGCTGTTTCTTATTATTATTCTCGTCAAGAACACGGAGGTTAGTGTTGAAATATCCAGTGTTGTTTTTATAGTCTCAAACACCTATTTCCAAGATGGCGTCTATTTCGTCCAAAACAGCCCTACAATGCACTGCAATGCACTGCAATGCCAACTCGACCCATTTACCCTCGACATCGGAATGCCTAATATTCACAAATGATCAAGAAAGGAATCAAATCATTTTTATATTGATATTAATCAATCTGTCCATCCACTAGTTTGGTGCTGATACCATATTTCGTCTCTCAGTTGGTATACTCACCACTTCGCCAGATTTTCCGTCCCGCCCGTCAGCTCCGGTGTTTCCCTGAAAACAATATCCAAGTGATTAAATAAAACGCCTTTCCTCACGCATGCGCAATCTGAAATGTTTATTCACATCATCTCTCCCCCCTCTCATCCGAGTCATTCTTCTGTCAACACTTCTTATTCCCCCCGAAAGTAATATGGATCAATAGGGAACGCTTAGCCATATGCTACACCCTATTTTATTTATGGTTTAGTATCAATGACGTCATTTTCGACATTGTGCTAAAATGTTCAGTTTCTAGCCCCTGCCGTAGTCTCTTTCACCGGAGTATTTTAATGCGTAGAAATGGCTTCTTTGATTACGCGCACCACTGTTCCCATGGTAACCCGACATCAACTGCTCAAAGTTGTAGACACCATGAAATCGGTATCATCATAATCTACAAAGAGAAGAAAACTATACTTACGGGGTCTCCCTTCCTTCCACGAGAGCCTCGCTTGCCACGTACCCCTTCAGGCCCCTAGATAAAAATCAAACCAAGGTAACGTAAAGTTGAGAAAATAAGTCCATTGACTTAAAGTGCCTATCAACTCTGACGGTTTAATTTGAAAATCACTTCTACATATTCTCGGTTTTCATGTGACGTCATCGGAATCCTGACCCACCATACTGAATATTCCCTATAAAAGCATTTCTGTAGTATGTTGTAGACATCTGTGATATAAGTCTTGGCTGAAAGTTTTGAACCAAAAATATTTATACCGGGCGAGCTACAGCGTCTTGAATTATGTCACGCAATCCACGTCACGTATTTAAAATCGAAGCAAAACTTGCTGATAACTTAAAAGAAATCTAAAATTTTAATTTTAATCATGTTTAAACCTTGAAGTTAATTCAAAAATAGCCACAATTTCTAACACAGGACTGAGTTTTAACTCAATTCACGATACCCGAATTCTGTCGGCCATGTTGGTGCACAGCTCTTGTACACTAGCACGGTGTCTCCCATACATTTTTACCAAATACGGCCTCATATTTGTTTGCTCATAACTCGTAAGCCAAACGTCCTGCTTTCTTCAAAATTGGCCAAATTGTAGGCTTTTAATCTCTTTACAAGGTTTTGGACATGTTATTTTGTTTAGACATTCCATAAAGCTCTAAGAACAGTAATATCCGTATGCAAAATCTCAAGTTCGTCGCATACATTCTTACTAAAATTACAACATTTTCGCTCGCTCATAATTCGGCCGCCAAACCATCTTTAAGCATAAAACTTTGTATGATTGTTAGTTTCTAGATATTCTTCAAGACTGTTAACAGTAATTGATATTTTACTTTAGATTTAAGCTAAACGAAGATTTTCAATTTAGTCACGTGATCAGTGAAAACCGAGAATAGGGTATTACTACGATGACAGAGTTTTACAGGATACGGACTTCTCATTTCAGAGATATAAAGGTTTATAATTTAAAAATGAGATGACGTCGATCCAGGATTTTTATTACCAAAATACATGTTGTAGTAGAGTTTTGGTGAGTTTACTTGAGAACCACTGGTAGTAAAAAAAGAAGAAAAGAGGACAGATACCTTTTTACCGGACAACCCGTCGGTTCCAGCAACACCCTGTGCTCCAGGTACTCCCTGAAAAAAAGATAATCAATGAGAAAAAGGATTGAAAAAGGATGATTGGAATGAAAAAGAAAACTATGAAATGAACAAACGAACGAACAGACAAAAATTTTGCCGCAAGCATGCCCAATGCTACAGACAAACAAGCGGGTGATTGGGTGAAAAAACTCGTTTCGTTTGTTTCGTTTCGTTTCGTTTCAAAGTATGAAGAGCATGGAAAATTACCCTTTCTCCTTGTATCCCTTGAGGTCCGTCTTGTCCAGCATCTCCACGTGCACCCTATTGTAACATATAATTATACCATCACATATAGCAAACTTAAGGACAATATTTCCCGCGCGTTTAGTAGCAATCCTAACATCCATGCAATTTAGGAAAAATAATTTCCCGCGCGTTTAGTCACGTGAGTACAGGAACGAACATAATTATATTCACGTGACTATACTCACCCTTCGTCCAGGTCCGCCTGGTAATCCTCTCATACCAGCAACGCCTGGTCTGCCCTGAAGAAGAAGAAAGAAAACACAATCAATAAACATATCACAATGAAAATATCAAACTTTGCGCGAATTTGACTGCTAAAATACGTTGAAATCTCTTAAGTTTAGCGCCATCCTGTACGATGCACTATAAGCGATAAACCATGCATATCTGAGGTAGCAAGAATAGTTCTTCCTGGTTCTTCCATTGCTTTGGTTCATTTTGCCTTGTATGGTTTGGTTTTGTACCAAAGTTAAACCTAAAAATACCCAAGGAGTCGTTTAGCGTTGGTGAACAGACTACTACATGCAGCATCATCAACGCTGAACCAAGAGTTGTGCTACCTAGAGACTTATTTGTGTAGTGAGTAGGATGACCCCGTGAGCAGTGTAGTCCTCAGAGAGTCAAGTGAAAAGTGAATAAATAAAACGAATGAAAAATAATAAAAAAATGATGAATCTTTGATCTCCACCATCCTCTATCTCAAAAAAAGCATACAGCTATTTAAAAAAAAGATTGAGGCAAACGGCGATTGGCCAAGTAAGATGAGACCTTTCCAGTAGAAAATTCACAAGATGAACGAACCATAATACTCGCCATCTAAGGTCTTCGATGAATGTTGCAAGCATTGTTTAGGTATGAATATCAAGAAATTCTCATCGTCCCACAGTTCCTTTCAGCCGGGCAATCACTGATCGCCATTCGCCGTTCACCCCTTCAACCTTTTTGAAATAACTATATGTGTTTGCGTTGCCGTAAAGCTAAATTAGAGGTACTGAGCAGACAATGAGCAGTGATATTCTACAACTAAGGTATATCTTACCGGTCTTCCTTTGTTCCCGAGTGGACCTTTGCCGCCATTTTTACCACTGTCGCCCTAACATGTAAAATTTGAGAAATATGAAACATGCACTTTGCTTACCATTTAAATCAATCCATCCGGTTGGAAGTTCGCGCGTCTACCAACCGAAAAGAGCGGAAAACTTTGACTTCCGATCGACAAATGGTACACGCGTCTACCGGAAGACCCAAAAAGAGCGGGAAAATTGGACTACCGCAACCGGAAAACCGATTTTTCCGGAATTTCCGATCGGAATGACATGCACATACCATTTGTATTTGTGGAAACCACGACAGTACAGTGGTTTTTTTTAGCCAAACTTGTGACACGAGTACGTATCCCATCTTACCGTTTGTCCTGGTTCACCACGTGGTCCCTGGGCTCCGTTATATCCCTAAACGAATAAATAACTGGTTATACTATTTATCGAGGAATTACATTTGGGTCTTTCATGAATAGCATTCTATATTCCATTGGGAATTCTACACATTGTTTAGTTGCTCAAGCTAGGCCTGGATCATTGTATTTTCAGGAATTTCAAGAAGAAATAAATTTGACTTGGGTAAACGCTCCGACTTACTTGCCCCAGTGAACCAGGGGTTTGTACTTTAGAGTGTATTTAGTTTACTCGTCCTCTCCACCATTCTCCCTTTCCTCGAACCATTCCGTACTCTTCCCCCTCTCATCTCTTCCCTACTCTATTTTACTGTCATTAACTTACTCGAGGTCCTGGGTTGCCTCTTATACCAGATACGCCTTGCTCTCCGCGGTCACCCTGTGGAGTCATCAATACTACAGTTAGATAATGGTCCTGAAGTATAAAAATAACCGAAATATGTGGCCCTTGGTCATCTACTCAAACGGATGTCCCCGCTTTAATCGATTTTGTTTTCCAAATATCGACTAAAATTACTCTTAATGTAGAAAAGCGCGTTAACTTGTACTGCTAATATGCCGGCTCTTTAACCACTGTTTCGAGTGTTCCATCAATGGGCCTGCAATCACATAAGACTTAGACAACTGGCCGCTAAATTAATTTTTCCTTACGTGAACTCCCTTAGCACCAGATCTTCCCGGAACACCAGCTCTGCCGATGTTACCGTTGGCACCCTTGACGCCACGCTTTCCTCTGTCACCTCTCTCTCCTTCAACACCACTGTGCCCCTTTTCCCCTCGTGGGCCTTCTTTTCCCTTGGTACCTAGTATACCAGGTTTACCAGGAGCACCGCTCTGACCGGATGGACCCTGTCAATTATCAAACAAAACGAAGGTCTTTGAATAAAGAAGAATGAAATTGAAAATATAATTCGTTCATTCATTTTTTCTTTTTTTTTTTTTCTTATATAATATTTTTGTTGGCCAAAAGTACTGGATAACAGAAAACAATAATGGAAAAATTGGAAGGCTGAAAATGCAAATAGAAGTATACCTGCGCTCCGATTCTACCAGATGGACCACGCTTACCAACAGGACCCTGAAGAAATAACATAGCAAATGGTTACAAACCAAGGAGGTGATAAACATTGATTGAGGACAAAAAATCAGCGGGACTCAAACCCTCACCCATTACATACACCCAATTCTATCCACTATACCCAACTACACCACCAGACTAAACCCACCCCATCACAAACACCCAATACTACGCACTATACCCAACTACACCACCAGACTAAACCCACCCCATCACAAACACTCAATACTACCCACTATACCCGACCCGACTACACCACCAGACTAAACCCACCCAATCACAAAAATCCCAATACTACGCACTATACCCAACTACACCACCAGACTAAACCCACCCCATCACAAACACTCAATACTACCCACTATACCCAACTACACCACCAGACTAAACCCACCCCATCACAAACACACAATACTACACACTATACCCAACTACACCACCCAACTACACCACCCGACTAAAGCCATCCCATCACATACACCCAATACTACCCACTATACCCAACTACACCACCAGACTAAACCCACCCCATCACATACACTCAATACTACCCACTATACCCAACTACACCACCCGACTACACCACCCGACTAAACCCACCCCATTACATACACCCAATACTACCCACTATACCCAACTACACCACCAGACTAAACCCACCCCATCACAAACACTCAATACTACCCACTATACCCAACTACACCACCAGACTAAACCCACCCCATCACAAACACACAATACTACACACTATACCCAACTACACCACCCAACTACACCACCCGACTAAAGCCATCCCATCACATACACCCAATACTACCCACTATACCCAACTACACCACCAGACTAAACCCACCCCATCACATACACTCAATACTACCCACTATACCCAACTACACCACCCGACTACACCACCCGACTAAACCCACCCCATTACATACACCCAATACTACCCACTATACCCAACTACACCACCAGACTAAACCCACCCCATCACATGCACCCAATACTACCCACTATACCCAACTACACCACCCAACTACACCACCAGACTAAACCCACCCCATCACAAACACCCAATACTACCCACTATACCCAACTACACCACCCAGCTACACCCACCCCATCACATACACCCAATACTACCCACTATATCCAACTACACCACCAGACTAAACCCACCCCATCACATACACCCAATACTACACACTATACCCAACTACACCACCAGACTAAACCCACCCCATCACATGCACCCAATACTACCCACTATACCCAACTACACCACCCGACTTCACCACCCGACTAAAGCCATCCCATCACATACACCCAATACTACACACTATACCCAACTACACCACCCAGCTACACCACCAGACTAAAGCAATCCCATCACATACACCCAATACTACACACTATACCCAACTACACCACCCAGCTACACCACCAGACTAAAGCCATCCCATCACATACACCCAATACTACACACTATACCTGAATCCCAATTTTCCCAAAAACTCCTTGAATTCCTTTACGTCCAGCTGAACCCTAAAAAATAGGAATACAAAGAATCAATATTCCTTTTCTTGGGCTTCCTTTGGATCATTTTCAAAATGGCAGCGAAATCTTTTGTGAAACGTATTGGAAACCGGCTATTAGCATAAAAAATGGCGAAAAACGGTCCCCTACCCAACCTCTTCAAGTTCTCATAAAAAAAATATATCCATCACGGTGACTATGGCGTCACACGATCCAAAACCAAGCATATTCCCAAAGATTGCACAGTACAGACCTCTCCGGCTTACGGGTAATTGGGGGTAATTCCCCCTCGATAATAAGATTGAACGAACGTTAATAGCACCAAACATAGGAATCAGGCTCAAGGGAATTACACGAGGTCTGAAATGGGAAAACATTATGAACAATCCAAAAAGGTCTATGAATTCTTCATATATCACAGTTTTTATTTATAAAATGGTTTTAAAACTTACTTGTTTGCCATTGGGTCCTTGTTCTCCTGGTTCTCCTATTGGTCCCTGGAAATAAACCATTCAACCTTTACTAGCGTGTCCAGCGTAACGCAATAGAGTTGTCACTCTAAAACAATACCATATGTGGACTCCTTCCACGTGACATCAAAGCAGCTCAATTTGGAGGAAAAAACAAAAGAAGTTCAATCTCCTGAAAATGTAAACCTCTTGTCTTGTCCTCCAAATTGAGCCGCATTCTGAAGCTGTAAGGGGTCTATCCTATGCCTAAATGAATGCGTTTGTGCAATAGAAACAATGTAGATCCACCGTACACTTTTTATTCCTATCTTTTTCTCTTCCTTCTTTCCTTCCTTCCTTCATACAAAATGTCTTCATAGTAGCCTTATGATTACTATAGACCCCTTGCACTAATTCCCAACCTGGGGAACAATACAATGAAAAAAGAGAAGGGAGTTCTTTTGTTTTGACCCCCAAGTTGGGAATTAGGGGTCTATATAATCTATCTACAAATCCTTACCTGCTTGCCATCTTCTCCCGCCCCACCAGCTCCCCCTGCGCGACCACGCCTTCCTTTATGACCGGCCTTTCCGTTATGCGCGTCCTTACCGGGGTCACCGATCATGCCCTTGGGTCCAGCGTAGCCACGACGCCCTTGTTTTCCCAGGACACCTCGATCACCCTAGATTTACGATAAACATACAAAACTGATCAATACTTTAGATTCGTACCATGACCGTGGCACATGAAGAAAATTGAGTCTAATCTTTTGCAAACACAGGTCCGCGAGATTTTGGCAAACATTTTTCATCATATATTGCGGTTTCAATTTGTTCTTATAATGATCTATTTCATTTCTTCAGATTTACCTTTTTGTCTGGGAAGCACGGGTGGCGACCCGAGTTCGAGTCCCGCCGGGCTCGGTGTCGTATGTGAGTAGAGTTTCTAGTTGGTTCTCTCCTGTGCTTCGAGGGTTTTTCTCCGGGTTCTCCGGTTTTCCTCCCTCCACAAAAATCAACTTCTAAATTCCAATTTGATCATGGAACGAGGGCCACAGGTTTGTTAGCCACTGGCTATTTAGTGCTACCCTCGTAAAAACAAGGACGTTTTTGTCTGTCATTCTATTTCTCCCCGCCCCTCGCGGGTTCGATACAAATGAAGGCTTTTATCGCTTGTTTTGCTTACTAACCTCATACCCTTTTGCTCCTCTCAGGCCAACACCTCCGGGATCTCCTCTTGGACCCTTAGAATAAAACAGAATTCATACTTAGGAAAACAAACAAAAATATTTATTGGGGAACTGGAAATCATTCATCCATGAATCTTGTTGTTAGGATAGATATATTATTGCCTTTCCAAAGTCCAACGGAAGACTGGCATCGCATGCTGATATCGTATTCAAAGGTAAAGCCAATATTTTACTTCGAAACCGCGGAGAATGGTTGCCCAATTCTCCCCGCGAGCCAGGGGCTTATGTATGAAGGGTTTGAAGGTGCGCACTTTACCCAAAGAGATATGCGGATTGTAGGGCTTTGTAGGGCTGAGATATGAAACGCGAGGTGGCTTAGCGTCTTGATTCCGAGTAAAAATTCAGCACCACAATCCTAAAAAGGTTGTTTCGTTTCTTTTTTTACCAGTAAGAGTAGGCCGTTTGAACCATAGCGTCATTTGACTACCACTACCACTACCAGAACGAATCATAAATGTTCTTTCGTTGAACTGAACAAAAGAAAGCGTACAAGGGATTCTTGTATGTAGTGGTAGTACATCACGATTGGGCCCAGTTCAAAGAAGCAAACGTTCTACTCTTTGCAGGGGGGGGGGGGGGGGGTCTATTCAGAATACTGTATGGATGCGATTCAAGGAAAGAACGCTATCTTTGAATATATTTCAATTGGAAACATTAGCTGCAGAGTAAAGAGTCTTCTTGCCGTACAGTGTATCCTTGTTCTCCTGATAATCCGTTACTTCCTGATTCACCGGGATATCCCTAGAACAACAAGACACAACACAGGTTAAAAATGGTCGCACCAACAACAACCATGCACACCATCAAACAAAACCATTTTTTAAGAATGCAATCGCGAGATTGTATTCAGTCCTAGAGAAATGGTGCATTCGCTTTGAATTTGTCAACCAAAGCCCTAGACTTGCTCCAAGTCGACCTCTCTGATCTGAGACTCTGAGCGTAAAGGAAGTGAAAAGAAAAAGAAGCGAACTTCAAAGTGCGTGTGATCCAGGTTGGGCTGCCTGTGGTTTATTCAGCCCGCGTGAACTAATACGGAGACGAAGGACTTTGCGAAAGTCAGTCAACCAAAGCCCATCAATTGTTATCATTTCGTATATCATTTCCAAAATGAAACTAAAATCAATTCAAATACTAACCATGGTTCCTTTCGGCCCACGTCGGCCTTGAGGTCCAGGTATTTCCTGATATAAAAATGACACACGTATAAACAAGAATACAAGAAAAACCTCGCTTGACTTTATCTAAGGCTGTTAATCAAGTAGCAAAATATATTATAGGTGACACGGGCAAACCCGGGATGATGAAGAGGTGAATAATCCCATGAATAATTTGAATAATTTGCATGGAAGCGAGACATGAGGTGACCTTGCAATGATAGATTTTTTAACACCTTGGACAATTACTCACATGTCTCTATCATTGCAAGCTCACCGTTCATCTCGCTTTGATGCAAAGGCACGGCTACCCGGCTTTCAAGATGGCGCAGGGAACTGTGAAGGGGACTATTAGCATAGTGTATAATAGAACTTCACGTGTCATTCTCTTGAGAATAAGATTCTTTGTTTGAGTTGTATCTATATTCATGTGTCTTCTCATGCACAACCGTTAAACAAAGAAATGATACTCTAGGGAATGACACGTGGTCTGAAATGGGAAAACATAAAGCCCAAGGTAAAAGGCTCTGTTACGCAGTTATTACCAAAAATAACAAAGTTTCTTATAAAAATCTGCTCCCCTCAAGCTTCTACTTACTCATGCGCTCTCTTAAAGAGCAAAATTGTCTTCAATAGAAAAGTCTCAGCCAAGCCCCACCCCACCCCACACCCCTAACAAATGCTGTATCCGCCTCTGGTTCCAGTGCTCTTACCCGCACGCTTGCCATGGTATCATGCCGTATTAGTGGATTATAAACAGGACCTTTCTCTCCTGGATAGGTGGGAATCTACAAGATAAAAAAATAAAGTTAATATGCTTGATCAGCATAAAGTGTTTACAAGTCGCATCGGCCACGTTCGAGACTGACCTGTCCAATAGACGGTGGTCCGGGGGGTCCAGGGGGACCTGTCATACCTCGAGAACCGGGGGGACCACGGCGTCCTCTTGGTCCCTAAGTACAAAGTAACAAGAAGAAAAACCATCAATAATCCAGAGTCAGGCGATTACTTATCTTGCACTTACAAAATGTGCTTACTTATACAACTTGCACCAGCTTAGCTTCTTCCGAAGGCCTAATACAATGCACCAGTTTAGTATTCGTTTTAAACCGCTGTTTTTGAAGACCACAGACTCATTTGCACAGGCTTAGCCTCGTTTATAAGTCAGCTATTCACAGAAACCATTAAAAAAATCCGTGGGATTGGTATTTTTCAATTTGCACATTCTTTACATTACAGTTGGCTGTTGCTAATGATTTGCAAAAGTCAACTGTAATGTAAAGAATGTGCAAGTTGAACAATACCAATGCTTTGAAATCCCACGAAATTTTTAATGGTGTATGCGAATAGCTGACTTATAAACGAGGATAACCTCGTTTTCAGTAATGGCGTCGATTAACATTAACAGTTCACCACAAGACAATTTGACAAGAGATGATTTAAGAAGATGGTCGTGAAAGAAAGACAAATAAACGAAACTCTATTATATTATCCGCCTTCTTTGTTTTGCTTTGCTCTCTGGACGCCTCATAGTGCCTTGTGATTCAAGATGGCCGCCGTATCGTCGTAGTAGTCCATATTAGATTAAGGAAGGGTTACAGTCCATATTAGATTAAGGAAGGGTTACAGTCCATATTAGATTAAGGAAGGGTTACAGTCCATATTAGATTAAGGAAGGGTTACAGTCCATATTAGATTAAGGAAGGGTTACAGTCCATATTAGATTAAGCAAGGGTTACAGTCCATATTAGATTAAGGAAGGGTTACAGTCCATATTAGATTAAGGAAGGGTTACAGTCCATATTAGATTAAGGAAGGGTTACAGTCCATATTAGATTAAGCAAGGGTTACAGTCCATATTAGATTAAGGAAGGGTTACAGTTAGGGCACTCGAACAATGAACACTTCGAGGGTTTTTTACATTTTTTCATAACTATCCAATCAGCGTTCTCCATAGAAAAAAAGATCAAGCATTTTTTAGCCGCCATCCAATCACAACAAACGGCATAATTTAAGTGATTTAGCAGTTCATTAGTTCACATGAGAAAGCTAAAAATAAACTTCTAAAGATTTTCCGCTGATTGTTGTGATTGGATGGCGCCTAAAAAATGCTTGATTCCTTTGTTTCTACAGAGAGCGCTGATTGGATAGTCGTGAAAAAAGGTCAAAAAAAGTGTTCATGGCTCAAGTGCTCACACCTTAAAAGGGTTAAAAAAAGGTCAACCTATTTGTATTCACAAAATGAGTTATTCCCTCTGGTTATACTTACAGTTTGTCCTTTTACTCCCGAACCTATGCTTGGCTAAAAACGAAAAATGAATCAGATCAGTATCAAGTTATCAGAAACCTATAAAGCAAAGGAAAGCACCATGTGGGTAAGCAGTTGGGGATTCAAGGCTGGCGTAGTGGTAGCACACTCGCCTCTCACCTCTGGGGTCTCAAGTTCAAATCCCAGACTTGGCATCACATGTGAGTAGAGTTTGTTAGGTCCCTCCCATGATCCGAGGGTTTTTTCCGGTTTTAGTTCCTTCAGCTAACTGGTCTTCCAGTAAGCCCACGGGGTGCAGCATACCTCTTCCTCTCCTATCAGCACTAGGGCTTTGAAAGCTGAAGCCACGAGGATTATGGCTGACACAGCAATGTACTGCAATGCGCGGGATTCAAAATGAAACTTCGTCTGCCTATCGTTAGGAGTCAAAAAGCGTTTCTGTTCAACTTATTTTGATGTATTCACAAGTGTTCCCGTGGTAATCCAAAGAAATAATACTCATGGGAATAACATTATGGCAAAATTCATCAATCATCAACTTACTCCAGGGGGACCCTGTTGTCCGGGAAAACCTTTAGGTCCGGGGCGCCCTGGTGGACCATTCGGACCTATTACGATTTGCTCCTAAAAAAAAGATTAAACTAGTCAGTATTGGCTCTGGATAGATATAGACAAGGGACATTATAGATGATTGCATTAAGTGGTGGCGTGCATCCCTTACCATGAGAATAAAAGGACAAAAGACGTTGCCGCCATGTTGGTTGACAAAAGAAACCAAGACCAAATCTTTTGTTCAAGTCAACCAACATGGCGGCTATGACGTCAAAGTCAAGCAATATGGCGGCTATGACGTCACATGCACGAGGACAAAAGACATGGCCGCCATGTTGGTTGACATGACAAAAAGAATCAAAGACCAAATATCTTGTCCAAGCATAGTTAATAGAGTGGAATGGTTTGGAAACCTATTGTTCTAGGTTTTTGTTCGACTTTTTCTATTGTTATATGACATTGACCGTGCACAGAGAAGGAAAAGTTGCAGCGATTTTTTTCTCAAAAATGTTCGAAAATAGGAGATATTTGTTACTTAATCCTATATGATAGAGATTAATTGTTTACTTAAAAGGGAATCACCTTTTTGAACGCTTTCTTATTTATCCTCTTCTTTGTAATGTTAGAATGAAAATTTTACACTTTCAAAATGTTCGTACATGAAAATAGTACGGAAACTAGTATTTTCAGCCATACTTGCTTTGGTTCATTGTGCACAGTCAATATCACGTGATGGTACGTTTCAACATCGCTTGCCAAACAAAAACCTAGAACAATAGGTTTCCAAACCATTCCACTCCACTAACTATGGTCCAAGTCAACCAAAATGTCGGCTATGACGTCACATGCATCCCAAGAATAAATAATGTTTGTCCCATGGAAGAACGAATCCCCTTTTAGATATTCTCATCTTAGGTATCCAATAATCTCTAATACCCCTAATCAGCTTCATATTTTGCATACTACCACAGGGTACCCGCGTCTTCAAATAGTGTCCCAACATTATAAGTCATACTTACCCCCCTTGGCTCAGGAAGGGGCTCTGAAACAAAAGAGAGTTATGATCAATATATTGGCCTTTTCGAGGTTTCGCAGAAAACTGGTAACGAGTAGAACACGCGTTGAATGACGGGGCTGTAGGGACGTTGTTTTTTGGCGGAAGCTTAGCCATGTTGGCTAGATTTTTTAACCGCACATACATTCAAGTGACAACTTCAGTCAAAAACCCCGCCGCGGCTTTAATACGAACACATTGCTTTTTCTTCCGGTGTCCAACCTGTGTCAACTTTAGCGGGTTTCAAATGAATGCATAATGGCAACTCGAAGGCAGTCCAATTTGAAGGGCAAAAAAAAATAAAAGAATTTTAATCTCCTGAGAATTGGAAAATAATTGCTTAATGCTTAATAATTACTGATCTGAAAAAATGTTAACCAATCAGAAACAAGAAAAATTCCAAAACTGAAGTGTCACCCTTATTAGTCCATCAGCTGAGACCAGAAAATTTGGGTTTATGGCTCACTTAAGGGGAACAAACGAAACTTAGTCAATCTTAATCCTTGACTATTTGGCATTATAAAAATGTATGATAGCAAGTATTGAGCGGTAGCTTTCACTTTGTAAATCAATTTTTAAATTTGTCCCTATACCCTCCTCTTGGCCGCCATCTTGGATTTTTTTAAATCCTTCCAATTTTTTTTTCTTTTTGAAATGCACACGATTCATTGCATATATGTGCAAATGGAATCATAACTTTCTAATAACCTTCTAAAATATTATTAATTTCAGCATTGCTTACAGATATCTATGCTATGATGACGTCACGAATGACCGCCATTTTGTTTCTTAGTTTCTGTATTCGACTGCTATCTCAAACATCTGAATTAACAATTAATTTGAATTTGCTGCTCTCTACATTAAACTGCTAAAACTGTTTAGTTAAGCATACCATGAATAAATATGTCACAAGTCAAGTACACTTGAGTCTAGAGCTCGTATAAGCACAAAAGCACCTATCACCACAAACGGTCTTTTTCATTGCTGTGACTTGCTTGCGAGATCTTTCATGTACTGCTGTTGTATCTCTAACATTAAGTAGCAGCAAAACGTCTATAGGGGGCTGCAGAAAGATTTGTGTGATATGCGCTATATGAACAAGGCCAACAAGACTGGAAAAAAAAACGACAAAATGTTATAACCATTTTTCTGCTTTCCTTTCCAAGTAATCCAAAAGTGTGAGTGAACCTACCTTTTTCAATCCTCTTCATCTTCAGAGTCACTATCCCCACTCTCATACTCATTGTCATTATCAGTCGCCATGTTATTGCATTCGATGCTACACATGTCGGTGCACTTCAGACCAGCCTTCAGACAACAGCAGTTCTCGGTTGTGCATTTTTTTCTTGCACGTGCAGGACAGCAGTTTCAGGACCTCTTCTGGAGCAGGCTTAGAACCAAGCCAGACAAATTTAACAATGTGAAAGATATTTTCTACTTCCCAGCCATGAAGACCAAAATAATCGAGCTTTCAAGAGTTCTTGATAGCTTGGAGAAGCAACTTGCCCCAGCCATTGACAAGCACTGTTTTATGAAGGCCTTAATTGGCATACACGCGTTCACAGGATGTGATACCATCTCTACCTTCTCTGGTAAAGGGAAGTGGAAAGCAGTCCAGCTTCTCCAACGTGAACAAAGATACGTTCAAGCAATGGCGAGTATTGGCGAGGGCTGGGTAATATCTGAGGATACCTTTCAAGATATGGAGGCTTTCGTGTGTCAGCTATACGGGAAGAAGTGCGAGAGTGTGGATTTGCTACGTTATGAGATCCACTGTGCCAGAGGCGGAAAAGTCCGCCATGCAAGTCATCTCTGCGACTTCACGTTGCGAGAGCAAATTATCAAGCAGCAATCTGGAGAATAGCCCTCGTCTCACTTCCAGAAATTCCCTCTCCTCATGATCATGGCTGGGAAGTAAACAATATCTCTCACATTGTTAAATTTGTCTGGCTTGGTTCTAAGCCTGCTCCAGAAGAGATCCTGAAACTGCTGTCCTGCAAGTGCAAGAAAAAATGCATGGCCGAGAACTGCTGCTCTCTGAAGGCTGGTCTGAAGTGCACTGGCATGTGCAGCATCGAATGCGATAACATGGCGACTGATAATGACAATGAGTATGAGAGTGGGGATAGACTCTGAAGATGAAGAGGATTGAAAAGGGTAGGTTCACTTACACTTTTGGATTACTTGGAAAGGAAAGCAGAAAAATGGTTATAACATTTTGTCGTTTTTTTTTTCAGTCTTGTTGGCCTTGTTCATATCCAGCTGTACGAAAAACTAAGCGCGAAAAGGATTGTTGTTGTAATTCAAGCGGCCCTCGCCCGAGTCTTAAAAGTCATATATCTCACAGAATTTGAGGAGATGGATCGCAAAGATTTACTTTAATTTTTTAAACAACACGTATACTTCAACTTTTTTTCTCTAAATTCTTTGAAACGCGTGTTTTTGTATTGGGAAGAGACTTGGAGCAAGGGCCGCTTGGCTAAGCATCGAAGCGCGCTGTGATTGGATGGTTTGTGCGTGCTCCGGACACCTGGATAGCGCGTATCACACAAATCTTTCTGCAGCCCCCTATAGACGTTTTGCTGCTACTTAATGTTAGAGATACAACAGCAGTACATGAAAGATCTCGCAAGCAAGTCACAGCAATGAAAAAGACCGTTTGTGGTGATAGGTGCTTTTGTGCTTATACGAGCTCTAGACTCAAGTGTACTTGACTTGTGACATATTTATTCATGGTATGCTTAACTAAACAGTTTTAGCTGTTTAATGTAGAGAGCAGCAAATTCAAATTAATTGTTAATTCAGATGTTTGAGATAGCAGTCGAATACAGAAACTAAGAAACAAAATGGCGGTCATTCGTGACGTCATCATAGCATAGATATCTGTAAGCAATGCTGAAATTAATAATATTTTAGAAGGTTATTAGAAAGTTATGATTCCATTTGCACATATATGCAATGAATCGTGTGCATTTCAAAAAGAAAAAAAAATTGGAAGGATTTAAAAAAATCCAAGATGGCGGCCAAGAGGAGGGTATAGGGACAAATTTAAAAATTGATTTACAAAGTGAAAGCTACCGCTCAATACTTGCTATCATACATTTTTATAATGTTTAATAGACAAGGAATGAGAATTTATAAGTTTCGTTTGTTCCCCTTAAGTGAGCCATACGACCCCCCTAGCTGATGGACTATTAATAGCCCGGCGACCCGGGAAATAAGCGTTTATTTCTTTATTTCAATTTCCCAATTTGACTTCTTTCTGTTCTGTGTAGCTTTAGCTTTAAATACCCGTAATAAGGAGCACTGATAGTTTGAGGGGGTAAAGGGCGAACCTTCGAACGCTTTTAACATGAGCCCCTGGCTCGGGAGAATTGAGCAACCACTCCTCGCGTTTCGAAGTAAAATATTGGCTTTACCTTTTGTTCACAAATATCAAAAACCTCTCCTGAAAATCTACATTTATCTCAGATATAAACTTTTATAGGTCAATTTCGCACGCTTCATGACACCACAGTTTTGTAGTGACACACATCTGTCTACGACACTCTTTCAGATCAGCTGGTTGTCCTCCAAATTGAGCTGCACATGCATTCCGAAGAGCTGCAGGGGGTCTATAGAGCTTTTAAAGCGTGACGTCAATTGAATGAAAAAATTACTTCCGGGTCCAAAACGAAAAGCAGCTTTATGAAGATTTTTTTGACTTTTTCTTAGTGATCCAAAGTTCTAATTATTTCAGGTGGAGTTTAAATCATCGAGAATATTTTTCGCTTTATTTAAGCGTTTTTGTGAGCAGATGGACCCGCAAATACGTCACAACTTAACAGCTCTATAGGGAAGGCGTAAGTGAGGGACAAATGAGCAAATTCCAACAAAAACTTTCACAAATACTTACCAATACATCTGAGTCCACAGCCATCAGTGCAACACTTCAAAGAGAACTCACAATCACTGTCAAGCAGACAATCGTTATCTGGTGTAGGAGGGCATTCCTCAGCAGGAGGGGGCACGGGGCAAATACCTCTGCGAACCAATTCTACAAAAGAAACGGCAACAATTTTAATGTCACTTGACCTCGATTTTCTTTTTTTAAACCACTTCAGTTGAATGGGAAACATACAGCACGTATACGCGTTACGACATGCCGTAACATTGAAATGGCTTCCCATAGGAATATTCATCGTATCGTAGCAGTGGGAAACATACGGTACTGCCTTACAGCACGTACACGGTACGGCATGCCGTAACATTGAAATGGCTTCCCATAAGATTAATTATCGTATGAGTGGGAAACATACGGTACTGACTTACAGCCCGTACACGGTACGACATGCCGTAATATTGAAATAGCTTCCCATTGTCTTCCAGTTATTCATGGAATCTCAACGCGTAGTTACGGTACGGTAAGATACGCCACGGCTACAGTACAACTACGAATTTGCCGCATTGTTTCCCAATAATAAGAAAACAGCGATGCAAAGACCTTTTAGTATTATTAATCAGAGATGATCAGATCAGTATTCATTACTGGGTGGCATGCAAGGGCGGATTCGGGGGGGGGGGGGGGGTAAGAGATTGGGGGTTTAAACGTATACTAAGCAAAACCTGTTGGACCTTTTAAAAACCACTTCTATCCTCCTTCTAGACTCTTACCATCATTGGACATGCACAGCAAAACTAAATTCTAGGATAAAACAATCAATTGAACCTCTAGTATGACCCCCTGACTCTCCCCTGGCTCCTTCACTGGGCTGTGTACAGCCGAAACAAAACCCCAGTTAGGTCTGCCCGAAGGCTCAAGTTGTTCTAGCTTGTTCTAGTTTGTAATAGCTTGAGAAGAAAGCACTTAGTTCTCGCGCACCATGACAAAGGGTAAATTCATTAAATTGAGTTGTAAAGTTTAACCTCAAAAAGTTCAAATCACACATGCAGTAAATTAAGAATGACACACATATAACTCAGTTGTTTTTACTTAGTTTTTAATATGAAGTGGAGAAAATGTAACTGAACATGTATGGTATCCGTACATTTTGCCGAAGGAGTTGCAGATCTAGAGGAATGTATGTAGTACTAGTATGTAGTATGTATGTAGCATATGCCCCTCTTGTAAATCTGGAGACTATTTTAGCGCAAATTAGGTTAAATTAAACTTTCGTGAGAATTTCGTGAGAATTTCCCACACCATAGAAAATACAGCCAATCAGAAAGCAGGAAAGCCGTTGTACTATATTCGTTGGTATTTCACAATTCCTTCCCGTCATGCACTGCGCGTTGAATCTATGCATTTGTATTTTCTATGGTGTGGGATAAAATTGTTATACGATGGTTTCTCGTAGCATACCGTAGATATTCCACTCGTCACTTGTATTTTCTTTACATACCCACTCGCCTAAAGGCTCGTGTGTATACTAGAAACTACAAGTGACTCGTGGGATATTCCACGGTATGCCACTCGAAACCATTGTATAACTAGTAATTATTTATGGTGAACTAGTTAGTTATTTGTTAATTATTTGCGCAGTTGTATTTAAGGAGAATGAAATTGTCTTCACTCTTAATGACCAATAATGTTCAATAAAATTAATGATCAATGAAGATCAATTCGCGCTACCTTGACCTCGCACTCACACCCGGCAAACATGTAAAGCAGTCTTTTAAATTAAGTTATATAGTTTTTATTTATTTATCTGCTTTAGAACTTTGATTTGAAACCAGTTGAAGGCATGATCAACAGGACAAGAAGTCCCATGCTAAGACCAGTCTAAAAAATAATACTGATGTTTTTACCGTATTTAAATAAAGTTAATCTAATGCCTCCCCCCCCCCCCCCCACTTCACAATCCTAGATCCCCTATACTGAGAAGCCTACCAAGCAAAGAATTTTCCCATCGTGCATATGCATGTATGTATAAAGAGGGTGAAGCATTAACATTAAATTCGAGAAGTAAATTCATCATCGTCTTTCATCCATAAAAAAAAATTATTATACTTCAGTTTTTATTCTTATTTAGATTACACAAAAACTGAACCCCTTCCGGACTGAGTGAGTTTAATGATTGACCAAACGAAGTCCAAAATATATCAGAGTATTAATCAATAGAAGAACTGATTGATAAGGTTCCGACACGCGATGCAACCATAGTTAATAGAGGGGACTTGTCTGACTCGTCCCCTCTATTAACTATGGTGCAACATCATTTACATGCAACATCACACTAGAATATAAAAATTTGAATGCTTGTTTTATTTTGTTTATGTAATTTGTATTATCCTCGTAAATTAATCAGAAAAATCGAGATTTTTTCTGATTTGGTTGCTGAAATAGTACTGTAATCATAATGTTACAAGCAATGTTACACCGTGTATCTGAGCCTATAGTCACAGCATGTCATTCTCGTAATGATAATGTCTATAACATATGGATAGCGATACAGAAATGATTATCCAATTCTGATACATGAATACTGATTTCGTAAAGGACTTCGGTGTCAAGCTGTTTATTCGCGTGATGAAGTTCTAACTTCACATGTACAGAGAGCATTTGTGCATCGGGTCCGATAGATAGGATTTATTCGAAGAATTCCTATGGAATAACATTTGAAAGGTTTACCCGTGGATATAGGTATTTGCAAATGCCTTAAGCTTTTTTGTGGGATAATTGTTTCAATACAAAATCCTGTTCTGGTTCTTTTGAGATACGAATTCAATACGAAGTGAGTTAAGTTTTGACCTAGACGTCTGGATTATGCGAGTATTAAGCTTCAACACTAGAATTAATATTACAAAACGAATATAGATGGCTATATATAAAACAACAATGCATGTCTGGAAATAGAACACTGGAGAACTATTGAAGCACAGTTTGAAAGAAAAGAGAATGCAAAAAAAATTAAACTTCAACGGGTGACCCATAAAAACAAGCGCTTTTGATAAAGAAGTCTCTTGTAAAGTAACAAAACTCCACCGACATCCTATTCGCCTGACCTTTTGTTCACCAGTCGCAAAACACATACTCACTACTTAGACAAAATCCAAAGCTACAATAGTCAGTACTTACGAGCAGTTACGATCCCAGACTTGAGGAATACACAAAACATGAGAACAAGTAACGCTCGAGGAAATGCCATGATCAAACGAGCAACAGAAGCGAGCTCAGCCCACTAAAACACAAATCTCGTGAGCAGGGACAAGTCGCCCCGTTTCCTTGTAAACCGAAGCGACCCAGGGCTGTGAGACAAAGCAAAGATATGGCGTAACGCCACACTCTCAGACAATGTGCCGTCGCTGGAAGTTGGATTAAACGAGCGACGTCTGTAACAAAGGTTCACTGTGTATTGCAACCAACCGAGATATGTCATATGTAATATGAGTTTGTTAATTATGTATGTCACTGAAGGCCACCTTCTGTCCACGTAGCAAGCAGATAGCTGTATTGATAAAATACACCTCAATCATCGAAATAAGCTTGTTTAATCTCAATAATAAACAAGCAGGGTACTTATGCTAAGTGTTGGTTTGAGAATGACAGTCTAGTAAATCCGATTTATAAAGGAATTCAACATATTTCGCTCATGGAATTTCAGCAAGTCGCAAAAATGATTTTTCTGTATGTTTTGAGTTATTGCTTGTAAGGAATATTGATATCTAGGCGTTGAAAAATGAGGGGCTTTTAGAGGAATCAAATGCTACACCCTGAAGGCATTAGGTTTTGATCTAGTGCATTCCAAGCAGTAGGGGAGAGCAGGGGTTAAATAGGAGGCCTTAGTTCGGCCTATCCCTCTGGGTCAAGTTTTGTCACTCATGCATATCTACACTTTATTACACTTACATGATCTGAGGAGAAACGACTAGCCAATGAGATTGTAGCATCCTGCGCAGCCGCTGTGAGGCGCTTCCGGTTCCCGTCATTCCCCCACTACCAGGTAGCGTCTGCTAGTAATAGTAAAAGACAGGCATCTCCGCAGGCATCTCCTTTAGGTCTCCTTTTGTAGTTTAGGCTCGTCGGGCTTCCCGTGGTGAGGAGAAAAAGACAAAAGGGGGAGGGGGAGAGGCAGTTTTTCCCTGCCATACATTTTAACCGCAGGAATCTCGATCACAACACAGGAAACCCAATTGCGTTCTAAAGAATAAATATGGAGTAGCCTGCGGAGGAGGGTAAGACAGCCCGTAGGGTTTATATACTTGTACATTGTAGCTCAGTAATTTTAATAGACCCTTTCACGTGACGTCAAAGCAGCTCAATTTGGAGGACAAAACCGAAAAGAATTTCAATCTCCGGAGAATAGGAGTCTATTGTTTTATCCTCCAAATTGAGCTGCATTCCGACGTGCTGCAAGGGGTCTATACCTGTAAACAAGCGTGATTTGAATACTAGATAAATATTTCAATAACGAGGCTAAGGAAGATTCACAAAAACGTCTTTATTTTCTAAAATTACGTGGCATCTATGGCTTTTTTCTGATGAATGTTGAACTTATTTATACAAGAATTCTGGCTCACTTTGCTATAATAGTCATCAAGAGAGCATAAATATTATACATATTTATGCTCTCTTGTAGTCATCCCTATGTTTACTCACTAGGGAAAGACGGCCAAAGTCAAGGTCGTACCCACAAGCTTTTGATGGGCTCTCTCTCTGATTGGTCAATTTCGTAGAAAGGAATGTTGTTCGAGTTGGAGCAGACGCTAGTGGGGGAATGACGGGAACCGGAAACGCCTCACAGAGGCTGCGCAGGAAAAAGAAACCCATGTGTTTTTGCGCGTCCAATCAAGGAAAACAAAATGGCGGACAAGTAAAATGCAAGAAAAAGTGTCATCATGGTCTTCCAGATCAGACTAGGAATTTACCTTCATCGGTCAGGTTATAACCATGCCCAGATCACCTGATTAACTCTACTCTTCTCCTGTTACAACTCATATGGTTGGGTTTTTTTTTCAAGCTTCTCTGACCTGCATTTATTTTGCATGGTCACTTCGGGGCTTCTTCAGAGATGCAGAGATGCAGCATTAAGTCACTCAAACCTGACAGTGATTATGCTCTAGGTGTATATAGAACTGCAGTAGATATCTGCAAGCAGAGTAAAAGTGCACTTTCAATGAAAAACAAACAAACAAACAAAATAAACCAATTTTTCCGGGTCTTCATGTCTTCATTCACCTGTTTGCAACGGCCTTGTACATCTCCTTGTACATTCTCTTGGAATATTCGAGATTATTCACGGCATAAGAGCTCATTCGCGCTTCTTTGCCTTCATTCCTTTGCCGATGGAAATTTTCCTTCTCAGCTTTCATTTTGTCTCAGTTCAAAATCTTTCGGATTCCTGGTTACCTTTGTGATGATAGGCCGAATGAGCCTGGGTTTAATTTCTTGAGCGGGCGCCCTGTGTTAAAACACAGGAAACCCAATTCAAATCGCTTCAAACACGTGCACAGCGAGTGCAAAACCCATCGATCGAAGATCACGTAGTTTACCGGCAAATACGGATGAGCCGGGAAAATACTCTGATTCTCACGGCAGTGTACGCCATCGATCAGAAAGCCCAAACCATTCCCAACTGATGATAACCTATCTATGGATCAAGAGAGTGACCACGAAGCTTCAAGGATTACTCTTCAACTGATGCAAAAGAAGATGGTTAACAGTGTTAATTCAGAGATGTATTCTCGCTTTGTGCTGGCTGGGGCATCGTGCATGACTGCGACTATGGGTAAGAATAATATCATGGCACTACAGCAAATTTAGCATATCTTATCATACACTTGTAAGACTACCAGAACACTGTGATGCTCTATGGAGTCTGTTGACTCTAAACAATGAAAAATCAAATAAATAAACTGTTATCGACTTGTCAGAACCTGTCCTGATAGACCAGAGTCAAATGTTGTATTTTCAATCTTCAGTGAAGTTATATTAGTCACCTGGAACAAAGTAATCTATTTTCATGAAGAAACCTAGAGTAGAGTCGTAATTCAAACTACAGTGGTGGATTATCAGAGTACTGTAGTTAAAGACTTCCTGGTAGTGAATTCTTTAGATAAATAACAGTTTAATGTTTAGTAATTTAAATGCTAAGAAATTATCATAATAGTGTGAACCAACGTCTGAGAACTTTGTTCTTGCTGGAATGAATAATAATAAAAGACTCAAAGGAAAAAATAACCAATTAAATAACTTAATTTTCTGTAGGTAAGCTTTATACAACAAAAGGAAAGGAACTTGAAGGCATGCAACGAAGCAACCATGCTATGTGCATCCATACATGCTTGCATGTATGTTTAGGATATTTGTAAGCACTCACTACTGTCATGCATGTGTAAAGCCCATTGTCTGCATGCCATGAGCAGAAAAACAACTCATAGTTTGTCATTTCTCAGGACTTGCATTAGCACAGAAATCGTACATTTTTGCGCAAAAAAAATAACAGAAAATGCATTTTGACAATTCGTTTGAATGCCATCTAGAATCCCATAAATATGTTAGCGACCACAATGTGCCCAGACACATGGGTCCCAGCTGGACACACATTACAAAGTCCTAGCACAATCCCTGTTTCTTCAATAATCTTTCATAATAATCTTTTTTTGGCTTTAATTTATCCAACATCTTTATCTATGAGTTTTTGTCATGCAGTGACCCCCAATCTCCCCAAGAGGAAAATTAGTTTTTCATTTGGAACTAGTGGTAATTGCCAAAAAGCAACTAAGGAGATTTAATAGTTATTCTTTCTATATTTTGATTTTCATAGTAATATTTGAATATAAACAAAACTGTCTAGGGGGTACCCTGGTTCACCAGCAGGAATTAACTTCTTCCTACTCCATATATGGCGAGCTAAACAGCAGCCTAAAAGCAAGACAGCAGTAGAAAAAGACATCTGCTAGCAGGGTACTTGCTTGGGGCAGGCATGCAAGGGCAGATCATGAGCATTATGTACGCCCAAAACTAGTATTCCAAAGCAACATCTTTATTCGAATTATAACCGTTATCATTGAAGTGCAACCCACAAAGCTTGATGTCTCGTTTGTAAACAAGCATTTCAACAACTATCAATCAAAATACTTTTTTACAAACATGGTACTTACCAGTGCATCTTATTTTTGGTCGATTTCTTTTACTTTTGAGCCCTTAATAGTAAATCTTATTACCCTCTATCGCAAACTTTGGTCATAAATAAAAGGCATGTTTTTCTAAACCAGTAAAGTCAGTATTTTAAAGAGTTTTTCTTAATCTGTTATGTAACAGATGAAGTATCTTGGTTTTTTTTCTCTCCTCCAAATGCATATATGGTAGGCATGCACATGACCACATTTTCTTCATTTCCCTGTATTTCCATCACTTTACCTTTTTCAAACCTTCAAACCAAAGACATAATATTCTTTTGTTCGTCTACCACTTGGAGTTTTTTTTCAATTTTTTTTTCACTAATTTAATAATAATAATTTTTGCTGCCTCAACTTAATGACTTTCAATGATTCCACAGAATCCATGTGATTTATTGCACTTGTCAGGTAAATCCAGGAAATTCTAATGGATGAATGCCAAGAAAGTTTTGACAAATATCATAGACATAATGGAATGTTTATTCCTAAGATTTTAATTTTCTAATTTCATTAATTTATTTTTTATAGTAACTAATCCAATTGAGGTTGTCAAGATACGCATGCAGTTAGATAATGAACTGGGTTCCAAGCATCAGAGTAAGAACATTTTCCATGATAGGTACTATAAAGGACTAATACGGACTGGCTTGACACGGCTTTATACAGAAGAAGGCGTCAGAGGATTATATAGAGGGTAGGTCATGTGTTAAACTATTCTACTGTGTAAAAATATAACATCAATTTATCAAACCCGAGAACGACATCTAGGTTGATCTTAATCATATCATGGCTTGCTCACAGATCAAATTGGAATTTACCATATGCATGTTGGGAAGACTAAAGACATGGCTTCGAGCTCTCTGTTGTACAGTGTTATCCTTGATTTTGTGTAGAATATTCACGGTTTCAATGAAGGCCCTTGGAATTTCAGAGTGTTTGTATTATTAAATCTGTGCATGCTTTACTTTACCATTGATATTTGTGAATAATCTGACATTGAAATGAGGATAACTCTGAGTAAATGAGGCTGTAATCAAGGAACAGTAGTATAGCAGTATTTTAAGAATTTGAAAAGGGTCAATTGAATCAAGGGTGGTGTACTGGTAGAGTGCTTGTTTCTTGCCCCTGGGGTCTTGGGTTTGATTCGTGGACTCAAGTAGAGTTTGTTAGAGTTCTCTGGCTTTAGTTTCTATGCAAAACCTAACAAGCAAAATTTGATCTGTGAATTAGCCAGTCCTGACTTTGATCAGCCCAAAGGTTATTTCTGGGTTAATAAAATTTGAAGGTTTTCTCATTTTGACCTTATAGATCCCTTGCATGTCATGTAAAAGCAGCTCAATTTGGAGGACAAAACAAAAGAATTTCAATCCCAAGAGAATTGGAAACCTATTGTTTTGTCCTCCAAATAGAGCTGCATTCCCAAATATTTGTTATAAAGTTATGTGAGACTGACACAATTTATTTTAATAAATCATCAGAATATCACCAGCCTTGTTACGTCAAGCAATCTATAGTTCAACACGGCTTGGTGCATATGAGCCTATCAAAGAAATCATTGGAGCATCAGATCCTCACTCTACTCCCCTCTGGAAAAAGATTTCTGCTGGAATGATATCAGGAATGATTGGAAGCTTTATTGCCACCCCAACAGATCTGGTTAAAATAAGGTTTCAGGCTGTGAAATGTAGCGATGTCCCTCCTTACAAGAACATGTTTCATGCATTTTACCAAATAGCTAAGAAAGAAGGCTTCCTTGGTTTGTGGACTGGAGTGAAACCAACTGTCCAAAGAGCAGTGGTTCTAAGTGGAACGCAGATTCCTGCATATGACCATGCTAAACACTTTTTCCTTGATGCAGAATGGTTAAGAGAAGGTATCCTCCTCCATGGAGTTTCTGCCTTTGTCGCTGGGTTTGTAGCTACTAGTATTGCTTCTCCTCTTGATATTGTTAGAACTCGTTACATGAACCAACCCAAGAGCAGTACAGGTAAACCATTAATGTACAGTGGAACATTGGACTGTATCTATAAAACAGTCAGACATGAAGGACTATTGGCTCTGTACAAGGGATTCTTTCCAAACTGGACAAGAACAGGCCTAGATACTATTATAATATTCTTGGTTTATGAACAGTTAAGGAAATTTGCTGGAATAAACCCTATATGAACAAAACTATAGATAAATAAATCCTATTGGAAAATTTAGGATATGAAAACTTTTTTATGCACCAAGGTTTTTGAATTTTATCTTTGGGAATTTAAAGAGACAAATGTTTCATCCTTTTGCATGTATGCAAACTATG
Organism: Anthopleura xanthogrammica; assembly: GCA_964019055.1. Taxonomy (NCBI): domain Eukaryota; kingdom Metazoa; phylum Cnidaria; class Anthozoa; order Actiniaria; family Actiniidae; genus Anthopleura; species Anthopleura xanthogrammica. Next base: position 27,740,535 of record OZ025206.1, on the reverse strand, counting down.
AACTTAACTATCTACTGTCCTCAATTATCAAGTAGTCTTTGGGATATTCTTCCTTGATATAGTAATACGATTACACTTATTATCAAAGATGTGTCTATTTGTTTTCATGTTTGCCAATACCGGTATACAGCTATTTCAAAAAAGGGTTGGTGAAGGTTCTGTTGCATGTTGCTTACTGAGAAAAGCTTGCAGAACAAGTTTAAATTTGGTAAAGTTTCATAATGTTGTGAACTTCCACTGAATGGATTCACATCCCCAATAGTGCATTTTGGGTGTGGTGTGCAACATGCAATAAAACCTTCACCAACCTTTTTTGAAATATCTATATTTAATGTTGTTATTGTTGTCAAATTCTGATTGCTTATTTTATTTATTTTCACATCAATGTTCAAAAAACTTACATAATATGAAAATAATATGTTTGAGATAGCCTGGTTTTATAGTTTCAATCTCAGTTTTAATGTATTTGCATACTTTTGTGTCCAAAAATGTGTGAGTTTTTTTCTGCAATTTCGTTAATTTTCGAATCACATTGTTTCGTACATATTTCCAAAAATAATCTAGCTATTCAAAGTAGCTGTTTGGAACTAAAAGTGTGGAAATATTTATTAGTGCCAGAATGGAAATATAGACTACACCTTGTTTTATCTTCTCGGCCAGATGTGCTGAAATCAAAAAGAAATCTTTACATCTTTTGACAAACAAAACTCAGGCATAAAAGTATTTTAACTAGACATTTATAAGCAAATATGCACTGGAAACCTATTATAGAATAAAATCTTGACCTGCGTGCAATTCCTTATAACATACTATAAATATTTAACTGTTGTAATAATACGGTAAACTCGTTTGTTTGCTGGTTTCTTTTACTTTAACTTAAACTTAGGAGTACATGTGCCAACGATTGAACTACAACAACCTGGCCGCCATCTGCGGGGGATCCCTTGTGCAAAAGGGCTACTAAGGGGGGGGGGGGGGGGTGTGGGACAATAAGCACGTATTACAACAACTTTACAGTATCTCACAGTCTTCACTGGTGAATATAGACCCCTTTCACCTAACATCAAAGCAGCTCAATTTGGAGAAAAAAGCAAGAATATTAATCTGAGAATAGACCTTTCCCGAATTCCCTTGGATGATCATATTTGCATGAACTTGTGCATTATAAATAATAATATCAATTATTATTATTATGATCACAAACAATGGTTTCAAGTCAAGGTTGACCTTGATACAGTAAATAAAAGAATCAAGTTCAGTCTTGACTTGTAACAACTGTTTTGTGATCATCCAAGCGAATTCAGGAAAGGTCTATATAATTGGAACCTATTTTTTTGTCCAGCTCCAAATTGAGCTGCATTCCAATGTGCCACAAGGGGCCTATAGCTAGTGTGACAACCTGTTAAGTGACATTAAAAGCACAGCATTCAAAGTAGGGGCCAGTACCTGGACCAAAAAAGGCTTAAACCGCCATAATTTTGAGTCGAGGATTATATTAGATGTTCAGTGGTTCAACATTATTTATTTGTAACTTCTGTTAGCAAGTAGTTCCAAAAATGTTGGTCAAGAAAACATGAACCATTATAATTTTAGACCAAAAACCATGTTTCGTTGTCATGCAGATATCTCTTGTACATTGGAATGTTGGTGAATGATTTAAAAAATCCCTCAAACAAAATATCAACAGAAGTGACCAGTACTGAAACATTAAAGAGAGCAAAATAAGCTCAGAAACAGCTCACAATTTAATTATTTGTGGGAATAGTGAACAAATGCAAATGAGGTCAATTCTGTAATTTCTAATGAATTATTATTATTTTATAATTTCATAGCTTCAAAAATCAAGTTCGTACACTTTATTTAAAGTTCCCATAAACCCTAACTCAATATTTTCAGTATTGATTCTACATGAAGTGAATAGTTAATGGTAAAATATTTTTATAAGATTTGAGTGATGCATCTTAGAGATATAAATAAAGATTTATGCTTCCAATATGACTTTGTGCCCCTACTGTAACTTTCTCATTCCTGGATCGTCAACACTTTTTTTACCGGTGTTTTTCTCATGTGGGTGCCCTTCCGAAGCAGCTAGCACCCCCTGAAGAAAATCCTGGTTCCTCCTGATACTGAGTGACCATTTTCCAAGAAATTTCAAAGAACCTAAAACCACGCTATTATTTCTTATTTTGGAAAATGAGTTAGAAATTTGTTGAAAAATCTGACTATTTTCTGTAAAATGGTGAACCAGTTTAGATCCACGACCGAGATACTGTATGTGCATTTATTTAGCAATATGAGTTGATATTGCTTTATAAAGAAAAACAAAAAAGTTCCTTGTTGAATTCCTTTCCGGCCTGTGATAACGGCAAAAGCATTTCCTTAACTTCTTTTTTTCGTGCTTCTTAATGTTTCTTCCCTTAATTTTAATTTGTCTCATATCTCTCATTAATTTGACTCACATCTATAGTTGATCACAGAGTTGATGTGTATGCTTGTCCACTTGCCTAAACATCTTTACAGCTGAATAATCAGGAACATGTGAACGAGCAGTCACTGTACTGAAAACATATTACGCTATCATAAAGGGACCGGCTATGAAACTGAGTTTGGCCTAGACCTAATTCATATAGCGAACCAATCACCGTTGCAGCAGTTAATTTGCGCGCACTTAAAGCAATTATAGGCGATGAATCAAACATGTATTCTTGGGGTGCAGCCACGTGACTCAAAATCTCTTGAGATATACCGTAAATCCTCTATTAAGCCCCCCGGGGGGCTTATTGGAGAGGGGGGCTTAATAGAGAGAGAGGGGGGGGGGGGGGGGGGGGCTTATTGATTTTTAGCCGAAATGCAGTAAGTTCTACGCTATCAGGATATAATACGATATGACAACTTTATCCCAACACGGTAAACTCAGGATTAAATGGAAGTATTACTATGGACTATCTCGCATAATCCATAGGAATGTTAATTAAAGACATGGTATATGCATTGTTCAAATTACATGGTATTTTCAATATTTGATTCACTTGTGTTAGTCTCTCAAGTATGATTTACCATTATTGTGAATTTAGTTGTGAAGGGGGCAAAAAAAGGGGGCTTATTAGAGAGGGGGGCTTAATAATTTGTTTTCTTTAAAAAAGGGGGCTTATTAGAGAGGGGGGCTTAATAAATTTCTTTCTTTAAAAAAGGGGCTTATTAGAGAGGGGGGCTTAATAAATTTCTTTCTTTAAAAAAGGGGCTTATTAGAGAGGGGGGCTTAATAAATTTCTTTCTTTAAAAAAGGGGGCTTATTTGAGAGGGGGCATAATAGAGGATTTACGGTAAACAGCCGCCATGTTGGTTGAAATGACAAGAGAAGCTAATGAGGAATGCTTTGTATAGTCAACCGACACACGTTTGAAACGTCTGCGCATGCTCTAAGTCCGTATGCAAATTAGTCAAAAGCGTCTTCGTGCTATTGTAAAAATATGCAAATCTGACTTTCACACTTCCCTGAAGAATAGTCTTTACAAAATGCCAAAACTTAAAGTCAGTTCTTGAAACTTTCTCACTAAAATTCTTGTAAATTCTTGGAAAGCGTGCTGAAAGGCACGCATGCGCAAACGTTTTTCTCTAGTGTTTAGTCAACCAAGATGGCGGCTTGTGACGTAACATGCACCCCAAGAATAAGCCAAACATATCAGTACACATCCAATATCACGATTATATATTACTATTTCAGGCCATCATTATATATTTATTGAAGTCGAGACGTGAAGTCTACAATCTGCAGTATACAATGACTTTTTTTTAGCTTGAACGCGGAGGAAATTAAGAGTATTTTTAGTTTTTCCGCAAAAAGACTTATCAAACTTACCGATCGCGTAGGAAAAATATGACATTAACTCCTGGGATAAGGTTAAATGCAACAACCGTCAAAACAAGATTGTTTAAATTCTACGCCAAGATCTAAATTTATTGGACTGAGCACGGATGGTGTAGCGGCGAGAGCGCTCGCCTGTCACCAATGTGACCCGGGTTCGACTCCCGCCAGACTTGGTATCATAGAGCTGGGTTTCAATCAGCTGTTAAAAGTCTTTGAATCTCATTATCTGCTCCAAATAGTGGTCAAAAACTGACCACCATGTGCTGTCAACCAGAAAGAATGCTATTGAGAACTTGTGATTCAGCTGAGGAACATTCCGCACGAGACAGGAAATGACGCCAAGTGAAACCCAGCTTATGGCCCCTTATGACACGTGACGTCAGAGCAGCTCAATTTGGAGGGCAAAACAGAAGAATTTTAATCTCCTGAGAATTGGAACCTAGCTATCGTTTTGTCCTCCAAATTGAGCTGCATTCCGACGTGCTGCAAGGAGAATTGGAATTTAGAAGTTGATTTTTGAGGAGGGAGGAAAAACCGGAGAACCCGAAAAAACCCTCGAAGCACAGGAGAGAACCAACAAATAACTCTACTCACATACGACACCGAGCCCAGCAGGGCTCGAACTCGGGTCGCCTTGGTGAGAGGCAAGTGCTTCACCTATGTGAGTAGAGTTGTTTGTTGGTTCTCTCCCTCCGCAAAAATCAACTTCTAGATTCCAATTCGATCATGGAACGAAGGCCACAGGTTTGTTAGGCACTAGTTATGAAGTGCCACCCTCGTAAAACAAGGGAGGTTTACTTATTGCAATAATGCGATCAAAATAGAACTGAGAATTCTGTGACGTGCAGCCATGATGACGTCGAATCCGTCGTGTATTTACTACAGCGGTGACTGATCTATGTCATTAAGAACACCGGGGAAAAAATGTGATAAAAGTTATGAATCAGAATCATACTGGTGCAAACAGTCAGGGGGAATCTATGCATTTATACCATGCTATTAAATTCATTTGGTGTTGTTAATTTCATTTATTGCAATATGACATAACTTGTCTTGAAGTTTAATAATGGAGGTGTTGGGGTATTAACTATGGATGTGATTTTTTAATTTTTCTGTCTCTTTTTTCCTGTAACCTATTATTCATCCCTTTCTTCATCCTTCTCCTTCTCCTCCTCCTTCTTTTCTAATTGTATTCTTCTTCTTCTTCTTCTTCTTCTTCTTCTTTTTCTCTTGTAGTCTGTTTTGTTTTCTTCTTTCTTCCTTGTTTCCTTCCTTCTTTGACGTTTCCTCCTATCTTTTCTTTTTTATTTCATATATTATTATATATATTTTCATTAAACTTTCAGTAAACTTAAATTTCCTCTCTGCCTTGCACTTGCCCGCAGTATAAACGAGTTTTCCGAAAATGTGATACAACAGAATTTCATGTGGTCCCAAACCATACACCGAATCGAAATATGGCGACCAATTTTATTGAATAAATAATTGTTCCGGACTGACTAGCCTTTCATACATGTAAAAACACTTTCATATGTTTCCACGTGAACACAAGGCTAGTTTGGTCAAGAACAATAAAAGCTATACAAGTTATTCAAATTGGCCGCCATATTGCGCTGTTGTACGTAATATCACTGTAATATTTACGACTGAACTACGCCGGCGAGTGTGAAGGACATTTTAATCTTCTAGTAAAAGACAAAATGATAAAAACTTATGTCAACACTGCCTGCTCTTTATTAATCCACCTTTCCATATGGTCTTGTTTTATGTATTTAATCACAAACTCCCACATCGGACGTAATTATTTTGTCATTCTTTCTTGAAATTGCAAACAGGAGAGTTGAATTGAAGTTGAAAGCGTTTAGTCGAGAAGTTTAATACCTTTGTTCTACGAGAAGCCGCGGTCAATGATGTACAAATAAAAATCTTTTATACTTCAAATATTTCCGGGTTCTTTTTTCAGAATAGGTATAGGAGTTGTCGTCGAGACACAAGAAGTCTACTCGAATGATACTTTCATTTTTTAACCACTTATTTTGGAAAGCTGGACATTTTTTTAGCTTGGGGTGCAATTTCCATGCAAGGTGGCGAGAAAACCACCGAGCATGGCATATGAATGGTTTCCACATCATTCATAGCTTCTAATGGCGATTCCATGATGGTTGGCGGAAGACTTGTCCTCACACTTTTGTTTGCCAAATTCATTCTTTTCGTCGTTGTATCTCTTGATAGTAAACGTGACGGTCTTTGCGCGATTCTGCGGCTTTCCTGGATATCTTTTGCTACTCTCTCAGCTACTGTGTAGTTCGCGGTCCAAGAGAAGGCGCGCATCCGAGAAATTCGTACATTTGTTGTGCCTCTTTGTGATGAGTTCGTTGAGTTTGTGTCAATAAATGCTCTCGAAGGAGTTACTGGAGCTGAGCCTATTGCAATGCTAAAGGATGACATTCTTCTTTTCCTGGTCGAAAGGATCGGTAATGACTGAGCTCTTCTTTTCCGAGGCTCCACTTGCAGAGTCTGTAAAGAAGTTGACCTTCCCCTCATCATTTCTTTGAAAGTTGAGGTTCGCATACAGTACACTACAGGGTTTATGCAGCAGTTAATGTAACCAAACCAGTAAGCAAACCGTCCTAAGGCGTCGGGTAAGTCTGAAGGACTCTTCAAGCAAATTGCCATCGCTATCAACAGAAAAAACGGGCTCCAACAAGCCACGAATGTGCCAAACATCAGACACAAAGTAATTGTTAATTTTTTCTTAACAGGGTTAATCGAACGGACGTTGATTGTGCCTGTATGACTCAAACGTCGCTCATGAGCGTTAACTTTACTGTAGATACGCCAATAGGCATAAGTCATGAGAGATAACGGTATAATGAAGGCCAGGGTGGCCAACACCGCAAGCCGAAACTTCTGCATAGTCGATACAGGAAAGGAAATCCCACAATGGGCTGTCGTTGCGTTAAAAGTTATGTAACTCCAGCCTGAGAACGGACCAAGTCCTATAAAAGAAATCATAGCACAGCTAATCCAAATCCCAACTAAGCACAGCTTAGGTCTCTTGTCTGTGAACTGCAAAAACGTACAAGCTGCTGGCTTGACAACTGTAAAGTACTTGTGAGTTGTTATCAATGATAGCGTAAAAATGGACGCGCAGAAGAAGAAGTTGTTTAGGAAGCCACTCGTAATGCACCACCAAGGATCGACAAAAAAACGTCGTTTGATGCTGATAGCTAGAGGCAACGGCGTACAAAGTACCAGTGCTCCAATATTAGCGATTGCCAGGTTTAAGATGAACATGACAGTCGGGTTTTTTATATTGCTACTACTTTGGATAATACCACAAACATAACCATTGCCTGCGAGTCCAAACATAATGATAACAACCAGAGAAGCTGTCTGAATAATAGAGGCTTCAGTGGAATAAATAAGAGCGTTTGTATCAAGATTAGACGAAGAATTACTAGAAGAAATATTGCTCTTCATTTTCAATGCCATTCGTTCGTCGTTGTTCTATGGTTTGTACAATATACGATACGCACCCACGTAAGAACGGCTGGCCTTTGCAAACTTTTAGAGGACTTAGTGATGTCCAAAAACTCTTGACAAAAGAAGTGCCACAAAACCTGCCATGTGGGATGGCAAAGCGTCTTTTACGTCCGTTTTATAATAAATGCAACAACGAAATATCCTGTCTTTGTATGGAATATTAAATAAGGCTTGAATCCCAAGAAGGAGAGTACGCAATAGTGCCAATTGTTGGCCAAATGGCTGGCACAAATTTGTCTAATCGAGTCCACAAATTTGTTCAATAATTAAGACTCAGAGGATGTGAAAGATACTGCTATTTTGCATAATTTCGAAGGAAGACTTACGGTGAGACTTCAGGTTTAGTATTTGAATAGTGTTCGTTCTTCAAACAGCTGACTAGCGTCCAGTCAATGACAACTCAGACAACTACAATAGGCCTGCGAAAGTGTAGTTGTTTCACCACAAAAAGCATTAAATTATCGCCGGCAAGAGAAAATCTTCATGTAGCACCCTGACAACTAAAAGGTTTCAGTCATGTTTGTGTTCGTTGTCCCAGTTTGGCAAGATTCGGCGGATTTTTTTTTCACCTTTAACTATCATCACTGAATGAAGTTCAGATTTTATCGGTATATTTATCATCTCCAGACATAAAATAGTGTTTGATATACACCTGTAATGTTTTCTGAAGTAGCGAACGGACGACTATCCCTGATGCATGAATAACGACCGTATTAATTAGTACCACCTCATACGTTACTTATGAGAAAGAATTACTGTCAAACTGTCGTGTAAAATACAATTAACACTACACTTGATGCTTCCGTAATAAATGCTATATTCGGTTTTTATGTTTTTCTTCGAAGTCATTAGTAGTACACAGATAATGTTGGTCAACTTTTCCCCCACAGGGCTTTGAATAATTTAGTAAATTTAGCTTAGATTTACCCATCTTTAATTAGTATCTTTTATTTTATTTCATTAACGCCCAGAATGAGTTCTAAATCGTTTCTAACCTACATAACGGTAGCAATACTGCTTTAATGAAAGCGAAGCCTAAGATAAATACAAATTTAATCGAGTCTCTGGGGCATGTTTGCTTAAGCAAATCTCGTATATCACTTTCTTGTGATATTTGTTCAAAGATTTTTCATATTTTCCATAACCAACGCCTTTTAGACTGAAGAACAGGGCCTTTTTTGAAAATCTCCTTCGACAATAGCTTTGTATATAACGAGAATTGCTTTGTTTGAACTGGGGAATCAAGCAAAAGTGATTTACGCGCACGGGAAACTGACTGGGTTGCTTTTCAGCGAAACGTTTCAAATTCATACTTGTGCGTGCAGAACGTGCAGAACAGAATACGTTCCTATCACGTGGGATATGCACTTTACTTATAGTTTCCATCGCAACGATTCTAAAATTAGCCACAACAATAAACAATTTTAAAGTAAAACACTTTTCTTATCCTCGATTCTCCCGGCAACAAAATGATTCAGTCATTCTTTTAGTCATTTTCAGACACTTGGTCAAGTGCTGTGCAAAAATACAGTGATAACGGTAAGAAATTATGACGTTATCAACAATATTCTCAAATTTGTTAAGTTTTCCTGGCATGTTTGGTTAATTTTAGCTTTTTTTTCCATGGCTGTCATGATTCTGTAAACTTTAAAAATTACTGAAAAAAGTCTGATTTTTCAAATTCTCATTTAAATACCAAATTCGTAATATTTTCGCTAGTTTCATTTTGTCTTAGCATTTCGAAATCTCTGAGTTACAGCCGGATCTGAAAAAAGATCGGAAAACCCGGAAAGCCCCTCAGAGCACAGGAGAGGACCAACGAACAGCCCTACTCACATACGACAGCGAGCACATAGGGGCTCGAACTCGGGTCGTCCTGGCGGGAGGCTAGAGCTCTCTCCGCTACGCCACCCGTGCTTCCCCAACTTATTTTAATTGAAAAGTATCAAGCAAAAGACATCTTTTTCAAAAGTCTTTAATCGTTAAAAGAGATTTTTGCAAACAAAAAGGCTCCATTTATATGGCTGACTTAGCTTTCGCGCCTTCGTTTTCATTTCCGCCCTTTCTAATGAAGGACGCTTTCCTCAAATTATCAACCAAAAGGCTGATAATATCGTTTCTAAAGCACACTAAGTAGTCTATTTGTTCTCATTTATATTTTATTGTAATTTAATTATAATTTTATTCGTTTAAACTGAATCTAGACTAATTGTTCGTTATAAGCAGCTTTACAGATTCGAGTCTCTGTCATATCTATGATCTAGACTATCAGCTGACGAATCAAAGTTGTAGGCCGACGACTCTTGTCACCAGAGCTGGCAGAATTTTGCAAGTCTCCATCAAGGCTAGAAATAAATACCATAAGATCCCGGATATAAGCCCCCCGGTTATATTAAAGCTTATTAGTCTGCTTATGTAAATATCCTTTTATTTATGAGTTCCCAGTTATAAGCCCACCCTAGCCTCGGGTATATCACGTTCATGGCGTTAATGACCCATAAAAGATTGATTTGAAAAAAAAGGGAGGAAAAAAAACCTCTTTCTCTACATACCAAGCCATTAAGCCACTGAGCTATAACGGTCAGTATTTTTCGGTAGCTCTAACGAAGGATTCCAAATGCCTGTTTTTCTATTTCTTAATCGGATGGGTTAGAGATCGACTCGTTCTTGACTGCGTCCCCGTCCCCCCGAGAAGAAAAGGGGGTTTCCACATTATCTCTAGGTTAAAATTTCCACTCTCAATCCCTAAAAATCGTTGGTACGATTATTTCCTTCTTTCTTGCTTTTTCTTTCTTTTGTATTTTTGTGTTTTTTTCCCCCGCTTCCAAAACGAAAGATAAAGGGTGGAATACCCTGCCCCAGTCCCGCTCGATCATTCGGCGCAATCATCATATAGTACAGCGGCTTTCCACACAAGTCAAAAAAAAATTCAAAATGGCGGCCAAATTTTCAAGGTTTCACGAGAATCGATCTTACGAGGTAAAAAAAATGACATTATTATTCCTGATATCCCGTCTTTGATATCATAAAACCGCTTTCATGACCTCAAACTACATATTTTATCTTGTGTTGTGTAGACTGATGACCATGATATGTTTTCACATGACGATGATGAGCTTGAAGTGGAAAAAGCGACTTTGGATGTTCCAATATCTGAGGTAGGTTTAAGGTATTAGAGCCGGCTTGAATCCTTTATCCACTCTTTTATCTAACAGGGACACTTTAAATCACACTTTTTTGGGACATACTTTTGCAAGACTACTTCCAAATTCAACTTTAGTGGCAGAGTCTATCAAAAATAAGATGTTTCAGTTGAGAACATGTACAGGTATTTGAGGGCTGGCGTTAGAATATACCATGGGCAAGGCCCGGGGCAGATTATATATCTATTTTAAGACTTGCTCCAAGTCTCGGCAGGCTTGTAGCAAGGGGAGGGGCTGGGGGCCCAGGAACCCCTGAGTTTTTAATCCCAACGGGGACTCCAGTATATAGAAGGGTGGGGATGTTTGTCAAAAATTTTGAAAATGACTCCTAAAAGGTACTAAAATTCTCTTTCTTGTAGTCATAACAATCACATGTTACACCCCTAGATGCTACCAAATGATGCTAATTTACAGCTTTTTAATTAGTTTTTCATTCGAACAACCTAAAAGTTACCAAATAACAAAAATTAACCCCTTAAAGGTACAACAAGTATCCCTGCCCCTTTTACATTGGAGCCCCCTCCCCCTGGGTTTTTAATGTGACCAACACAAACATAGTCAGTCACAGAATTCCAAAATGACATCATGAGACATTTGGCCCCCAGATATCCAGGCCTTGCTATGGCCCTACTTGGTCAATATCCCAAGACGTGAAGTAAAACTAGTAGTTATGAAGTCTTATGGTTAATGGTGTTGTCTTCCTTTAGAAGTTGAAGTCAATCTCATGCAATGTTTTGCCTCTACCTGAACTCCAAATCCTCCAGTTTTTCAATTTGTTGCTTGTAATTATTCTTTGTTAGTACTGCACGCATTATGTCATCCTCATCCTAGGAAAATAAGGGTTATCAGCTCATTGTTAAGATGGGTTGGAAGCTAGGAGAAGGACTTGGAAGAAAGCTTCAAGGTAGGAAAATCTTCTAGCAGTTACTGTAGACCTTTTTCAAATTTGTAAAATGCCACTGTGTTCATTGATTACAGAGTCATTTACGCAGGGTTAGCCTCATTTCAATGTCAAAACCTTCACAAATAACAGTGGAAAAGTAAAGAATGCACAACTTCAACAATACAAACATTTTGAAATTCCACGGACCTTCACTGGAACACATGAATATTCTACACAAAATCGAGGCTAACCTAGTGTAAATGAATTAAGTCAAACCTTGATTTGGAACCACCATTTCATGGTTAGGGAGCATTCATTTTTTAGGAGGGGGGGGGCCGGAGGAATTAGGGGGGGGGGGTCATTAAAAAATTACTAGATAAAAAGGGGGGGTCAACGTTTTTTTAACGTTGAACCAGGGGGGGTCATGAATAAGAATACAGTCTTTTTTTTTTTTTTTTTTAGTCTTTTTCTGGGGTGGGGGGGGGGGGGGGCTAGAAAATTTTTACATTTGGGAGTGGGGGGGGTTATCAAAATATTCAATTCCTTACCATGGGGGCTAGCATTTTTTTTCTGTTTGATTCCTCTAATTCCTCCGGCCCCCCCCCCCCCCTCCTAAAAAATGAATGCTCCCTTATTCAAGTGAATTCAAAGTTTTATACACTTGTGTTTATAGAGCTCACCCTTCATTAATGTGACCTATGAGTAGAGTTGTTTGTTGGTTCTCTCCTGTGCTTCGAGGATATTTCCCCGGGTTCTCCAGTTTTCCTCCCTCTGCAAATATCAACTTCTAAATTCTAATTCAATCTAGAAGGGCCTAGGAAAATTACTCTTTTAATTCTAGTAACCCTACTAGATTGTGTAGGTTTTTTTTCATGCATGCACAACTTTATACATAGTTCTTACCCAGCCAATCCTTCCTTTTGTGATAACATATATTGTTTAATTGTGTAAACAGGCAGAACAGAGCCAATTCCCATCACACTTAAAGAAGATTTTACTGGAATAGGAAGAATGAAACTTGAGGTATTTATGCTTGCAGACAGCCTTGCTGCCTTGCATTGAATCTTGTCCAAAGAAAGCATTCACTTGAACCATTATCTTAAGCTACAGACAAATGGTGCAACATGCATTGTTGTAAACCATGTCACACAACACAATTTGTTGCACGCAGTGTTGCTGAAGTAAAAAAATGTTCCTACATGTACTTCAGCAACACTGCCTGCAATATTGCGTGCAATGTTGCACTATGTGTCCATGCCTTTAAATAATGTGGAGTATCACCATTACAAGGATTTTTATAATGCAAAAGTTTGTATGCAAGATTTGTAATCCAATGGTTTGCTTATATACTGATTATAATATTTTTTTTATTACAGACTCCTTATAGCTCATACACTTGATATTTTGTTGTTTATCGTTCCATTGTTTTATGTATCAATCATATTTTGCTTCTTCAGATTGAACATGCTGAAGAGACCACAAGCAAGAGAAAAACTCTTGAGATAGAGAAGGAAGAAACAGAAGAACTGAAGCAGAAATATCTGGTATAATGAATAATAGATTTTAACCTTCAAATTGTTGGTTCTTGGGATAAAGCAGAGAATTGTGATTGGGGAATAACATGTTTTAATAATATATTAAGTGCATGATAGAAATCTAGCTATAATGGGCCACAGCCACTAATGTGGTTGGTCTGGTTTCACCCAGACTTTTTTATTTTTTATTTTCCAATCTTTTTAATGTTTTTTTTAATAACAGATGACTTGGATCCATTCTCCAGATCTCCACTCCTCCTCATTATTATTATTATTATTAACTCTTTCTATTGAGCAGCAACTTAGAACAATAGACCTTTCCAGAAACAATGGTTCCAAGTTGAGGCTAAACTTGATTCTTTGATTTATCAAGGCCAACCTCAAGTTGAAACCATTGTTTCGTGATTATCATTTCGGGAAATGTCTATAAAGCCATAAAAAAGTACTAAAACTTAATTAGTACCAAATAGTGCAAAATCCATTGTTTCTATCGCTTGAATATGTGTCAGTAGTACTATTTAGCACTAGGTAGTTCGACTTTTTTCAAGGGTTAATTGTGTACATTCTATTTAGCTGCTGATATTATTTTTCTTTAATTTGTGATGAAGATGAAACAAGAGAAGGATAAGGTTATTGAGGAAAGTCTTCAAGACCTCAAGGACATGTTTTACTGTGAACTGTGTGACAAGCAGTATTTCAAGTACAAAGAATATGACAATCACATCAACTCCTATGACCATGCGCACAAACAAGTGAGTACTTATAAAATATACTCTTTAATGTTGAATACAGTGAAAAGTTGAAACTTCAAGTAACAGGTTTTTTATTTTTAGAGGCTAATATTATATATAGGTAGCCCTACATTAGCCAATAGGGAGTATGAGTTGAGTATGAGTTGAGTATACAACTCATGGACCACAGAGGGGGAAGGGCTGGTAGGGCTACACTTTTTCCCTTTTCCCAATAATACTAGCCCCACCACTTTTTCCCATACTAGTCTCTTACAGTATGCATACCCACCGCTTTTTCCCATACTAGTCTCTTTAACAATTAGTCCTCGAGTCCGAATGGTCTACGATTCAATAGCCCATGAGGCCGAAGGCCGAATGGGCTATTGACTCGTAGGCCATGAGGGCGAGAGGTCTAATTGTTTTAGTAAAAACCTACTAATCAGTCCAATAAAAGGATGCAAAAAGTTTTGGATTTTGCTTTAAATATATATTTTTTGGTTTTCAAAACCGGCGCTTTTCGCTACTAGAGGTCTATCACTAATAGACCCCTAGGAGCTCAGCCAATCACAGGGCTCGATTGGTGATAGACCATTAGTAGGTTTTTTTTCTAATACAGTATATACATGTAGCCCCACCACTTTTTCCCATACTAGTCTCTTACAGTACATACATGTAGCCCCACCACTTTTTCCCATACTAGTCTCTTACAGTATATAGCCCCACCACTTTTTAGGGTACTCAGCGATCCCTGCAACTATAAGATTTTGTAGCTAAAAATCTAGCTTCCACTACAAACTTGTTGTCATCCTCTGTTTGGCACAAGACATCTAGGAGAAAACAGTTGAACCAATGAAAGGACAACTACAAGTTTGTAGTATTGTTAGTTGTACTTGTAGTCCAATCTAAAGTGCTCTGATATCAGCCACCCCTCCCCTTACTTTTACACTGTTTTGTCACCCATGATTTTCAGTGAATTAATAAGGTTTATAATTCATTTGATTTTGTCTTATGTTTTTTCAGAGACTGAAGGACCTCAAACAAAGAGAAGCCACAAGAAATATTTGTGAGTATTTTAAAAGTTCCTTGATCAAACTTCACCTCCCCATGGCAACGAAAAAAATATAATACTCACAAGGTCTAAGGATACTAAGGTCTAAGGCACGTTACATACTTTTCTCTCTTGCCAAATTTATTTGACCCAAAAATCAGTCAGTGATTACAGCCAATCGAGATCCAACATTACCATTGGAGACAAGAGAGGTTTACTTGGAGCAAGTCTAACTGATAGATTGAATTTGAATTTAGCTTGTTATATTTTGCTGAGGGAGAAAAATTGGAGTACCTGGGGAAAAAAAACTCAAATCAAGGGAAAAACCTAACTAACTTTACTCACATGCAATGCCAAGTCAGGAATCAAACCTTAAACTCCAGAGGTGAGAAGAGTGCATTAGCGCTACACCACCCTCAATAACAACTGATTTCTTCGATTGGCAACCAAGCACATTATCAACCCCTCACATGATATTTTGATGCCCAAAATTAACTTGATATAATGTTGTTTCAGATGCGAAAAAGAGAAAAGAACAAAAGCAAATGGAAAAAGAATTACAGAGGCTTCACCTTATAGCAGAACAAAATTCAGGCAAAAGGTACAGAACACAGAATTAGTAGATTGGTGACATTACCTTTCTCTGCAAGTATCTCTCATTCTGTCTTTTCTTCTCTGGGCTTCCTGTGGAAGGTATTACATAAATAAATCACTTTTTTTATAGTGGGATTCAAATTCTGTAACTTAATACTGGTTTCCAATTTGGCCCACTGTCACTCACACAGACTACCACTACATTATATATCCTATGCATACGACTTTTTACGGAGGGAGGAAACCGGAGTACTCGGAGAAAACCCCTGTGGCAAGGGAGAGAACAACACATCAAACAAACTCAACTCAATGCTTCGACTGCATTTTTACATAATTTTCACTCACTAATGTTTTACTGCCTTCAAAAATTGCATGTTGTAGGGGAACACAAGGATCTTTCAAGTCAATCTCTGAAACATTTCAATCAAGTGATAAAGGCTCAAAAGGAGGATTCAAGCCAATGACAACCCCAGGGTTTACAGCAGTTCCCCCACCTCCACCCCCTGAGGATACTCCTGCACCACCACCACCACCCCCACCCCCTGAGGCTGCTACCCCACCACCACCCCCTCCTGATGACCCTCCTCCACCCAAAAACACCAAATCCACATCAACTTCAAAGCCATTTTCCATGAATGTTGGTGGAAAAACTTCAAGTAGTTCATTTACTACTGCTAAAAGTGCCTCGTTTGGATTGAATAAGAAACCAGCTACTATATCCTTTGGATTGGGTAAGAAACAAGCCACTGGTAACACATTTGGACTAGGTGCAGCTAAGAAAGGAGTCATGAAGGTTACTCCATCAGTATTCAATGAATCCGACAGTGATGAAGAAGAGACAAACGAGGAGCAAAGTTTGGGCTCTGGTCTAACTCCAGATGACGAGGTTCTTCCCTCATCAGATCAGCAAAAAGAACTGCTAGGCAAAGTCATCGAATATGCTGAAACACTTCGTATTAAGGAAGCACTTCATCCGAAATTGTTGATAAGATTTGTTCGAGGAACTGAGAGTGGTGTTTTGCCTGGAACTATACAGGATGATGAAAAAGCAAAGGACACTACAGTGAAACAAAATGCAGATAATAAAAGTAAAAAAGACTCAAAGCGTACTAGTGAAAAAAATATTAAATATATGGATGAGAGGAGGGACAACAGAAGAGATGACAGAAGGGACGACAGAAGGGACGACAGAAGAGACGACAGAAGGGACGACAGAAGGGATGAGAGGAGAAACGACAGAAGGGAAGGAAATTATAAGAAGAGATGATTATATATGTGTAGTTGTTGAAGAAGTAACTGGTTCTTTGCTTGTACTTAAAATGTGTGGAAACTTAATATACAATAAAAATATTATTGGAATACTTGTTTTAATGTTTACAAGGCCTGCTTTCACAAGTTCATTTTTTCCAAATCCTTTTGTTGTGCTAATTTTCACTATAATTGTGAAAAAAAAGAAAGGACTTGTTCCTAGCACCAGTGTCACCCTACCTTCATGTGAACGACCTCTTATAAGGTAGTGTGACCCTACTACTAGGGCTGACTCTTGTTTTTGGTGTCCCTGGGAAACGAAACAAAGGACTCGTAGGCTTACCTTACCTTTAACAATGGATAAACAATTTCAATAAGACACTACAAATAAGTTGCTGCATTTTTTATTGGAATTTTCAACAGTTTTCAATCAATCAATCTAGCTCAACAGGTCTTAATTTTAACAATTCTGAAAATCATTTGGTCTCATTTTTCAAGTTTCAAAAATAGCTGAAGAAGTCTTATAAGTATATAATATTTTCATATAATGTAGTCATATTCACGGAATTTTCAGGCAGATGTGTTCATAATATATAGGTTATAGATAAATATAGTCAAGATCAGAAGAGTTGAGTATACAGTTGAATCTGAATGTACAAGGTATAAAATAGAAATAACTTTGATTCATAATTTCAAAACAATTCTTGGTTCAAAACACACCTTACAACATCTCGAGTAAAAAAAACAGATTTTTTTGTAACTGCAAAAGTTTCCATTTTGCTGGAAAATAAAATAACCACTATATTTTACACTGACAAAAAAACTGTCATCTGTAAAACGTACATTATTTTATAAACCAAGAATTGTGAGCAAAACTAATATGCCAAATAAATGGTAAAAGATAAATATATACAGTTTACCATCCATTGTGAAGTTTTAATAGCTGTTTAATTAGTGTTCAATAAACTACAGAAAGTATGTCTGGCACATTTTACTGACAGTAGCTAGTTTACAGTTTTAGTACATTTTCATGAGTTTATTGTTGCACTATATAGCTAACATACTAGTTTGCATAACTCAAACCATTAATACAAGACAATTCCTCAAAATGCTAAATACAAATTGCAGTTGTAGGGAGGTAGAAAAAAGCAAAGTAAAACCTATGACAAATTGAAGCAAAAACTCGTAGAAAAGCTACGATAAACTAGAAGCTAAACAAAACTATGATTATAAAAAATGTTTTTGGCCTACAACAAAAATAGGTTTGCATAAACTTTCAAAACTGAGGTGACGTCTTGTATTGATGCTAGATGCCTGCATCTAAGATGAGCTGAACAATCAATTGCAAATTAAACTATTATAATTGCATTCAAAACAGAATGCAAAGCTGAGACAGAAATGTTTCAAGGGAAGTATGTTAGATGTATCTAGTGATACAACTCATGGAATGTTTATAAATTTATTGCACTGGCAAAAACCATGGAGGTTTTAAAGACATGTTTCATATTGACTGTGTATCTCAAATGAAAACATACATCATAGGATACTAATCTCATTTCCCAGAATCCCTTTCAGTTTCAGCTTCTGTTCTATGTTTTGAACCAGAGAATGATTTTAAAATTGAGTGACTGTACATGTCATGTCATGACCACTGGTTATCTATAGATTAAACTTGTCTAAATGCTAAACTAAATATAAAAGATGTTAAGTACTGTAAAAATAGTTTTTTACTTTCCCTTAAGTGTTGAACTTTTTTCACTTTAGGCTAATTTTAATTAAAAACAGACTCATTCAACCTTAGTGTAGGCAAATGTTTTCTTTTTCAGTTTAGACCACTGTATGTCATTCCCTTGTGTGTTATATCTTTATTCACTAGTAAGTAATGATTGAGAAGATATATGGAGCTGTTACTCAAAAAAGATGGAATTTGGATTCCAACAAAATAAACTCAGTCTGAAATGGGAAAACATTGTGCCCAAGCTGAATCAGTCCATTGGATTATTTATCCCAGAAAATATTCAACACTAGCTGTAAAGTGGCACAAAAAATTGATATCAAATGCAAGAATCTTAAAATTGAATAAATATAACAACTCAATAGAATTATTTATTATTGAGATTATTGTGATTATTACATATTTTGAAAGAGGTTTCTGAAAAGCAAGCTGGACATGATAAAATAGATTCTTTTCAAAGACTAGTATTTGTACCATGCACAAAGAAAGAATCATATATTAACTAAAGTGAGAATATCATTTGACCACATTATTCGTTCACTTTTCAATGTACCCTTTCTACAGTTAAAGAGAGCAATAATTAGGATAATCATGCAATAATAATCCAAATATAAGGAAATCGTGGAGCATAGGAATTATAAACAGCTTGATTTATGCATTTAATAACTTAATAATGTTAAGCCCTGTTAATAAAGATTGATTTTGAAGCTGAATTGAGGTCATGTTGCATTAAATTTGGAAATGATATATGTGTAGCATATAAAGTACATGAATTCATGTGTACATAACTTAATTATGTATTGTAATTTTAATATTTTACATTTTCCAATATGAGATAAATATAAAGTCGGAGTCCAAGTTTTTTTATTAATAGTGATATACTGTTTGATTGATCATTCAAAGGTCCTTGTTAATAAACTGTTTTAAAATATTTATTTCAGATATAGCATATATAAGAAAAAGTATTAACTGCTCGATCTGGATCTTTGTAAACTCACTAAATATATTTCCAGATATAAAAAATAGAATTTAGAAATTATTGTACGAAGATTTATAGTAATTTAAAGTTTTAATTTGAAAGCTGATAAGAGGTTACAGACTGCAGCTTGCTCCAAAAGTCAATGTTTGAGGAAAAATCATCATTTGTATATTGGCCAAGGAGGCTTTGCCATGTTTTTGTGACTCTTTGGAAAGTTTAGGGTATAGCCTCCCAACCAAATAAAAAAGTTTGGGGGATTCCAATCCCTTTGTCCGAGGTATAGTGAGTGTATCTAACTGAGTTTTGAGTTAGAACCTTCTAAAAATTTCACGCAGGACATATTTTCAACTGTAAAAGGGCCACTGTTCACCTGTTTTACTTAGCACTTGGACAAACTAAGGTCATTCAAATCAAAGTTATAAAAAAGAAAGTTGTCACAAAGCTTTTTAGGGTGGCTTTTGATATTGCAGGTAGCTACATGGTGTATGAAATTAATTTTTCCTCATCCCATTAGCTGGGTAAGCTGGGTCATAATGTTTTCACATTTCAGACTATATGTCTTTCCCTAGAGTATCATTTCTTTGTTTAATAACTGTGCATCAGATGACAATGAATATCGATACAACTCAAACAAAGAATCTTATTTTCTGACAAGAGAATGACACAGTCTGAAATGGGAAATCATTATGCCCAGTTCAATAGGTCTATATAATATTATATATTATTAACCCCTCAATACAGTATTTACCATGATTAATTTCATTTTTCAGATATTTCCAGTATTATGATATTGTTATTTTCGAGTATGTCATCTGATCTAACTAGCTAGTTGTAAAAATGTTGTTTAAGTCCTAGATAAAATTACACTTTGTTTGTTAACATTAGAATGAGACAGATTGATGGAGATGAAACAATAGATTGACAAACCATAAAATAAATCCGAATTAAATAATGTTTGATATGACTAATTTGTCAAATGAATAAATGGTTAAAATGACTATATATATACACATACATTCCGAACACTTTTTACATTATAATGTACATATAACTGAAAAGAAGTTCACACTCAATACATGGTGATATATTCACTAGTTTACAGCTATTGTACAAGAAGGTGATGACAATGATTGTACCAATAAAACAATCATTGGTGAAGGCTGATTGACGTGGTACAAATTTTTCATTTTTTTTTTTTTGCAATCTGTTTACACCACGCTTAGAATAGGAAATTGTGTCGTGTCAATCGACCCCACAACTTGTTCTTGACCAACTGTTGTGTATGATAAGAAAAAAGTTGTAGCAAGTTGTAGGGTTGATTTACAAGACACAATAATTATTCATGTTGTAAGCATGGCATAAGCAGATTGCAAGTGACAATTGTAAACAAAATTTTCACGGTGTAAATCAGCCCCTAACACAACAAATGTCTTGATAGCAGAGCTCAGTGTTATGGCTTTGTGTTTTTAAGGATTCTATTTTTTGGGTTGGATTTTTTTTCTATTGCAGCCTATAGGAACAAGACAAAATACCCATGTCACAATGCATAGGTTACAAGCTAAAGTTAAAACTGTTAACAAAAAGCAAACAAAGGTCTCTGACGGCAAGACATTCAAATTCAAACAACAACAAATATATCATATATAACAATTTCTACATCACAAGATCAACATGCAAGCCACTTATGACTTCCATTATTAAATATATTTTATAATATATAGATATATATTTATGTATAGAATATATAATATATGCATGATATTTCACCAATTATTATAATAAACCTTGAAAAAATACTGATAGTAAGTTTCATTTTTTGATTAAACAATTACTATACCCCGTAGATGAACCTGTGGCCATTGATTATGGAATTATTTAGTTTGATATATGGTATCAATGAGTCTTCTTATTTTAAAGATTCTCAAGGAGATTCAGACTATAAGGTACGTACCCTGGATGGGCAAGTGACGTCCAAGTGTCTCTATATCAGAGATAATTCATATTATGTGCCTGCATAAAAGTCCATGAAGATTAATAAGCATTAATATTGTTGCGGCAATCAAAGCAGGACCTTTCCATGCTGTTTCATGATAAAATACTCAAATGAGTAGGTCATACGTAGGCGTGACCACTGGTGTGGCTCCGTGGTCAGGAATGAGAAGGTTGTGTGTGTTGCAGGTTTTTTGGTTGCGATATAATTTTCTACTGCAGGAAAGACTTTATATTTACTCAAGGAAAGCATCATTGATGTTGCTTCTGACACTGGTTCCAGTTCAATGGGTTCAGACTTGACCTGCGAAGAAAAATGAAATTTGAATGTGATATTTTTATGGCCAATACAGAGGTGACTTATCCTGCATTTTGGCCACTGGGAAACTAATATTAATATTATTAATTAATAATAATAATAATAATAATAAAAAAAATAATAATACTGAATTAATGTGAAGCATTTTTTATAGAGGCCAATTAAGGCATTAACATTTCAATTAGAGCAGTTTCTGTATGAGTATAAAAAACTTACGGCATGGACCACATCTTGTCATGACCATGTCAGTGCCGTGTCGTGTTTGAAAACATTTGACATTCAGTGCCGTTTCCACACTGCACTGTAACCTTGCCAAGTGACATGACTTTTCACACTCATACAAAATCTGCTCTAACTAGAAACGCCATTAATAGAATGTTTGATTATATAACTGGTTTCATATAACTGTATCCTACTAATTCCTGTTATTTAATCCTACCTCTTTCTTGTACTCTCTTTTGATGCTTTCAACTTCATCTCTACACAGTTTGCATACATAGATGATTCTGGTGTCTAGCTGGAGTCTTTCATAGATTTCATGAGTTATATTATCACACGAGGCATGAATCCACCTAAGAAAGATGCAAAAATTAAGGATCAGCAAAATCACTTAATAATATAATGTTTTTTCCAAATATTACCCAACCGTCCTTCCTGGTTGGTAAAAATGTCATAAGCCCCCTTATATTTTGTCCAGTTTTAAATTATTACTAACCCCCTATAATGCTGCATACAATTAGTAACAACCCCCTATATAGCTTACGAAAATAACATGACCCCCAATTTTGCCAACCCCCCTCCCAACACTAATTAATGAAATTGAAAGCCCCCTAACCATATCCATAGTGGCAAGAAATGTCTAGATGGCCATATTTTAGCCTGGTCACTTAGGACATACACTACAGGTACAATAACCTAAGTGGAAATCGATGGTTGAAAGATCTTAATTCAAAAACTAAGATGCATGTAAGTATTAGGTAAATTATTTAAGATGTGTTGAATTTATCTGTGATAAATCTTTTTTTTTTTACCATAACTGTGAAATTTCTTGCGCGCTGATTGGTCGAGAGCCTTAGTAAATAAGAGGACATACCGATAAATGACGAATTGCTCGTGCAAGGAGCAAGCGCATGCTTAAAACGGTTTTTTCTTTCAAACTTTTTCTTTGTCTTTGGATCTTTTAATATTTGACTTTGTTATGGTAAAAAAAACAAATTTCCGATTGTTTTGCGTGGTATTTCCTCTTATTTACCACGATATGACGTCAAAAGTCGGCTATGCCTTGTGAGTACATAACATTTTGATCAACTTTGGACATCATATCGTGGTAAATAAGAGGACATACCACGCAAAACTATCGGAAATTTGTTAATTGTAGCTTGCTTAGCATCTGTACATACCTACTACAGGAGTCACACTGTACTACTTTCCCCTGTGCATTACTATGGTGACACAATGGGCATCCATTGGCTTTATGAGTCTGGTAATAACAACCATTACACAATGAATAGTCCATGTACCACTGACTTGCTTTCCTTGATCCACACTGCCTGCATTTACGACATTGCTGAAAAAAAGTACCATAATTTTACAATATGAGTAACAGCATATCCAGGATTTTGGAGGAGAGTAGCAGTTAGCAAGGACACCAACAATAAACTTTGACTACACAGATGTAAATTTTTGGGTCGTCCAATATCATGTTGCCGGATGACCTTAAGAACATCTGTATAACAGACTACGCTTGCATAAGATTTCTTAGAAGATGTTCTAGGGGTTTTGAATAGCTGAGAGTCTAGAAGATGTTCTAGGGGTTTTGAATAGCTGAGTGTCCAGAAGCCGTATGGAAAGGGGGAGTATGTAGTTGGCAAGCAAGTGTTTTAGTTTTACTGTAATTTCCTGACAAATCCACAGAAACCCATCAATAAAGTTATCAAATTGACCATTTACTAAGCAGGGGCAGATCTAGGGATGGTTGTGGGGTTGTTCTGGACCCACTAAACCACAATCAAACCCCCATTAATGATGACACTAAATCCCTTATAATTAGAAAAATATCCAACTAGTGAAGGTAAAATAAATCTTAGTTTGATTTGGCTGCTCCACTCGCTCTTTTTGTTCAGTGGTTCAGTAGTCGAACCCTAACCAAATTTTTTAACCCCTGAGCTAAAATCCTGTATCCACTGGTGCTAAGGACTTTTTTGTTCCCTTCACAATGAACCACAATCTTGAATATGTACACTTTTCTTGTCAATAAATAAAGCACAAAATAAAAACCTGAATTTAAGAGCTAAGTGACTAGAAAAATATGAGGTTCAAACTGGTTAGAGGCATATTTAGAAACACACACATGTGTACACTTACTTCACACTTCCAGTTCATTCTTCCTTTCATTGATGTTAATGGCTCAGAACAAAATATGTGACAAGCTTTGCTACAGGTTCTGCACTCAACAAGCTTTTCTGGGCTTGATAGTTGCCTTTAAGTAACAAAACAAGGATTAGAGATCATAAGTGTGTTTGTAGGACTTCTAGACGAACCAAACTTTGCATAGCTACAGTAAGTATAACCAAAATAAAGTCAAATATGTATCACTGTCACTATTCATCCTTTCTTTCTTTTCTCTTTCCTTCCTTCATTTTCTCATTTGTTCATCCATTTGTGCCTTTGATCTTTCTTTCCTTCACTTCTCCCTTCTTTCCTTCCTTCTTTCATTTTTTTAAAGGTTCCTTCTTCCTTCCTTTCTTCCTTCCTTCTTTTCTTCCATCCTTCTTCCTTCCTTTCTTCCTTCCTTTCTTCCTTCCTTTCTTCCATCCTTCTTCCTTCCTTCATTTTGGCCTTCTTTCTTCCTTCTTTCTTTCCTCCACTTCTCCCTTCCTTCTTTTTTTCCTAGTTCATTCTATTATTCCTTCATCTTTCCTTCCATCTTCCTTCCTTCCTTCATTTCTTTCTTCATTCTTTCATTTGTTCATTGGTTCCTTTTCCCTTTCTTTCTTCCTTCCATCCTCTTTCCTTCCTTCATTTTGTTCATTTGTGCCTTCTTCCTTCCTTCCCTCTTTCTTTCCTTCACTTCTCCCTTCCTTCCTTCCTACTTTTTTTCAAACTCTCAACTTTCAATTTTCTCTGTTTCACAAATATTAACAGCCTACCTGCAAGACTGACATGACTTGCACATAGAACATTCCCAACCACTTCTGATTTGTTCAGTTGGTCTTAGAGGGGGGTTACAGCATTGGCCATGATAATGGTACCCACATCGTGAACATAGCAGTAATTCTGATAAATCACCTCCACCTAACTTGCACTTTTCACAATAAGCTGGGGGGGAAATGGTCAAAACCATACATGTTAGATCAATATCACTACAGATATCTGGTAGAGTGAGAATTAGATGTCATTCTGTAGGCATTTGATTTTACATTCCTGAAGTGAACCATGAACACATTCCTGAGGTAGAGATCAAAATGGTGGGTAAGTTGACCTTGCTTGAAAACGAATTACCCACCATTTTGGTAGACCTCTACCTCAGGAATGTGTTCATGGGACTCCAGAAATGTTCAGTTTTCTAAGCTACCACTGTAGATATTGAAAATGAGATTTACTAACCTGTTGATGCTACCAAGGAAAAATGATCTGGACAATGCAGCTTCATAGTCTTAACATCCTTTAAAAATACACAAAAAATGTCAGATTCTCTGCAAACAGTGTTTCTTGGTTTTACGCAAAAAATCTGCACACAATAGTCCCCTTCACAGTTGCTTGCGCCATCTTGAAAGGTTGCAATGACTTTGAATCTAAGTGAGACATGAGGTGACCTTGTAATGATAGAGACCTTTTTTAACACCTTGGACAATTATTCACATGTCTCTATCATTGCAAGCACACAGTTCGTCTCCCTTCGATGCAAAGGCACAGCTACCTTTCAAGATGGTACAGGGAACTGTGAAGGGGACAATTAGGTAAGTATATCCATAAATTAATATACCTGATATGTCCCTGCTGCTATTGCACAAGGGTAGTGGTAGAGTTTTTGGCAGCCATCAGCTTCGCACTTTATACTAGCTCCAAAACCACCACAATGACAACATTTCTGAACAAGAGATCAAGAAACAATAGTTGGTGAAATACTGTCTTTAGTCTTCAGTTACCACTCTTTTCATTGCTATGTGTTGAATGAGACAACAGTAACGACAGGGAAACTAGGCAATACACTGCTGTCAGAGAGTAAATGGTTTGAACCCAGGTGTAGTAGTTGAGTGAGTAATGTGATCGTCCGGGTGAATGTAGTCTTGAGAAAGACTGTTGTTGGTAGAGACTGACGTTTCACGTATTGCGTATAGTCACATTGGTATAGACGCAAGTAGTGGTCTTTTGTTCTAGGTAACGTAGGTGTTATCACAAAGTGAGTCTATTGTTCTTCAGTAGTGTCATCGGTCTGTTTGAGGTCATGGATGAGTCTTTTGTAGGGTGTCGGTAGAGTTTGGCTGCGGTTAAGTGGTTCTTGTTCTAAGTTGGTGAACCAACTCTCAAGTGAAAGACGTTGATGGTAGTTAGTGCAGTATGTAATGCATGTAGCAGAGTCCCAGTCAATAGTATGTCCAGTATTTTTGTGATGTACAGCGATGTGGTTGTTGGGGTCTCCGTTTTTTGTTGCACGTTTGTGTTCAGTAAGTCTGGTGTTTAAGTTCCTCCCTGTCTCCCCAATGTAGGTAGCGTCACAGTCAGTGCAAGCTATTTTGTAATCAAACAAATTGCCTGGAACCTTTACATACTCTGTTTGACGGCAGTGTATGTTGTGACTGTTGTATTGATCAGCACGTAGTATTGAAAACAGTGTGGTAAATCAAAATCTTGTTTTACAATCCCGGAGGTAAATGTAGGAGAAGGGTTTATAAAGTCTATGGCTGGGAGACTAGGGAATGACTAGAGTATCACAACATGAAAATATAAAATGGGAAAGTTTCACAAAGTGGCTCTTCTTCCAATGAAAATGAAAATTTATGACGAAAGAGAGAGGGAGAGAGAAACACCATCACATAGACAGGGATTGTGCTAGGATTTTGTAATGTGTGTCCTGGGATTCTAGTTGGATTTCTTTTATAAGCAAGGAATTTGGTGCAATAGCAAGAATGAAGGTCTAGGGTCCCGGGATGCAAATAAATTGTCAAAATGCATTTTCTGTTAGTTTTTTTTCTTCATAAAAATGCATGATCTGCATTAACGCAAACCCTGTTTGATTTTTTTACCTTGGTTAGTATCTGATTTGTGATGTCAACTGTCAGCCCTGATGCCGAACTTGAAGCAATGGAAGTGAGTGTCCAGGCAGCACACTTTTCATGCACCCAGACATGTCCTGATGCATCGCACAGATCAGACAGCTGTTGCTCTACCTTGAATCCAACACTTGTGATGCCATTACGTGGTTTGGGACTAGAAAGAGGGGAACTTTGTGTTAATGTCATCATATTAACAATAGAGGCTTTAATTTGCACCATCACGTGATGGCAGCCATGACAGGAGGCAGGAACAATTAAATCTGATTTACATGAGAAAGAATTCAGTTTCCCTGGGGGAAAAAGACTCACTATATTGTTGTGCTTCCTGCCGTGGCTGCCATCACATGGCATGATGGAGCAAAGCCTCTGTAACCCAGACTTCTATTGTTGGGGTAACTTCCATTACTTATTTCATTGATGGGAGTCAAAACTCTTGACGAGTTATCAGCACAAATTGTGTAATTTTGCAAATAGGTGTAACTAATCTCACAAATACTGCACAATCTTATTACCTATTATGGTTACTGCTGTCTCTGGAATCGTCATCCACTGTATTCCGTGTTTCCTCATCTTCAGGCTGATTACCCTCACTGATCTGCTCTACTCTGTTTTGCCATTTTTCAGAGAAGCCTGTGGCAAGCACCTTATTACCAGATGTTCCATTGATTCCAGTTGATGTCTGTAAAAACCTGTTTGGTTCTGAGTTGGGTGACTCTGTTTGGTGGACAGTTGATACTAGCCTACCAAAACACACCAAGTGACCCTGGCCAAATCTGGCGTCATTTGAGCAGTTACATAATGCACATCTTATTCTGAAAATATAAGGTAGGTATTGTATGGGTCCTTGAATAAATAAATTAAGGCACTTGGATGTTTTAATGTGAGGCTTTGGATGTAAATTATATATATATATAATTTATCTAATCAAGTTGGCATATGTCTCAAGCATATTTATCATTTTGTAATAATAATAATAATAATAATAAATACTTTATTTAAACTGGAAAAATCTATCAGTATTAAGAAACACTGGTCTTAACAAGATGTCCAGTGTAGCTAAATATAACTATAATTGTAAATATAAAATATAATATAAATTATAAAAACTGATATAGATATATTTTCATTAAATAACCCTCTAATCCTAATCCCAATCCTAGTCCCAATCCCTAAGCAAGAGTACTTGTGTCCCAAAAGTTTGAAAGTCCCTTGGCAGAACATGTTGAGTAAGGTCTTTTGTTTGTTCTTTGTTAGAAATGCAAAATTTCTTTATCAACAAATACAGCACGATGCGCTAAAGTATGACCACATCTAATGTAATTGAATACTTCTATTCATGAGCTTTTGCTTCCAAATGAGCTTTTACAAGCCTTATTTGGTAAAACCAGACAGCTTTGCATCAAAACGTGTCACTTTAATGAACAAAAGCCCATGCACAGGAGTATGTGAATACATTAAATGTTGTAATCCATAAAGCATTTATTAACACTAATAGTTAACATATATACAGTAAATTTGACTTACATTTTTTGATAAGAATTATTTTTATCTTTCTTTGATATTCTATTCCTATCTTCATTGTGAAAATACCTCAACTCTGGAGAAAACTGGAAAAAAATAAAAACAATTTTAATTATGAATTCTTTCTATTTTAATTAACAATATAATCTGATCTTCAAATCTACCTTTCTTCTCTTGTGTTCAAGTGAATCCGGAGACTCGACGTCAATTTCTTGATCATCATCACTTGATCCCGTAGCTGAAGAACTTGTAGATTCCAATCTGAAAGTGTACCTCTATGTCAGTATTATATAATTGTATACATTACACCCACATTGCCAATAGGTCATGTTAGATAATCTCGATAATCTGGTTGAGTGATCATGCATAAAGCAATTCAAGGCGATGCTTCAGGGTAATTATATAATTATTAGGATTGCTTCAATTTTCCCCAGAGCCTCGTCTTTAATCGCTTTGTGTGTGATCACTCAACCAATTGCTTGAGTGTGTGAGGTGTCTTGTATGTACAGGATAAATTGAGCATTCAGGCTGGCCAGGGTAAGCTTGAAAAGAGGGAAATGCCATGGAAGAATAATTATTACGGACAGTCAAACTTTTCTAAGAGCAAAACGACTTTGAAATTCTCGATTCATATAGACCTACATCAACCAACAATTTCCAGACAAGTTGCTTTTCCCTTAGGAATACGATTATTTGCCTGAGTTTTTTAACGATGTTAACTTCTGTTCCAAAGTGTTACTGCCAGTTAAGATATAGACTTGAAACCATTGTTTCGTGATCATTCAAGCCAATTCGGGAAAGGTCTATAATTGTACTAAAATGATACTGAGTCCAATAATTGAACCAGACCCAAGAAGTAAGAGGCATTTGTACTACAGTACAGCTCCAATACCTTGAGTTACAAAGACATCAGTATCAATCAAAGAGATGGACACAAAAATGTGCACAAGAACTGTGTAGTTCAGTTCAGTTTAGTAAATGTAGACTTAAAAGAAATTAAGATATACAGTGCTAAATAAATTTGTTTTCTAGACATTTTGAGGCTTTCTGCAGCCTCTTCATCAGTGGGAATGTCTGCATGGAGAGAATATTTTTATAGAAGATGAAATTCAAGGTGATAGAAAACATACAGTCAACAAAGTTTTACCTTTCTCGTTTCCTTTTAAAAATAATTTGTCCATGGTAAAGGCCAGCAGACATTGGACTTTTCTGATTGCCAGGCGACATGGGGTAAGGATGTGTCATGACCACCCGGGGGCTGTGACTTTCAGATGTTCTAGAATAAGCATGAGAAATAACACCTCCTCTGGGACTGTGGCTTTCAGGGGATCTTTCAGATTTCTGGAAAGAAAAGAATTATATATGTATCAATGTTCATGTGTCTTCTCAAGTGTAATTGTTAAAGAAGTGATACTCTTGGGAATGACATGTGGTCTGAAATGGGAAAGATAAGGTTTATTAGGAGCTGGAACTAGAAAACTAGTCTGTACTCTAGAAATAGAGTTTTTCTGTCATCCTTTACCTGCGATCTTGGTGAAAGGTGCAAATGCTTTTGGTTTTCATCATCTAGAAAAATATTTAAAAGAAATCCACTTTTATTAATATCATTATCTAATGTTTCACTCTTCTGTTATACATTAGAGATAGAGAGCAGAAAAAATACTATTTTTAGAAATATTTAGAAATTATTGTGGAGTGCATACAATAGACCTTTTCCAGTTTAAAAAATAATGCTGTGTTCGATTCCTTGACTACAGATTTATTTATACAAGGTTAGCCTTATTTTAATGTCAAAACATCCACAAATACCAACAGTAAAGTAAAGAAGAGGAATAACTTCAATAATAAAAACACTTTTAAATTCCACAGACCTTCACTGGGACACAAATATTCTGCACAAAATCGAGACTAACCCTGCATAAATGAATCTGTTGTCAAGGAACACAGCGCTATTTTGCAAATTCAAAAAAGCCTATTGTTACTCTACTGTTGAGGTCCAGAAAATATCCATGCCTCCCACATGAAATAAAATTGGAATTTTAAAGAGCAAGACGTCTGAACAGGAAGTTCTAGAACAACCAGGAGGCAGGAAGTCTAAGAAAATTCTATCATTATCAGATGAATAATTTATGTGGATAATTTCTGGACCCAATAGATTGAAGTTTACCTGAACAAGATGTGTTTGTTGTTCTGCCAGAGGCAACATAAAGTGAGTTTCTAAACCAATCTGCAGAATTAATATCAAGAAACTCATAAATCAAACTTGTTTGCCTCTGATCAGAGCCTCTTTGTAACATATTAACACTTAAGAATTGATACTCTCTCCAAGTACTCAAAAAATGTTACTTTACTAAATACTCATTAGAAGCAATTGAGGTATAATTTGTAATTATATTCTATAATTCTCAATATTCTGCAAACTCAGAAGTTTCAATGGCTTGAAAACGTGTATTTTTTTGATGGTATAATATTCTTAAAAAATTGAAGTTTTGCCATCACTTGTGGATGCCATCATAAGAATAATTCTGTAAATACTATTTGGCTAGTTTTGAAATGGTATTTTATTTTGTTTTCTCGCTGCGAGTAATCAAATTTTTTTTGAATCTTCCTAACCAAAACTGAATGCAAATTGCCCAGACTTGATTGACTGTTTGAGAGCAAAGTAAAAAACATGTTAATTAACTTGCCATGTTGAAAGAATAGACCCTTTTTGAGATGCACGAGTGCTTTCAAAAATATCACAGACAGAGACATGATCTTGCAGTTTCAGGGATTGTCAATATCATGTGTGGTCTTGCCTGTAAATGCCTCTTTTTAGGGAAGCACAGGTGGTATAGCGGTTAGAGCGCTCGCCTCTCACCAAGGTGACCCGAGTTCGAGTCCCGCTGGGCTCGGTTTTGTATGTGAGTAGAGTTTCTAGTTAGTTCTCTCCTGTGCTTCGAGGGTTTTTCTCCAGGTTATCCGGTTTTCCTCCCTCCACAAAAATCAACTTCTAGATTCCAATTCGATCATGGAACGAGGGCCACAGGTTTGTTAGCCACTGGCTATTTAGCGCTACCCTCGTAAAAACAAGGAGTGTTTTTTTTTTTTTCATGTCTGTGCCTGCAATATTTTTGAAAGCGCTCGTGCATCATGAAAATGGCCTAACAATAATTTTTATTGAGGAAACCTTTTCATAACACTATGATTTTCAAAAAGGACCTCATTTTTATTGCTGCTGCAAAGACCAATTTCAAAGCAAGCCATTGGCATGTCAGAATATTGAAAATTGTGGTATATACACGTATATATGGATGAGCTAACATTCCTAGTCAACTGTTACAAAACAAAATATGGTTGTGCTGCTAAATGCCATCTCTCACAACCATGCATTATTTAATAACAGTATAAGCACTATATACCCAGTACTTCCTAAAAAGAGGGGTGACTGTAGTGACTTTGCAGCATCATGTGATGGCACAAACCCTGAAAGCTACGACTGGGATGCAACTGTAGAGTCTTTTTCCCTGGGGAACTGAATTCTTTCTGATGTAAACCAGACTCAACTGTTCCTGCCAACTGCCTGCCATCACATGATGGTGCAAAGCCTCGATACCCCCTTTCGACCCTCGGATGAACCCTTGTTCAAGTATTCCACAAACAAGGAGAAATCAATAAGAATAAACCTTGCTAGAACACTCACCAGGAGGTTGTACTCTGTCATAGTGATAAGGATTCACACAGACTTTTTCATGCTTAAGGTCATAGCCATACTGACAAAAATCTTTATGTCGCATTTCCATCTTATGCACGTCAGGCCATCGCCATAATCTGGCGTAAATAACATGAGGAAAATCTTTCTTTTCTCCTACTTGGAGCC
The DNA here is from genome assembly GCA_964019055.1 of Anthopleura xanthogrammica. Classification (NCBI taxonomy): domain Eukaryota; kingdom Metazoa; phylum Cnidaria; class Anthozoa; order Actiniaria; family Actiniidae; genus Anthopleura; species Anthopleura xanthogrammica. The sequence goes on along the minus strand of OZ025206.1, from coordinate 27,708,201 downwards.
TACCATCCATAGTTCTTGGTACAGTAATACATTTTGATGCCGTCCTTCCTTTAGACGTGATTGCAACAATTAAAGAATCTAGCTCATGGTATTTTTTCTTAAGTTTTTTCACTAATGACTCTATTGCCCTTCTGCTGAAACTATCAGCTTCTGGGCTTTGATGCCGTAGAACCGAATGCCATAGTAAATTGCGAACAATGATCGGACAAGGATCTGCTGAACATGGTATGGAATTAGGAGAAGGATGCGAGTTTGTTGAAACTGAAGGTCCATAGTGTGATGGTTGTTGAGGTTCATACACAGAAGCTGTAGGAACAGTAGAAGGGGAGTGTTGATCTTTAACAGGGGAATCTTGGGTTCTTTCTGGGTTTGAGGAAAGTGATTTAATGGGTAAACTTGAAGCTGGAAGATACAAAGAAGAAAATATTTAAAATCATATAAAGAATATTAAAATGGAAAGTGGACAATAGACCGTTTAAAGTTCCATTCAGCGACCATGAATAATAGTTCCAAGTTGAGGTTGGAGTTGCCGCACATTATAAATTATAGTTTTGCTATGCGCAGCAACTCCAACCCTCGACTTGGAACTATTATTCGTGGTAGCTGGAACAGAACTGTGAGAAGGTCTATAATTATGGTTGAAAATCACAATAAATAACAATTTCATCATGAATAACAGCTTTCCACTTGACCTGTTTTATATCACACACACACTAGCTATAGTTCTATGCATTCAGAACTAGAGGAAATTAAACTCTTAAGGCAAAGGAGTTCAAGCAACACATCAAACCAACTCTATTAACATGTGACTCTATTACATTGGAATTGAACCACCAAGTCGACTCGTAGGACTTACAGCCTTTAAAGACAACTATTTTACTGCTATACCACTCTTCTATTTTATGTCAATTCTTTCAACAACCTGGTCCAGCCGATGTTGAGTAGGATTTGTTTATATTTCAAACTACTAAATTTCATTGATCAGCTTTCTATCTGATAATTTCCACGGCAATTCAATTCATACATAGAATCCCTATCATGAATTAAAGTTATTTATTGATAGTCAGTTATGTAGAATTTTAGGTGGCACTATTAAACATTTGAATTCAACCCGCAACTCATATTCTCATACATATAATTTGAGAAACCTTTTTTTAAGGTTGCCAATCATTTCTACCTTTACATATTAAAAAGTTCAAGAAAGAGTAGCATGATATTGAAGCAACGATGGTCAGGAAACATATGTCGTATTATTCTTATTCTTAAAATTTATCTTTATAGTTTAGATTAACAACAAGTCTTAACCTACAACACAGTTTAATGATATTCAAATTCATGGAGTTTGAAAGTAAAGTATTCAACATTTTAGGATTCTATTTCTATTCAAACCAGAAGCAAAAACGTTGATCAAAACATTAAAAAACAAAGACATGATTTTTTAAATTAAAAAGCTGTTCTTGTTTTTCTGCCAAAAAGCAGGTGGATTTTTCTTGTTTAACAAGTTGAAGACTGCAATTTAAGACAAAACAACAATGGCAGTTGATCAACAATTTATTATTACAAAAATGTGATTTTAAAATGGTCAAACATAGGAAATAATTTGAATCAATTATAGTTTATATTAATTATTCTTAACAGAGCATACAATGAATATAAATGAACACTTCAAATGCTTGCCTGTTTAATGCTGGTTTAAGTTGGTGAAAAATTTAAATCAAAATGAATAAAACACAGTTGTTGCGTACTGCCCATATAACCCCCCCCCCCCCCCCCCAATTAACACTAAACAACAGTTTCTAAAGATAAAGTTAAAGTTTCATAAGGCGTGTTCCACGTTCTACAATATGGTTTTACAAGTGCTTTTATCTCTAAAGTTATTAACAGTGACATTCAACTTGACAGGAGAAGACCTTTTGTCACCAGATAATTATCTCATAACAAGAAACATGGCCTTCAAGGAACAAAACAGGTGCCACCTACCAAATTTATAATAAATAAATAAACTCTATTCAAATATATTCCAAATTTTAACAACATCTTATGCTTTGCCAATCAAAAGACAAAGCATACCAGTATTTTTATAGTTCTTAAACAAAATTAAGGTTGAAATACATGTTTTTTTTGGATATATTTATCTTTAAGTTGCCATTTCTTTTCATAAATGAGTTTTTATTATGATTTACTGGTGATACTGTATTGCTGTTCCAGCTCGTGCTTACATTTTTTTTCATGTTCACTATTTCTTAAGTAAAAACAAGATCATAGTTTGATTTCTTTATAATTCCCATGGCATACGTACACACTCAAGGCAACAAGGATAATCAAACATGAATCAAATTCAACCTAATCTATTTGTATTCTAAACTTGCTTTGGGGAAGTATTTGCTGAACAAACCCTTTATGATGTATCCAGGCAACCAATAAAACGACAGTTACAATGACCTTGAGATAATTATAAGGCTGACGACCTTCAAAAGTAGGGGATGACAAATAGTTATGTAACATACCAAGCACATGGTTTATGCTGATATAATCTTTGATATTTTGACATACAGCCTAAGCTATTTGCTAAATTAATAAAAAAATTATATGATACCAAAATTATTCTTTTGTACAGTTCAAGCATGTCTAATTCCAAAATTTGAGGGGGAAAATAAAATTCAGACAACGAAAATGAAATACCGGTATCTATATTTTCGACGTAATTTTAAAGTCAAGTTGTTTGAACGATTCCTAAATATCGAAATACTAAAAAAAAACATTTTAATTTGAGAATGTTGAAATATTATTGTGCATTAGTCGTAATGGCAATATTAATTTCTTGCAATCATCTATAGATATAGATATATACAGGATAATGAAAAGAAAACATTTTTGTTTTTAATTGTTTTTTTAAATTTCACTTGGACTCGCATTCAAATGTAGAATATTTAGTAGAAATTTGAGACTATTTTCTTCTTACTCAAGCAATATCCAGACATTTCCTTATGGTTCCTTAAAGAAAACTTAAACTTTCTAATCTCATTTTCTAATCTATTTTCACATCTTCTAATACGTAAGTATTTATAGTTTTTACTTTGGATGTATAGACCTTGTACTCTAGAGGAGATAAATATATGCCACACACCAAGCAAGAAAAAACCCTAGATGTGACAACGTTTAAACATTCCAGACGTAATATTATCTCTAGGACTTCCTGCTCCTCATGTTTAAACAACAATCTATTATTGCTGTTCATGATATATGTAATTTATAAAATCAATAACCGCATGTGTGAATTCAGAAATAATCTATAATATGGTAAGGTTATGTAGAAAAATAGTCTTATAGCAAGACATAAGAAACAGCTACGTCAATTCCAGTGTTTGTTATAGCGCTAAAAAGACGAAACAACTTCAGTTAGTACAGAATAGGTAAAAGCATGTCAGGATTGTCTGTAAAATCGCGACTGTGACATGTGCAATATTAATCTTTGACCTTTCTAAGAGCATAATTTTTCAACCAAGACTCAACAATTTATTTAAAATTAGTAGTTAAAAGTAGTCTACACTAAAAAGCGACTTGGAGGGGAGGAGCACATAGCACATTTAACATTTCATCACTGTAGTTTGTTTGGTTTTAAGTTGTATCTTGGTTTGTAGCAAAGCTTTACCGAGAAAATAAACTGAAAGACTGAAAGATAGTTGAACCTTTATCTTTTAGTGAGCATATTTTTTGACTTAGACAAAGCAAATTGGTTCAAAGTTCCAAAACAATTTGTAGTCTACACATAAAATTGTGGTCTTCAAGGGGAGGAGCACACAGTTAAACCTTAACCTTTCTGTGAGCATATTTCTTTGACTTAGAAAAAACAAATTGGTTAATAGTACCAAAACATCTTACCAAGTAACGACATATCCTTGGTCTCAGCAATGCAATGTTATTAATACCTCAAGAGCATTTTTCTCAAGTTCAGACATAATACTCAAGACAAACAAACTGAGCAAGACCTCATGCAATGTTAAATAATAAGAAATTTTTGAAGTTTTGCAATTTTGTTTTAAATGGGCAAAAAATCTAAACTATTTTATGTCATATTCAAGTTTTTATTTTATTCCTTCATCATAATGTACATGTATAGACATTCGTAAAACATCTCGTTCATATCTGTAAGTTCTCTAGACAGTGTTATGCAATAGGATAAAGAAACAAAACGCTAAAACGTAAAACGTTTTTTAACCAAAAACGTAAAACGTTTTTTAACCAACATTTTCTATCCCCACTTCGGAAAAAAGAATTTCACACATTTTTGAAGCATTTTCCCAGCTCACTTACTAGCTACGTGACCGGAAGTTACCCACCATTGCATTGGCAGAATATGAAGGATAATCTTTATGTAAAAACCATCAACGTTTCAAGTATATATTGATTTATCATCGGAGCGATCATTCGAGTTTTCTCTAAAGAATCGAAAATGAATTCGAGAATTTTTGGTTCTTGGACCGGAGAACGACGTCAAAGACGTGCACCACATTAAACCCTTCATAAAATTCTCACAAAGAAAGCAATAAAAAGCGGATTGAATCAAAAGATCGGCAAAACAAAGACTGTATAAATTAACGATCTATTTTAATACGTTAACGCATTCTTCGAAAACCTTGGGTTTTTTTCAAATTCGCTTTCGATAGAAACGGCAATTTTAATTCGAAAGGTTAAACATTCTAAACAAAGGTTTTTTCCGGCCGTATCTTGTTGAACATTTTTATGATAATGTATGCTAAATAGGGTCTCCGGGGCTCCCAAATATAAATAATGAAGATGGTCGATGTTAGGACATAATTGGGTTGCTTGTTCGGGAGTTTAAGCAAGCAGTTGCGGTGAAATTCTGGCGTAAATGCGCTTAAAACCACGCGGAACTGACGCCCCAGGCCTACACAAAAATAGAATCGTCTGCAAAAATAAATTAATCGGGTTGCAGACGACATTTCAGACGTTTTCAGACGAGAACTATTCCAGCCAGACAATGACCACTAACCAACAATAATACTTAAACAAAACCCAGACAAAATAAGTCTTTCTAAGTTTGGCCGCCGAATTACGCTCATTTGGACTACCATGGCGGTCAAACCACACGGCCCAAGGTCAAAAGACTCGCGTTCTTCTAATAAAAACGACAAAAAAACTACTCGCTCTTCTCGAGCGAATCTCAAATGCAAAATAGCTCTCAAGCTGTGGTGCCAACAATGGCTTGAGAGCTTTGGAAACGACAGCCCACTCCCAAAAAATTAGCATTCATCTTCGACGACTAGATGAATTAATGAGTCGAGCCGGACAAATAAATTCTAGCTGATTCAAAGGGGGGTAAATATGCTAGACTCAGACGCCTACTCAGACATGTCCCAACTACACTGTCGTGATCTCGTAAGGAATTCGAGTAGAAAAGGTCAAAAGTGAGCTCTACCTCGGTGGCGGCTTTAAAAAGAAAGCGGAAAACCCAAATGCTTTGAAGTTGACGTTTAATATTTACGGAGCAGGCATCGGTGCCCCGCTGGAGTTGTGGCATAAAGAATTGGGTACTCAGTACCTTCGAGGCACGGACAATAAACTTCAAGGATTTTGAGATTTTGGGTCCCTTATGATAAATTATCAGAGTAAAAATTGAGGAAGTGGGGTTGTACTTTCGAGAGCGGTGAAAGATAAGTCCCAAATATTAGTTTATTGGTTAGGGTTGAGTTCGTGTCTCCGTCGAGGCGAAGGCACATCTATCACGCTGAGTTGGACACAAACCCACAACACGGGTTCACCTCAAATGAATCCAAATCAACGTGAAATAAAGGCTTGCTAGATAACTAGATACTCACCGGCTGGGCTACGAATACGCTCATAATGGTACGGATTGACACAAACACTCTCATATTTCAAATCATAACCATATCGGCAGAAATCCAAGTGTTTCATTTCCATTTTCTGAATATCTGGCCATCGCCACAATCTAGCGTAAATTACGTGAGGAAAGCCTTTACGCTCACAGACTTGTAGTCTTCCGTCCAAAGTTCTTTGTATCGTGACACACTTGGACGGTTGAGCTCCATTTGTAGTGATCGTAGTTATTAAAGACTCTAACTCATCGGTCTTTTTTCGAAGTTTCTTGACCAAAGACTCTATGGCTCTCTTGGCAAATTTCTCGGGTTCACCCCCTTGTCTATGACAAGTTGTATGGCACATCAGGCTAAGTACGATACTCAAATTCGCATCTGATGAGCTTGGCGCTCTCTTCTGACTCGTTGACGGGGCCATACTCTTCTCCATTTTCGGATCCTTCGATCCTCAATCTTTATCTTTTCAAATCCCAGTCATTATTGGGTCATTTTGAGGCAAATAACAGAGGTTTTTAGGACCCATCCTCATCGTAGCTATCTCATGAGAAAAAACAACTTGAAATGCGCAGAAACACGTCTACTGAGTCCAAAATTGACATGTACTTCGGAATCTCTCGACCAATCACAACTCATATTGTACAATAATAATTGCCTCTTACACGAGTTTCTGTCCATCAAATTGACTGACAGCTTATTGTAAACAGTTCTAGATTTCTAAAGAACTTGAATTTTTGATCGATTCATGCAAACGAATGAATAGTTCTGTGTTCTAAAAAATCATTAAACTGTATTTGTATTGATTCCAAGGATGTTTAGAAGCATATTGATTTTTTTTTGAGCAAGCATTCTATCACGTACAATGAATTTTTCGATATATTTCCGGTTTTGAGTCACTGATCCAAGCATCTGTTTTTGCATAATAAGCTGTCACGTATTATATAGATTTATTAGAGTCATTTCTACATTCACCACCGTTACCCATATAGGAAACATCTTTCATCGAAGAATTCCATTCTATCTATTCGAAATATTTCGAGAAGAACTCATCATTTTAACTCATAACAGATTGGTTGGATATGATTAATGATAATTTCGATGAGTAACCACCACACTGTGACATATTTATCTTTATTCTAATACACTTTTTACCCCCCTGAAAGACTCTTAACACGAAAGCAAAAAAGACCAGTTTCTAGAGCTTGAAGATCGAGAAATATTACAAATCTTTAGCATTCTTGTAGAACCTTTAATGTGTAAACAAAGCCTGCTGAATCTGTTCGAAATTCTACAGCTATATCAATATGAACTAAGTTTAGCCTATGCTTTAGTCGAAGTTTAAAAATAAAAACGATTGATATCAGTTTTAAAGAAGTTAAGAAGATTTCTTGATCCTTTCTTAAAGGAAAAGGCTAAAATCACGAGAAACGGCCAGCGAGTGTGGACTTTTGAGCCTCAATTTGGTGCTAAGAAGTGCAGGGGTCGGGTAGTAATGAGCTCTCGCGTGAAAAAATCCGTTTTGAGCAGTTTATTTTGGTTCAAATTGACCCAGTGACTTGTAAAACGCTTTAGACACACTCTTGGTAAAGCTACGGCGGAAAGTCCGTCTGGAAAACGTCCTTGTTTCTGTCTGGTTGTACGTCTGGTAGACCGTCTAGGTCGCTTATGTCTGCTTATGTCTCGTTTTAGGCCATCACGGCCTGTAACGTCGACTCGCTTCGCCACACATCCAAAATAGACCCCACAAATTTGCATATCAAAGGATTCAGCGCATTTCGCTGAAACCACCTTTATCTGATATAACTGGCGTTTTTTCTAGAACCTCGAACATCAAAATTGTTTTTTAGTTTGTTTTTATTAGAAATCGAGAAGAAACCTTTGTGTTTTTTCAGTGAAAAGCGTAGAAAAAACATTGCAAATTACACGTTTGTTTACTTTATGACGTCATTCCTTCGAGATCTCATGTAGGTCTTCACACTAGGCTATATTGTGTTTCGAAGATAGCCCACCAAAAATACCCCTAGGAATATCCAATTTGGCTGAACTTTTTTTTTTAAGAAATAGGTGAAAACCTTTTTTTTTTGAATGATTTAAATTTAGCTCAATGAAATCAAGGATTGCAAAGAAAAAAATTTTTAAAGGATTTTTTCATGTTTGCGAGGCGTGGGCGTTGATGTTCTTTGGGATCAATACCAGACACATTGGCGCTAGCTTTATTCACTTGATTCTCGTAGCTAAGACAGATTCCAAGTGAAATAGATAACAATATTGAGAAACAAGTGAATTTAGATCAAAATAGAACTCAAACAATTGGTTCAGAATTTGGGAGAATTTTGCTCAAGGCGTCGTACGTGACCAGTTTAGATAGTATTGTTTCCAAAATCTATACTATATCACTGAGCATATGTTATATTTTCATGAACATCTTTTTATTTTATGGGGATTTTTGCTCGGGGTGACGTTTTAATTTTCGTCTTTTATATATATTCAAGAAGCTTGTGAAGGCTCGGTGTACACCTGACGAAGCAGGTGCTACAACACTTGAAGTGTCAACTTCTCTTTCTAACAACAAGAAAAAAGCAAAGTTTGTTAGTCTTTGGTGGTTAGAACAGGTAAAGAAAAAATTCTTGTGAAGGATCCGACAAAATGTTTTAAATATCTGACATCGAATCATAAAAGAGTGGTAAATTGGAACAAGATTGTCACGTGTACGGTGGCAAGAGGTAATTTGTCAATGTTTGAACATTTTTGCTACAAGCAGCAAGATAATTTCATCAATAAATCTTAATTCTTGACTGATACGTCAGAAATGCCAGTAGCCATTGCTTCGTATTTCTTTTTAATAACGGATCCTTTTGATAATTTTTTTTCTTTTGTTATTTTTTCCTGGTTAATCCTAAGCTTCACACTGATTTTGAACGGGTACTTTTGACTCTGTTTTTTTAATTTTCAGATGAAATTAGGTATTCTTTTCAATCAATGAATTTTACCAAGGCTCATATTCCAGACGGAGCGACCTGTCGTTAGCTAGTATTTTACTTCAGTTATACGTTTTGAAAGTCTGCTAATGACCGAAACACAATAGGCCACTTCGAAGTGTGTTCCGAGTTTATAAAAATAAGTTTCCTTATCTTCATCTTTTCGTACTTTATAAGCAAATACGAGGCTCAATGTTTTGCTTCTCTACCTACGTGTTAATTGTTTTAAAATTCAAAAATCGTATTCACTTATTGTTCTTCTTACAGCGAAAACTCTGAAAGTCCTAAAATATTCTGAGTTACTTGTCCATTTTATTATTGACACGATTAACATGACACTTTTTCTCAGTTAATATTAAATACATGCAGAAAATACACAGGCTCCGTCTTGTGTTTTTTTTTATTGAAACAGGACAAAAAAGAAAAAAAAATCCAAGCTATTGAAATGGGCCACATTAGGTACCGGATAATTGAAGCAGTCGTAAGAACCGCCAATCCGGAAATGCGTGGAATTTTTAACCTGATCCATTGTTGATATCTGTTCCTTCCTAATCCTTCTAATTTTCTGGCTTTTTGAATGTGGCGGCCCAATCAGATGATAGCTTAGTCGTAACACAAAGAAACCAAATTCCTGGTAGAATAGGGCTGGCACCTAGGTATCAGTGGTGACAACAGGCCAAGGTCAGCTTAGTTATTCAGTTGGTACCCTAGATTCTTCTTTCTTTTGTTCTAATTTTTTCCGCGCTATTCCTTCTCTTGTTTTTCGGTGAAAAGCCGTGCTTTTTTTCGTAAGCGGCAATTCCGAATTCATGCGGCCTGATTGCTTTTTTAAACGTTTTTTTAACGTTTTTTTTTTTTAATCAATACGCCTATGGCTTTATGCAATTAACAATTCATGCATGGATAGGTATTGTGAATATATTTTTTCTTTTTTCTTTTTACTTTCGTTTTCTTTCTTTGTTTCGTTAATTCTAGATCTCGAATTTTCTTTCCCCTGTTTATCTGGAGTTTTCTTCTTCATTTATGATTCCTTTTTTTTTGTAAAAACAACGTTCGTTGTTTTAAACTTAAGTTGGGTCATGTCAGGAGATGGTTAAAAAAATCCTATTATATAATATATATCCTCTGGCAAAATGACATTAGTTAGTTGTCAAAGGGTTTGATTCGTTTTTAGTCGGTTCTCTCCTTTTTTCCGCTTTCCTCAGAAACGGATACAGTGATTTTGTCGATACCCTGAAACAACCTCTTGGCTGATCTAAGTCAGGGCATGGCTAACTCACAGATCGAACCCTGAAACAACCTCTTGGCTGATCTATGTCAGGGCATGGCTAACTCACAGATCGAACGCTGAAACAACCCCCGGGCTGATCTAAGTAAGGGCATGGCTAACTCACAGATCGAATCCTAAAGCAACCTCTAGGCTGATATCAGTCAGGGCGAGTCAGGGCACGGTAACTCACAGATCGAACCCTGAAACAAACTCTAGGCTGATCTAAGTCAGGGCATGGCTAACTCACAGATCGGGAAGGAAAAGGATCGGGACTGAGAAAATAGAATGAATTGACCACTCATATATTAGAACGAACCGTTTGTCGATAAGCGATTTGCATTCTAGGCAGATGATGTCCACGACATTCCAAACAATGAACAACGTCTTCACCACTTGTAGTGGTTTCTAAGGTAACCCAGCTAGAAAGCGCACTACATGCCCTGAGGCTGAAAGCAGAACAGATGACATATCTAAGTCATTATCAATTAAATGTTAACTAGAAAACTAAAAATTATGTATCTAGAGGCTCCATGCTTGGAGGATAGGGGTGGGGGTGGTGTCTGAGTTGGCCAGTGCCCTATCCTTTTTTCTCAGATATTCCGGTAATTCTGTTACTGAACAGTTTAGCTTTACTATAGTTGATGTTCCTTTTATTCCTTCGGGGTCCCTTATGGCCTCTGATTCTTGGCTCAAATATCCCATACCCCCATAATTTTAACCCAAATATCGTTGTAATTTCTTGATTTAACGGTGTTTTAAGACGCGATTACACGGAGCAATTTTCACTGCAACTTCACTCACAACGGCGTGTGAGTGTAACCTACATTACAAATTGAAAAATGTTGCGAGACAAGTTGCAGCAATCGTTGCCAAAAGTAGAATTCATTTCTACTTATGGCAACGGTTGCGTCTCCGTTGCACCGTGTAAACGCTCTTGAAACTTGTGTCGCAACGCTGCTGTCAGACAACTGTAGCATATGTACGCGCGCCTTTATCTTAGACTCACACACCCCCTAAATCCCCTCCCCCCCCTTCCCCCCTTCCCCCCTTCCCCCCTTCCCCCCTCAAATGTCTCGGATACGGCCTCTTTCTTCGTATAAGTGTCCGTCAACGATGAAAGTGAAAATTCCAAGGAAATTTATACAGGATTTGTTGAAAATCAAATGGATATCAGATATTACGTTCCAAGTGCTTTTTGTACGAAAAGACATAACATGACTTGATGATTAGCCGATAGTAAAATAATGAGCTATCCTTATTACGATAAAGACGATGAATATTAATCCTGACTCCCTGGTGCTTTTTTATACTACACACGGTTGTTTCTGAAATAACATAGTCAGTCGTCAGTTAAGGCTTGACAGGTGAGCCAGAAAGAGCCAGACGTTATTGAGTACGACAGAACAATCTGAGAGTAGATAAAAAATCAAAAAACCAGCGTGATAGCAAATTTTTTTATAAGAATTCATCTTATAACTATTAAGGCAATAAGATAAACAAATAAGTTTAAAATGAAGGTAAAAAAATCCCTCACGAAAGATCGCGTGCAAGCGAACTTGTTCTAAGGTGGAGAAAATCAAGCTAACAGTGGGGGAGCGCTGTCAGAGACTGTTGTTGTTCAATACTGGCATCTTGTAAGCCGTATTGTCTAATGCAGATGTCTTTGCGAATAAACCGAGAGATTGAAAATTCAAGCATAGAAATTCTTCAACTCAGTTGTCGTAAAGAAACGAGCAGGATTCAAAGAATGTTTAGTAGACAGTGGCGCCGGACTAGTGCGTGAAGGTTGTTTGTTTGTCAAGCTCTGTACTTGTCGCTTGATAACTCAACAGCTAGCTACGCGGGGAGCCAACATGTCAATTTCACGAAGAAAAAAGGGATAAATAAATAAATGTCTTTTGTAAATATTAACAATTCTCTCGCAAAAATTGTTTTCCAGATTAGACTTACAATTATACATGATAATTCTAGCTTTTGTGGAAGCAGTCGTGGCTTGTGATAGACCTACGAAAATTAGTTTATAATGTATTAATTTTCAATATTCTAAAATAAAAGTTAGCGCCCTTTGTCCGTGTTTGCAGAACAAAGTAAAGCTGCTCTCCGATGCTGTAACTGACAGAGAATTTCCGTTCTGTACGTGAACACTTTATCTAGTCTTTTACAGTTGTCAACTGAGTATTGCATAGCGGCAGATCAGCACACTAGTGCAGAACTGAATGACAACAGTTCCTTAGGCTTACGGCTGAAGTATTTCTGAATAAAATAGTAGTGGCAGCACTTGTCGTATTGGAAAAAGTTAGCTTTTATAGTTTTGACATTGTTTAATATTTTTTAGAATAAGTGTTACAATTACTCTTTAAAAACCAAGGTGTGAATTAGAACTAAAAATTGAAAACCCCCAATAAAACAAAAGAGTTCTTAGGAGATCAATTCATTAGGACTCAAATAAAAAGCTGAATGAACACTGCACTCAAGAAAGGCGACATCGGGTCACATCGTGCTCAATGACCTATTGATGTGGAACACGTTCTCAGGAAAAGGTTTGATGTTTGTCAAGGGTCAAGATTTGAAAAAGAAAAGGTTTCCAAATATGGCTTTGGAGTTAAATAAGGACATTCAGTTATTCAAGCCAGCAAGGGGCTCTTTCAAAATAATAGCCTTTCAAATCTTGTAGTAGCACCTTGTACTTTTTTCGACTTTTCTATTCAGTGTTGTCCGGTTACTCCCCAATGAAGCTAGAACCGAAATCTAGGGCAAATAACTTAGGGATTTTTTGACTTTTTAATTTTTTTTCTCTATTTATTGGTCGATTGTGGTATTCCGTGATGGCATTTTAATCGGAACAAAAGAATAGTGAAAAATGAATGATGCTCCGAACAAAGCCCTGACCACTTGGTCGGTAATGGATGACTTGAGGTAGATTTGCATGTGTCGAAAACATCTCAGATAAGGCTTCTTTCTTTGTAGTTCTGAGCCATGATTAGGAAGTTTTGACACCTATACTTGATGCCAACAAGAAAATATGGCGCCTCTACGAGAGATTCGATGGACACCGTGGTCGTTTTGTCCAGGTTTTCAGGCATTCACTAAAAAGCCTCAAGTATGCCGAGTTCACGATTAAGGCTGAGTAATATCTTACATGTCAATATATATGTTGATCTCTGAACCACTTATGGAAAATTTACTGCGAGAGCAATTATAATCAAACTCAATTACAAAACGAAATGGACTTCGATTATTTGGGTGTGTCTCTTCTTCCGAGGAGCCCGCCTTGTTCCTATCTCTTTCCTCTAGCCAAAAATATTCCCCCTGCAGACCTGGTTGATAATAGATTTTTCCAATTTCCACATAGAAGAAACAAAATCGTGGTGGTATTTTTAGCTTGGCATGGTCAGACGTGTTCAATATCCCTGCGCCTCCTGCGCCAGCCATGTTGGAGCCAGAGTGTTAGTAATCACCACAAGATCGCTAATAATTTCCTATTTTATTCCATTAAGGATCGCAACCTTCTGTTATGTTCAATAATTCGATTAGGCATTTCGGAAGTAGACGCAGTGGAAGCACTGGACTTCATGCTGGATTTTTGTGCATCTGATACAAGATCCATGCGCTCTGTTATATATACATTTATGTGGGATTATCCTGTGTAGGTGTACACATGAAAGGCTGAGCTGTGCGCACCGCGGAGCGAAGACCGACCACTGGTAAATATAATCGTACGTCAAGCGAGTGAAGTTGTTGCCGCATTTTCATTCCAATGAAATACGCGGCAATAAAGATGGCGTTAGGCAGTCGTTATCGCCTGGTTGAAATTATGATTTGTCTTTTCAAGAACTGTTCAGTGTTGCCGATAAAAATGTCTAGAACTGCGAACGAATAACGGCAAAGAAAAACGCTGGAAGAATAAAAATACAGACGAGAAACAAAAAATTGTCCGGGCGCAAATTCTTTTCATAGCGTGCGCAAAAGAAAAACCAAAAATCTTTCGGTTTGGCAACCCTGTCCAAGCCCCGCGTCAGCAGTGGATTTTTTGCGTGCTTTTATCCTGGAAACCTTGGCGCGGCAGTACTGATGCAGTACAAAATGCGGTTTCATTATCCATCTGTTTCCTGAACACAATCGCAGATCGTTGAAGCACCAATACCATGCAATTACGCAGAAACACAAAGCTCTGTGACTTTATGTCTTCACTAAAACATTCATCGGCGACTCACAAAATAATGAAAAAATCTCACAAACAATGTCATGACTCCAGAACAATCGAGAACACAGAAATAAATGAGTAGCAATGAAACACCAAGACACAACATACTTATGTATCGAGAAAGAAGCAAATATAGCAATTTATTTCACTGCAAATATTTTAGACAAAATGTGGGCAAGGAATGCCAAGCCATTTGTATTATTTACATTGAATTCGTTGTTGCACTTGCGCAAGTGCAGGTGTTAATAAAATCCATAAAAATGTCTATACAGACTGGGAAAAGCTTTATTATAAGTCGCTTGATCAAATCAAACTCGTAGATCGAGAAAGAAAAATAATGATTGAAAGTAAGCAAGGAGAAAGAAAGCAATATGCTAATGTATGTGTTAATATGATATTGAAATTCATCTTGTTTTCTTGCGATAAGATTGAAAGATGACGTCTGGTTGTCTAGCAATTGCCTGCCTTACAACGCAAGACAATAATTCTTCTATTCTCTTTACTCATTCTATCGAGGATATTGTACTTCATTGACGTACTGATTTATTCATCTTAAACTATTTCAATTCGATTGGACTTGTATTGCGATATTCTAATAACTATATAATTATCTAAAAATGAAAATGACAAAGAAATAGATTCTCCCAATAAATAGGATGTTGGTTAGTGAGTATTAGTTTAGTCGGGATTCTGGTTTTAGTTCATCCATTTGCGGCAATTTGGTGCCCCACACAGACATGAAATCTTGTGATCGTCGTCTTCGTAATCAAACTTGTAATCGTATGTTAGCTGTGAGGAAGGAAAAAACATTCATTATTTTTTTCTCCACATTTCCTTTCCTTCCCTCATCATTATTACTATCCTCATCGTTTTCTCCCGCGCCAGAAGTCGAATAAATAAATAAATAAATGCGAATTATTAGTGGATCCCACAGAGTGGCTCTTCTTTCACTGGATTCCAATTGGAATTTAGATGTTGATTTTTGCGGAGGGAGGAAAACCGGAAAACCTGGAGAAAAACCCTCGAAGCACAGGAAAAAATCAACAAGCAATGGATAAACCCGTAAAATCCTTTTTCTCGCCAAACCCACATAAGTATGCAAGGTGGTTTATATTTTGCAGTGAAATTACCTCTTCGCCTCGTTCCACTTTGCGGTTGGAGATGATGATAATCTTCTGTTCTTTCTCGAATGTCACCACTTCTGCCACACAGTTGGGCTGTAATAAATGAACAGAAATGAATAAAGCATTTTAAACAAGCTCACATCGGAAGTGTTATTCGGGTAATGAAAATAAAGAACATTCCAGCTTGATTCAGTTTTGTGCCGCTTGTAGTCATATTGGAATGAGCTTGAGTATCAAGACATTTAGCAGCAAGGCGAAAAAGGGACTGCTTTGAGCGAAGATAGGCATTCAAATAAAACAACTTGTTGAGCTTGGGCTACCTGTGGTTAGAGGATTCCGTTTGAATTACCACCAGCACTAGTCACACCCTGACCACGCCTTTTTAATGACCACAAGCACTGGGCACACCCTGACCACGCCTAAAGGGTCTATTGCTGGTTTACAATCATGAATTAAGAGACCTATTCGGCTTGGGCGTAATGTTTTCCCATTTCAGACTACAAGTCATTCTCTAGAGTAGGCTACGGCTATGGTAAGATACGGTACGCCTATAGACCCCTTGCAGCACGTCGGAATGCAGCTCAATGTTTTCCGTATCATATCGCTCACTCGCTCGCGGACTCGCTTGTTCGCGATATGATGGGAAACTCGTGAATAAAAACGATATCAGGCTCTTAACATGTGATAATCTCTATTTATTTTGCCGTATTGTTTCCTACTCATACCGCTCTAATATTTAAAGATAATAGATGTCATCACTTACCATGCACGAATGATTGATGTATCTCGCCGGCGCACCAGCTATGGTAGCATCAATAACAGAATCACTGTCTATTCGAAACATGTAGATCCCGCGGTTTTGAGACTCGTAGATGCTTTCTTTTCTGTTGGCCACTTCGTTGCGGATGATGGAGCCAATGTATTCGATAACCATGCTGTTCTGTTGTACGAAACAAAAATACACAAGTGAGAAAAGACTGCTCCAAGTTTTCACAACTAGTTTGATTTTTGCATTGAAAAATAACGTGCGCATTGATAGTAATGCGTTATTATAGATCATAAAATAACTGTTATAAATCACGCTTTAATTCTGATTGGTTGATGGCGCGTGTATTATAAGAGAACACAGCACGCTCGCGCACTTTCTGTTTTGTCACTCGTGTCCAAAATAATGGCTATTCTAATTCGTATTCATATTTTGTAAAAGAAATAAAAAACTTGCTTGCTGTGCTGTGTGAAGTTATAGGATAGACCTCTTTACCTCCGTTGTTTGTTGTGCCCATTTCAGACCATGTGATGCCACTCTTGGGAGTTGATTCTTTCATGTGTAAATATTTCAACAAAAGAATATTTCTCAAGGGAATGTCATGTGGTCTGAAATGGGCAATTTGCATACGAAGGTAAAGAGGTCTATTGGCAGGCATGCATGCACTGATTAAACAACAGGCTACCCAAACAAGGTCACTTGATATTTATGTTGAGTAGAGCAGATTACAAAAAAAACGGCGTCAAATCTCGCTGAAATATCACCAGGATACTGGACGAGCTACAAAAAACGACAAACAAGTTTGACTGCAAATTGTTCAGAGAAATGTTTTGTTCTATGTCTTTATCCATTAATCCCTTGTTTAGGATGATTGTGATTTAGATTAAAGCAAGCCGCAGTTTTCTGCGACTACACCCTTACCGGTTCTAATTCTTTGTTTGCGAAGAGTCCAAGCCCTTGAATATTCGACCTTCCAAGAAAGACGTTCTGTTTCCATTCCGATTTGAGTTTTCGATACTGTGAAGCCTTGGAGTGGACGAAATGCTTCATGTACGGAGAGTTGTTGTCATCTGAAGATGATGGTTGTGTCGTTGCTGCGGCAGCACGTGATGTTGATGATGTTGAACTAGATGTGTTGCGAATAGAACGAGTCCTGAAACATAACAAAAATTAGAAGATTAAACAAATCAGTACACTAAAACATCATTTTTATCAATACCCTGAAACAAGCTCTGGTCTGATCTAAGTCAGGTTATGGCTAACTCACAGATTGAACCCTGAAACAAGCTCTGGTCTGATCTAAGTCAGGGCATGGCTAATTCACAGATTGAACCCTGAAACAACCTCTGGGCTGATCTAAGTCAGGGCACGGCTAATTCACAGATTGAACCCTGAAACAACCTCTGGGCTGATCTAAGTCAGGGCACGGCTAACTCACAGATTGAACCTCGAAACAACCTGTGGGCTGATCTAAGTCAGGGCATGGCTAACTCACAGATTGAACCTCGAAACAACCTGTGGGCTGATCTAAGTCAGGGCATGGCTAACTCAAATATTGAACCCTGAAACAGCTGATCAAAGTCAGGGTATCGCTAACTCACAGATCGAATTGGAATTTAGCGCATTATATTTTACGGAGAGAAAAATCGGAGAACCCAGAGAAAACCCTTGAATTAAAAGAGAAACCTAACAAACTCAATTAGTTTACCATCAATTTTTTCTATGATTTTATAGTGCGCAGTTGTTATTTGCGTTAAAGACACCTTTAGATCTAATAAAAAGTTATAGGAAAGTGGTTCAGCTGTACCTTGTTTTGAAGCTAGATCTGATGTGAGGTTCAGAGCGCGCACTTCCTGTAGGGTTGACTGCTAACGGTAGCTCCATGATAGGTGATGGGCCATACCGCATGTTATAACCTTGCATGTAGTCTACGCCTGGCATCTGTGGAGCAATAATACAAAGTTGGGAGTTAAATACAAATCTTGATAAAATCCAGCATCAGTAAACACAGAGTTAAGCAATTTTCGCGTCGAGAGCGTAGACTAGTTTGCGCGCCACTCCTCTCAGCCAATGAGATTGCAGAAGTGATAACTATGAAAATTTGAAAAGTTTATCAATTGCTTTCAAAAATTTTACGCGCAATATCGAGTCTTCAAGGTTCGAACGTGTTCGAAGGTGCGCCCTTTACCCCCTCAAACTCAGTATCAGTGCTCCTTATTACGAGTATTCAAAGCTCAAGCTACACAGAACAGAGAGAAGTCAAACAGACGTGGAGATCCTGAGGATCGAACCGTGGACTTCTAGCTCCGAAGGCCGCGCACTAACTAACTGAGCTCTACCCTGATCTAATTTTGTTAGAATTTTAATAGAGTTTGCGAGCAGTTGCGCAAGTCAATGGCTGACTTACCGATTCAATAATCCTGAGGACATACTGTTCTGTCAACCCGAACAAATCCTAAAAGATCAAAGATATACTTCATTATCTCAACAGTGCCAGATATCTACCTGAACTAGCTCCAGTACTTACCTCGCCTGTGATGTAGGAAGGCCAGAGATTAAGACCATTATCTTTACGTAAGGACTGAATTGGTTCGAGTATTTGATTCCAAGAATCTATCAGAATACGAATACAGATATTAATTCTTGTTTCTAAAGGCTTTACAAAACCCCACTCGTCCTTATTATTAAGGTACTATTTTATTAGCTCCGCAAGTATAATCATAACGACGGGCCCGCGTTGCGCTAACCACCAATGAGTTAGTGAGCATCTCCCAATGAGTTAGCGAATACGACTTAATGCATCAAGGGTGGTGTAGTGGTAGTGCACTCGCCTCTCACCTCTGGGGTTCTCATGCAGGTTCGATTCCTGGTCTCAGCATCTCGCGTGAGTAGAGTTTTGTTAGGTCTTTCCCTCGAGTTGAGATTATGATGTAAGATTACGTCATACGCAAGAGCAGGGAGTTGCAGGGTTACAGGGTACATGAATAGAACTTTAAGCTACTAACTGCGCTTAAGGCGCGATTACACGGTGCGATTTTCTCTGCAACTCGTTTACACGGTGCAACGGAGACGCAATCGTTGCCGAAAGTAGAAACGAATTCTACTTTTCGCAACGATTGCTGCAACTTGTCTCGCAACATTTTTCAAATTGCACTGTAGGTTACACGTTGCAATGCTTCGTGCAACTTGTGTCGCAACGCCGTTGCGAGACAAGTTGCAGAGAAAATTGAACCGTGTAATCGCGCCTTTACAATTACATCGGTACGTTTCTTGCTGCGCTAGTGAGTACCACGCTAAAAATTCCTAGCTTCAATTTCTGACATTAGTTGTGTTATGAATGAAAGTGGTTGGTATACCTTTGGGTGAAATCCCTCTAAAACATTGGCCTTGGTTGGTTCGTATCGTAAAGGTAGGTTTACCGTCCAGTTCTTCAACAGCACAATGATACTGGCAGCGCTTTTTAGCGTCTGTCATGCTCCAGTAGTATCGGATAGTCTTGAAACCAACCTGGGAAAGAGAACAAGATATGAGCTTGAGAATGAAACAAAAGTGAAAGAACGATCACTGGGATGCCAACTTTCTTACCAGAAAGATTTTGCACTTGTAGGAAGAAGGTATTTCCAGGAACCGCGTAGCATAGTTTTGTGTGGGGGGAGGGGAGGCTAATTTGGGGGATCGACGGAATGCCGCCCCCCTGAAAATTTTGAAATTGAGGCTCAAGGAAATGCGATTTCTAGTGTTTTGGGGGGTAATTGCAACATATTCATTTATGTAAAGCAATAGGCATTTCATAACAGTTAGAAAAATATTTTTGGCTAAAACGTGGAGAGCCTAAGCCCACCGCCTCCGTGGTCCCTGATTATGACTCCGAAATCATGAAAATGCATTGCAATAAGGCTCAGTCACTAGAAAACCATTACACTAAACTCCTACCAGTAAGTCCCATCTGGAAGTCAAAACAAAAGAATTCCCTTCTCTTGAAGATTGAAATCTTTTTTAATGTTAATATTTCATTGTTTTGACCGCTAAGTAGGGATTTGGTGCAAGTGGTTTATACACCACCGTGCAGAATTCACGACATCCGCTGAATCCTTTGCGCGCAAGTGTCATTGGTCATCCAATGAAAATGCTCGGACTAGGTACCGGCAAGGTCAGGGTACGGTACATCGATACCATGAGTTTTTCCCTGTCATTTCATTGTCAATCTTGCACTAATCAACAGCATTACTTACAGGATAGACAGCATTCCTGGTATGGAACGTCTGCAGCTGATGAAGTAGAAGCTGACCCAACGACTTGACAACTATACTACCGATTCTTAGTGTTTGTAGTTTGTCTCCTCCTGATTCCTGATTGTGCCGTAACATGCTGAAATAGAAATAACCAGTCAAATACTGGATAGAGTATTGAAAGGATGGGAGGGGAAAGGGGGGGGGGGGGGGGGAAATCATATGTGGTCTGACATGGGGAAACTAACGCCCAAGGTAAAGAGGTCCATAGAGGTGTCCACTGAAGAGGTTCGTTTTACTGTAAATGTATGGGGAGAAAATTAATAACAGAGGTATCACTGTTTTTGATTCTGAAATTCAAATAAATTCTACTCAGGAATCAAAGCTGTTTACAATTCCTCTTCCTGGTGTCTCCAAGTGAAGTATGTACCTTGCTATCTGCTGAATCTCATCTCGGTTGATAAAGACTTTTCTGAACACTGCGTAAGACGGTAACCGATGGTCAGTGTCTGTGCCAGGTTTATGTTCTTGACAAAGCATTGTCTACATTGATACAAAGAAACACTGTCAATAACTGGCATGACAATTAAGGTAGGGAGACCTACTGCTAACTCTTTTGTTTTGTGCGCAGTGATTGTATGTGTGCGTGTACCAACTTGTGCCAGGCGCTTTAGTTCCTGATTTATCAAACGTGGAAAACGTACCATTCATAGTAAGCAAATAAAATAAAAATATAATGACAAGCACAACGTTGAGAGAGGTTGTATGTAAAAACGAAAACCTTGGCGAAAATCCACAAAGCCCTAGCGCAGCTGAGAACCATCACACCTAACTCTAATCACATATGAAGGCGAGGCAAAAAAATAAAGGCAAGCACGTTATGGCGTCGTTGAGAGAAGATTGATTTTTGCGGTTGTAAGTGAAAACGAGAAGCTTGGTGAATATCCTCAAAGCGCAGCTGAGAACTAATAAACCTTACTCTTATCATAAAACTCAGCGCACAGCGGCGAAAGGCGCATTAGCGACGCATGATCACCTTCCTTTCCTACAGAATCAATAAGAGTGGATTCAAAATGAAACTGTGTTTACCTTGTCTTTGAAGAACATACAGCCGTTTTTGAGCGCGCAGCCAAAGTGGTATGTTCTGGAGCATCTGACCTTGTTGTACGCGTTCATGTGGTGACATACTACAGTAGCTCCTGTCTTGCTACACACACAGCATTCCTACAAAGACAGCAACCAAATATATTTAGTTAGATAAATTAGAACCTGTGATGGGTGCTAACGTTTGTTGGTGCGTTAAGAGTATTCAAACTGAAGGATTAGAGAGACGTCGAAACAGACGTGGAAATCCTGAGGATCGAACCGTGGAACTCTAGCTCCGAAAGCCGCGCACTAACCTGAGAAATCACAATTTTTTGTTACAAATATTACATTTTTTTGAAAACTCTACTGACTTTGAAATTGTTTCTTTACTTACCGTATCGTGTCCTCTGTGTACAGCAGACATGACGTTCATCAAAGCACCATTTAACGTCTCGTACACTTCGAGTGACCAGAGCGCACAGTTCAAGTGAACCCACACGTCTACATCAAGGTTGAGGAGTCTGTTCAAACAAACAATTCGTTTAGAAATATATCTTAATAAATTTTCAAAATTTGTAGAACAAAAAAACATAATCTAAACGTGTGGACACACGATGCGATTCTTCATGCAAAGCCGTCGCAAAAACTCGATCGCACCGTGTGACCACCCGTGCGACGTTGCTCGTATGAGTGTTCACATAGTGAGATTCGTCGCGCGTAATGCCGCATGCAAAGTCGCACGAATGGTCACACGATGCGATCTCTAATATTTAATAAGTCGCGTGAGAGTCGCATGAAAAATCGTTTGTCCGCACCCTAATGCTCTTTGGAGAGAAACAGGATGGACTACCGGCTTCTCTCACGTGACAGCCATCCATGTTGAAATGTCCAGGAAGAATTTACCATCCATAAATAATTTAAGTATTGAAATCAAGACGTGTGAGTAAAGTAAAAACTATAGCATACTAACCGGGAAGGTCCTTCAGGTTCGCCGTCACCCGTGTCAGCGCAAAGAATACACTTTCGAGTGTCATCTACTAGATCGTTTGGTTTGTACACCGCCTCGTACCTATCCAGCAACTACAAACAATGAAAACACAATCGATTAGAGAGACCCTTACTAAAATATTTAAATAAAACAATGAACACGAGAAAACGTATCTCAGGAAAGATGTATATCTAAAACGGAAAATATAAAATACCTCAGAAATTTCCTCGGCCGTCAAGTCTTGCTTGGCATTCTGTTTGAAGTCTTCGGCTTGCCATCTTCTCCATTTGATCTCCCTTCGACGTTTGATTTCATTTTCCTGAAACAAAGCAAGTTCAACATTAAAGTCTGAAGTGATTTGAATAGACGGTTACTGATGTTTGAGGTTGGAAGTCATCAAGTTTTCCAGGGACACCAAAAAAACAAAAGGGTCAGCCCTAGCAGTAGGGTCACACTACCTTCATGGGACGCCCTCTTAAAAAACAAAACCCATCACACTTACTCCATCTAATTGCTCCTCTTTCCAGCTTGGCCGCCTAAGTTTGACCATCGATGTTACAGGTATACCCTCAGCTACTAATAACCCCCGATCATCTTGCCGTAAATCAGTCGTGACATTTCCTAATCCAGTCGTTGCACAACTACTGGAATTTAATTCAGTCTCCGAAGTCTCCATCTTGGTTCGTGTTCGGCCAGCTTCTAATAGGGAGTAGTATTGCTTTAAACATGGCTCAGAACAGAAACAGTCTCGTCTCTCGCCCGCATCCACGTTGATGCTATAGATTTTATAATTGGAGCCGTCAGACCCCGATTCGGAGGACTCGTTGACCTTTACTTCGCGCAACTCAGTGGACGAATCAGTGGTCATTTCTGTACTCGAATCAGGGGGTCCTCGAATGACACCAATACCAATAATGAGAACATCACAATGTCTACAGTAGGGTCCATCCGATCCCTTTTGCTGTAAGGTCGTCTTTGATGTCAGATTGAACTGTGAAAAAGAATAGGGTGTTTTTTGTACAGTATCCCCTTCTTTAGGAGAGAGAACAGAAAGTCCTTGAACAGTTCGAGATTGTAGGTAGGCTATTCCTGCAGATGATGTAGGAGCCGTGGTGGTAATTGATCCAGATGATTTCCAGCTGGGTTCGATCACAATGTCTGATGGTCGTGGCGGAGAACAGCCAATCAACTCCGCAACAGATGCAACTGTTTCAGACACACGCATTTCCGAAGAAGGCGAAAGTGTTAGTGTCACATTAATACTATCTAAATCGTCAATGCCTTGGTCTAAACCTAACGAAGGTCCTTCCCTACGTGGGATTCCTTGATCGTCCTTAACTTTTCTCGACGAAATGCTAGACTGCATGGATACACTACAAGAGCTTGTCATCAATAAAGACGACCCCATCTGTTCGCGTTTGATTTGAACCGCGTTCACTGGAGAAAAGGTAGGAGATTCAGTGTCATTTCGATTGGCCTCGTTCAGGGCAGAAAAATTCGGAGTTTCGGGTTTGTTGACGGCATCTGATTCAGGAGAAGATGAAGCAACATACTGTATTGTTTCTGGTGATGACGATGACGAATTTACAGATGGAGAATCGGCCATTAATTGTCCATTGGCCGGTAAAACAACGCCAGGAACTATCTCGTTTTTAGATTCATTGTAGCGTGGTTTCTTATGCGGTAAATCAGTTGCCTCACGCAATTTATGGAAATCTTTGCTATCAATGTCACCGTTCATAAGAGGCTTCTGATTATTCATCTTTAACACTAAATCCAGGCTCGGAGATGGAAACTTTGCATAATAATCAAGATTATTGTCAAGATGAGCTCTGCCTAATGATCCTTTAAGGGAGCACTGTCCATTGAATGGCGACGTTCCGTACGGATGCATCAGGGCGTGCGTTAGAATAAGCTTTGGTTCACACAGAGGTAATGATTCTTTAGTGACTGCGTCTAAATCTCCTTCATTCTTTTTCCCCTTTTGAACGTGGTTAACCTTTGTCTTTATCTTATTCGAAGTACTCAAGACTCGCTGGCGTTTTCTTTCTTCCTTTTCTTTGGCTTTCTGTTGACGCATTTCTTTCTGCAGCTCACGCTTTTTTCGTTGTTGTTCCTCGTATTCTCGTTTCTTTCGCTCGTACTCCAGGCGACGCGCGTCTTGTAGAGACTTTTTGATCAAGTCTTCCTCCTTAAGCATTTCTTGGGTCTTGATGTCTGACTTCCCGCGCTTTGCCTTCGGTTTTGTTTTGGTAGTATTCTTAGAAACAGGCGATGGATTTAACGACGAACTCGTAGAAGACAGCATTGGGCTAGCTCCCCCAAGCATAGGGTCCCTACCAGAAAGCAACATGGCTCCATGGTCGGTAGATTGTGTAGTAGTCATCACCTGGCTCGGTTGATTCATACTGAACGAAACGTCCGCTGTACTTGGATTGTACTGTCTGAAGATAGCCATGTCTCCTTCAGTTGGTCTCGATTCCATAGGTAGTGCTAAGTGACCACCTAGTACTCCAGAGGCAACGGATGATGATGGTACATCGGATACAGGAGTGATTGAAGATGAAACGGTACAAGGTTCGGCTGCGCTGGACAAACTACTGAGAGACTCTTGTTCTATGTCTAGGGACGATGCCAACGTCTGCTTCGTTGTTGTTACAGTTACTGTTTCAGTTGGACCGGTAGCCTCTGTACTATTCGGTGCAGCCTCAGAGATAAGCGTAACAGGTTCTTTATGAGATGAATTTCCATCTTGAATGGCGTCTTGGGGTTTATCGCTTTCCTCTTTCTTCACAGTCAGAGATGCGCTACTTGAATCTCCATCCATGTCAGGAGTACCGAATACTTTAGGATTGAGATCCGAAGACTGAGGGATCGGTGAATTCTCTTGAGATTGGTCCCTACCGTCTGGTTTATCGCCATCTTGTATTGGCGAAACAAAAGATGGGACTTCTTCGTGGCATTCAAGAGAAGCTACAGAATTGGCTTGAGAACTTGGTTTGCACAACGACAGCGCCTGATCTTTGTCTTCCATATTCGACTCCATTGACGCCACACTACAAAGGTTAGCGACTTCTTCATCGGCATTTTCGTTGAATAGATCATAGGTCAACTCACTGGTGTTAATACTATTTACTTGCTCATCACAGACATCTTCACTGGCCATATCAGCAACCATGGATTCTAATCGCTGCAGAGCTTGACTGGACACTCCTTTCTTTCCTTCTGTGACAGTGTCTTCCGAGGGTACTTCACTGCTGTTACCAGATATGACTTCATGTTTAATCAAATCGTCGTTATGCTCGCTTCTCTCTGGCTTGGAACCACTGTTAGATGGAACAGCGACCTTAGAGCTGTCGATCAAAGCTGCAACACTTCTAGGACGTTTCTCAATTTCATCGGGTACAGGTTCTTCAAAAGACGATTGTGTCTTTTGAACCTCCGGTACAGTAGATGCATTCAAGTCTGGTATTTTCTCCGGTATAGGCACTTCAGTTGCATGGACTTCACTAACAGCGGTTGTTCCAGGTTCTTTTTTAATAACTTTCTTTTTTGATCCTCCTTTTTTGGCCTGAGCCTTTTCAGCCTTGGGATTTTTCTGTATTTGGAAATCATCGCTAAATGGATTATTGGCATCAGCTACATATTGAACAACTGGTTGCTTATGTCGAATCTGCTGTTGTGTAAACTGAAGGAACCGTTCAGGGGTTGGAAAACGCTGAGTAAAATTTTCATCTGGTGGGACTGAATGTGGATTTGTTGGCTCGTCAGGACGTCTTCCTCCTAGAAATGGACTTGACGGCTCTGAAGGTGGCCCAGGAGTTTGAGGCATAGGTTGGGGTTTAGGTGAGCAAGGTACAGGTGCTGGACGCAATTCAGCTTTCTGAGTGGCTGCTTTGATAGGCTGTTGATTTGGCTGAGGTTGATTCATTGGAAAAGCCAGGGGATTATTCATTAGCTGCGATGTTGAATAGTTTATCTGCTCAGGAGTCATGATGCCCATGGAAGGGGAGCCAGAAAAGCCAATTGAGTCATTAGGCTGTTGTACATTCGACTGTGAGGATGCTGGGCCAAAAGGGTGTTGTGTTGGTCCCATTGGATGTCCTGGAGGCCCGTCAGTGGATTGTGGAGTTGGTGGACCAGATTCTCGAGGGGATCCTGATATATCAGGATGAGCCAAAGCTCCCCCAGCTGAACCCTGTTGCTGTTGTATTAAGCGGTGACGTTGTTCCATTTGATGCAAAATTTGTTGTCTTAGCCTTTGTTGTTGAAGTTGAATTTCAGGGTCTTGCGCTGCTTTCTCTTGTTGCTTCTTGCCTTTTTTGCCTTTGGTTTTCGCAGGTTTTGCGGGCTGAGGATTCATCCAGTCTTTAACAGAAGGCTGCGGTGGAGCAAGGTTATCCTTACTCTTTGCTCGAGATCGTCTAGGCTTCCGTGCCGGCTTGTCCTAAAAAAAGAAAAGAAAATATGATATATACTTTTCAAGCTGAAAACAAATGATCAAACTCAACAAAGGTAAAGAAATCGTGGTCTTACCGGCTTGGGAGATGGTGTGCTTGATACTTGTCCTGGCAAGGGTGGTTGCATTACACCTGGATTATTCATCATTCCTGGGTGGGGAGACATCATACCAAGTTGTGGTATATTCTGCTGTTCTTGCATAGGTCCCTGAGGCCATTGCTGACCTTGAAGAGGACCAGGTGAAGGTCCCTGTAACGAAGGTTGTGGAAGCAATTGTTGTGGCTGCTGAAGGTTCGACGAATTTTGAATTTGTTGCTGGAGCATTTGAATTTGCTGCCAAACCTGCAAAAGATTTTGTTGCAGAAACTGCCCTTGCTGTTGTAAAGCCATTAACTGGCCACCAACCATTGGATCTTGATTTTGTTGTAACTGTTGCTGAAGTTGTTGGTACTGCTGCATCATTATTTGACGTTGTTGTTGCATTTGGAAGAACCTTTGTTGCAAACCCATCAATTGCTGGTGCAGTGCTTGCTGTTGATTCGGTATTGGAGCTTGAGACATAGAAAGAGGTGGCATTGGTTGAGAAACCGTTACGTCTTGAACTCTCGGCTGGATTGGAAAAGATGGTTGAATCAACGTTGACTGTTTTTCTGAACCAACTGTTGTGGGAACTACTTCACCTTCTGGCTTGTTTTGATTCTCTGTGGGCTCGGGTAGCTGTCCATGTTCCTGTGAAGTGGTTTCTTCAATAGTGCTGTTTTTCTCGTCAGGTAGCCCTGTGCTTTTCAAAATACTTTCTCCTTCTGGAACTGATTGCTTTTGTTCTTCCTTCATTTCGACAGATTCCTCGTTTTTGCTTTCATCTTTTCCGTCATTTTCTTTTCCTTCAGAAGACTCGGCCTTTTCTTCAGATGAAATTTCTTGTGCAGAACTGTTTGTATCTTTGGTCACGGCAATTTCACTCGAAGTGTTGGCACTGCTGTCTTCTAAATTCTGGCTAGCTTCAGGTTTTTGTTGTTTATCATTGTCATTATCATTCTCAACCGGCTTCTCACTTTCCGAGGTTTTATCCGAATCTGGAATTTGGGTATTTTCACCTGTTACGGTCGCAGAGTCCCCAGCAGCTGTAGTATCTTCCTCTTGCTTCTCAGGAACCGGTTGAACTGATTGATTTTGTTCACTATTCTTTGACTGCTCAGATTCTTTCTCGTCACCGTTGCTACTGTTTTGGGAAGCGTCTTTGCTTACGACAGGAACAGACTGATTGCTAGATGATTCCGTTGGAGCGCTGTCTTGATTCGATGCAGAAGTCTTGTCTTCTTTTTCAGGTACGTTCTCCTTTGAAACTGCAGAGGCAGTTTGTGGAGTCTGCTTTTGAGCGATCATTCTTGGAGACTGTTGGTGTTGTTGTTGCATCAATATCTGTTGTTGCTGTAGTTGCATTCTGTACAGGTGTTGGCCATCCATACCCATCATTGGAAGTTGACCGGGAACTTGGCCAGGTACCACTGGTCCCATTCCAGATTGAACTCCTGGAGTAGGATGTCTCAAAGCAAGTCGTTGATGAGAGACTTCTAGAAAAGGTGGTGGTGGTGGTGGCTGGTGAACCGGTTGTTGCGTTCCTTGCTGTTGATGTAAGTCTTGCAGTACTTTGTCAAACTGAATACTCTGCTGGCCCAGCTCCTGACGCTGTTGCATCCTCCTTTGATACTCCATCACGAGTTGTTGTTGCATCATATCTGAAGGTTGAGGCCGAATTTGAGGCATTTGTGGCACGGCTTGTGGATTAGATGGATCAGGGGGCATCAAGCCTGGAATCAAACCTGGTGCTTGCCATGGTTGTTGAAACAAAGACTGTTGCGCTTGTAACTGCATTTGCTGCTGCTTTTGTAACTGACGCTGTCTGTACAAAAACCGCAACCTCTCTTGGTGTTCTTCTTCACTGTCGATTTCTGGCAAATCCTTGGTGTTAACAACTGGATTCATGCGTGGCCTGGCAAAAGGAGGTTGTATTGGTACGGGTTGCTGTTGTTGTTGCATTAAGTGTTGTTGCTGCTGCATTTGCATTTGCAAGTACTGTTGCTGCTGGGCCCGCATAAGTTGTTCCCTCTGCTGTTTCTGCAGCATTTCAAGCTGCTGTTGTTGCTGCTGTTCGTCGGTTGGAGGTTGCCTTGATATAGGAAGGTTTGAATGTGGTTGTTGTAAAGGAGGCGGCGGTGGAGGTGGTGGTGGAGCTGGCTGAATGGGAATTTGTGACATTACAGATTGGTGATGAAGAGGCGGGAGTGGTAGGGGAAGATTTTGAGAAGAATTAGGCATAGATGTGATTGGTTGCATCGGCATTTGTTGCATGGGAACTTGTTGCTGAATAGAGGCTTGCTGTACTTGTGGTGGTTGTTGAAGAACCATGGAATTTGGACCAGAGGAAGAATGTAGCCAATTTTGTTGGAAGTCATATGGATGAGGGCGTGGAAGATCAGGATGCTGTAATTTTGGTTGTCCTTGGTTCTGGGGCATAATATTGGGTTGACTTGGAACACCCTGTGCAATACCCATTTGTTCTTGAGCACCAGCCTGAGGATGATTCTGAAGCATTTCAGGGTGCCACTGTGGAATATCTGGTTGCTTATGAGCAAGTGATTGCTGCGGGTCCATATTTCTCACTTGTTGATCGTTCAGCATACCCTGTGGATGGAACTGCATTTCTCCTATATCACCTTGAGAGGGGTCACGAGGAGGCATTGGTAACATCTCATTAGAAGCTTGTGGAAGGCCTGGTGTCAACGGTGGTCTTTGCTGATCCTGGGGAACATAAAAATTCAATCCTTCATGTCGAGATCCCTCTTGGGGATGCTGCTCAGGACCAGGATGTGGTGGCATGTAGTTATTATCTGATGACTGTGGCCGAGAGTTTTGTCTTGCAACCATCTGGTTAGGATAATTGGGTGGCTTGGGCTCAGTGCTAGGCTGTGACTGAGTCAAAGTATTCAACGTGGATTCGCACCACATTGGATTACTTTGTTGATCTTGTTGCTGTGGTACCTCATTATGCCATTCATCCCAAGGACCTTGTAGGAGCTGTTGACTTGAAGAACGCGGTCTTCTAATTGCCGAGTCACTGGAGTTACTTAGTGGTGACAATGGCCTCATATTTTCAAGACCATGATTCGATAAAGCTAGATTAGGTAGGGAACCTCTTCTTTCTCTGATGGCTTCAGGCATCTGTGAATCTATCTGGGATGAATCCCTGGGAGGTGCATTAGTATACGAATGTGAATCATCGCTATGTATTGAAACAGCTGGTGAATGTTGAGACGGGGTATCACAGTTCGAACCGTGTTCTTGGTTTTCGCTGCTAACACTACTAACATTGCTTAGCGTGTCACTAAAGGATTGCTTTCTTGGAGATTTTGGTGGCGTCTTCCTCTTTTTATCCTCGAGCGCTCTTAATCCTTTGGCTTGTTGAGATCGTTTAACTTCCTGACGCATTTGGTTCGTCTCCTGTTGCTGCTGTTGCTGTTGCCTCTGTTGCTCTAGTTGTCTTCTCTGCTGAAGCATTTTCCACTGGCGCTCTTGTTGTTGCTGAACCAAAAGCTTTTGTTTTCTTTTCTCCTTTTCTTTTTCTTTGTCTTCTTTTGTTTTCTTCCCTTTCATGTTTCGGCTTCCTTTTCCACCTGGTAATGCATCTACATTCGGCTGTGCAAACATAGCCATTGAGGATGTCGGGGTAAAAGACGTAGGCGTAACAGGGCTTATAGAGCCACTCATTGATAAAGGTGCATCTGGTGTTACACAACTTTGTTGGGTGGACACGATCATCTCTTGGTATATCTGCTGGGAAGGTGTCATTGGTGCCACACTAGACGGAAGATAAGGCGGTGTATTCGACTGCAAAGGAATACTCTGTTGAATCTGTCCTGTAACATCGTTTTCTTCATTCAGAGAAGACACTACTTGATGTTCCATCTTAACTTGAAGCACTTCTGGGATTTGAGGTTGTGTTGAGTTTGGAAGAGTTGGTTGTGGTATTTCTGGAACAGGTTTCGATGGAGACTGTGTTGCCTGTTTAGGATTTGACTTTCCCCTTTTCTCTTTACTTTGTTCCAGCATAGCCTTGAAAAGAAAGAGTGTCATTAATATTACAACCAAGTAAAAATGATATAATAATCTCATTGTTTTTCCAGCGAATCCAGACAGGATCACTTACCCTTTTTCCTTGATCTTTTAGCTTTACACGATTGTCTCGTGCCTTGAGCTGGAAACGTAAAACACAACGTTACAAGGCTGCTGGTAACAAGAACAGAGGAAATAATAGAGACCTTACGCATTCACAAGAATCGAGGACGGCACCTCGTCCCAGGTCGCCGCCCTGGTCTTGTCGTGTTCATGCGTAAGGTCTCTAATAACCACCATCAATTAACGACAACAATGAGAGCATTTTACAATCATAATTATTATAAGGGTGAACGTTCATACCCGATAAGGATCTCTTTGCTCAACAGTCAATTTTCGCCAGAGTCTTGCAATCGCTCGGTACCTGTTTGGCCAATCTATGGAACAAAGTTTAAGAATTAATGAATATGTATTCTACTTGCTAGGGTCTCGCCAATAAATATAACTTAACGTATTGGAAGTCACAAGTCAACAAAAAAAAAAAAAAAAAGAAGAAGAAGAAAGAAAAAAAGATTCCATTTACCTGGATACTCCTTTTGTAGATTGGCATGTTCCAGATTGGCGTATAAGACAGGGGATATCGTAGCAGTTTCACCTAATTTCTCATCTTCTTGCCATTTCTGTTGCTGTTTCATCGGATCAGTCCGAGGACTTGGGGGTCTTCGATCGCGAGGCAAGTCACTTGCAAGATCAATGTCACTTCTCTTTGAAAACTCATGATCGCCTTCGTAGCCATACTGTCCAGGAAGCGCATGTTGGTTCCTAATGTCTGGTCGTCCATGGAAGTTCTCACGGTCCTGACCAAAATGCGGGAAATGGGTAAGTCCAGGTTCCAGAGGCTGAGGATGTGGTCCTTGCTGGAATGATTGTAGATCTTGGTGACTAGCTTGGTATGCAGGTGGAGGAACTCTTGGTTCGGTATTAGGTCGTGGTACTTGGGGTGTTATTGAGCTCTGGGCTGGTCCACCTATTCCACTATATACCACTGCATCGCGGCTTTTCATCTCCATCTCAATATCAGCGAATATGTCTTCAACCTCTTGGCCATCTACATGGGGAAGTATGTCAATAGCAGCTGATAGAAGATCTAGTTCCCCCTGTTGACCGCGGGCTGGAGGTTGAAGCTGAGATGACGATACTCTAGAGGTGTTATTGTCAGGGTTGGGCTGAGATGAACCATCTGAGAGATGCGGTTGATCTTCTTCCATTCCTGAAAAAAGCAACGGCCAAACGCATCAGTAAAAATCTTTTTAACGCTCACACAAGAACTGCATTTTTGCTTCATGCATGCGATGTCAGCACAAACGAATCGCGGATCTAATTGTTAAATAGTCGGCCTGATTTTTGAGTAGGGGACAAAAAATTTGCATTACAGCTTCATTTACTACCATTACCAGAAGCCCTTGCACTTTTGTTCAGTTAATTACCTTTTATTGTCTTACTATGAGGGGAAAAATTAAAGAAAATTAGGGAAGCATTCTGGTAATGGTAGTAAATGGAGCTGTAATGCAAATGTTTTGTCCCCTACTCAAAAATCAGGCAGACTATTTAACAATTAACCCCATCATGGTATCATAATAATTATAATAATAATAATAATTTAATTCTTAATATAGCGCCATTTCCAAAAAAATGACCAATAGCGCTTAACAATTAATAACATAGATATAAATATAAATATAAATATAAATATAAATATAACATATAAATAATAATAATAATGAAACTAAGAGAATATAAATATTAAGCGGAACATATATAGATAACATAGGTCTTTAGCTTAAAATATTCATGGTGTCATATTCATAGAAATATATCTATATATATATATAAATGAGAGTAATGTCTAAATTTAGAAAACTATGAGAGAAATCAGATACTAACTTGATAATCATTGAAAATATAAAATTGAAAAATTCTAGAAACTAGTTAAATGAATCTAATATTTAAAGGCTTGCTTAAAGAGATATGTTTTAAGATTCTTCTATCGACCTATACTTGTAGAAAACGCCGTCGCCCGTTTTCTGTCTGTTATTCTAAAGACTTTTATGTTTTTGCTATATGTTAAGTCAAGTGGATATGTACCTCTGGATACGGTCTGGCCGTCCTGTACAGAAGATGGTATATCTTCAGTCAGCATGTCTAAACTCCTGTATAGAACGTCTGGATTCGGGAATTCTTCAGATAGGCTGAGAGGATCTGCTGGAAGCCCCTCTACATTTGAGCCTTGCCAACTACAGAAAGAAACAAATCATCATTTTCATTAGACAGCTATAAAGTAGCAAATAAACCAATCATTCGGCTGGTCGGGGTACAAACATGACTGGGTTACAGAATAGTTTGGAAGAACTTGAGGGTTTCTACAGATGACGGAAAATCCAAAGAACCGGGGAATTCAAAACCAAAGACTCTACGAAGGTAACAGGGGGGAATGAGATGTTAGGGAGTGCACTGGAACTGTGCTACTTGATGAAGCTCAGATCACAAACAGATAACGCTGAGTCCCCAAAACCATCCGTTGGGATGAGGTGTTAGGGAGTGCACTAGAACTGTGCTATTTCCTTTTCCACTAACAAGGCAAGACTTTCTACTTACTTTTCTCCTCCTTCTAGACCCATGACAGAATGCGACGTGGATGCCTGGTCTTGTCGGTTAAAGACCTCTTGATGGTTTTGATGTGAAGCACCTTGAGAATGGAGGTGATTATCTCCATGAACCTCAGAGAATGGATAACCTTGTGTTCCATGATATCCTGCTCGTTGAATGTTACCTGGATTCTTAGAATGATCTTGATGTTTTTCATCTTCTTCAGAAGGAGCTGTCGGAGTTTCTGGTTCTTGTTTGGGCCTCTTTTTTCTCGGAGAGGGGTTCAGAAGACCCTTGCCAAAAAATGCCTCCTAGAATTAAGCGTGAAAACCACATTTAAAATCTGAATCTATTTTTAACACAACAATATACGCCGAATGCAATAATGGCCGCCACTCCATTATCATAATTTTTTAAATTCACATTTTAATTTAGCCATAGTTAATCTATTAACTATGATTAAGCACTACATTAAAATTATAGACCGAATGCCAATATGGCCGCCATTGACTTTCAGAAATAAAAACCTAATCTTAAAAAGTAAGCACCACCATCAGAAAGAGCGAGCAGAAATATGTATTTTTGGAAAGTTTTATTGCTATAAGTAGAATTCAAGTGAAGTTATTTGGGATCAAAATTACAGAGATTTGTATGTGTTCAGTGATCTGTTTCCTTGCTAGCCTCGTTGTGGTGTTTTTCACATTTTAAAATTCTCATAACTTTTCAAGAATTTAATATTTTTGTCTTAAACTTTCTAACTTTGATGATATCATTCTAATCTATAATTTAAATGTAGTGGTCAGCTGATAAATTTAAAAAATTATGATAATGAAGTGGCGGCCATAATGGCATTCGGTCAATAGATTAGAATAATAGCAACAAAGTTAGAATGTTTGAGGTAGAAATACATCACAATACGTCCCCGCAACAACAACAACTCCTTTAAGACAAACCTGCATCCAATCAGGGTAAGCTTCTTGTAATGGCAATCGATCAGAATCTTCCGGCCATGCTTCGTTACTTGATGAATCCATGATTGCTTCCAGAGAGCTCTGCTGCTGGGCGAAAAAGTTTGGCAAATTCATATTTGCGTTGATAGATCCACCAAACGATGACTATAAAAACAGAGACACCGCCCAATCAGGAGTATCTTTATCTTAACTACCTTATTACATAAAATGTGCGCGACATTTTGATTTCGCGATTCCCAAAAAATCGCAAAATTGAAGTGACGCGAAAAATAAGTGTCGCGAAATATAATGACGCGAAATTAGCTGACCTTCAATTTTTGAGTAAATAAAGTATTGACCATTAAAAAGCAGGCGTAAAAGTCATTCTTACTGAGACAAAGCACTAGCACCTGCAGTAGTCAAATGCCAATTTACACGGTACAACTTTTGCTTACAACTGTCGCATGCAATCAGCTTACTCCACGCCTAAACACGAATTGCGTCGTGTAAATCAACCCTACAACTTGCTACAACTTTTTTCTTGTCGTACACAACAGTTGTGAGCAAGTTGTAGGATTGATTTACACGAAGCAATTCGTGTTGTAAACGTGGAGTAAGGAGATGGCATGCGCCGACAGTTGTAAGCAAAAGTTGTAACGTGTAAATCGGTCTTTATACTTAAGTCAAAACCAAGTAACCTGCGACAATGTTATGGAAACACCACAGGGAGCCCACAGCCACTGGTATCATTGTTTAAATGCTATCAACGTTAGCAGCTGATAATTTATTCAGACTTAAACTGCAACCAATCAGAAAACGCCGCCGAGCTCGTGCGGAATCTAGCACGTGCATTTACGCATGATAGATTGATTCTACCAGTGGCTGTGGGCTCCCTGTGGAAACACTTTAATTGACGTCTACCAAAAACCCTATTTGTCGCGTACGATTTCGCGCATGTGATTGGGAGGCGCTGTAAAATATCTTTACCGAAAATGAAAGTATGGACAACACTCTTTACAATTTTTCAAAGAACTAACAAAATTTCCTTAACGAACTGGATATTAATCTCTAGCGTCTATGCATGAAACATACCTGTTGTCGAGGCTGAACCCTTGACATGCTCATGAGCTGACGATCTTTTCTTCTTCCTGCCAATTTCGACCCTCGACCTGCAAATTTCCTGGCACCTGCCCCACGACCTCTAACAAGAAAACCACCAACTCCAGCTCGGCCTGTGGTCTTGGTACGGCCTGGTTTATGATCCAGGTTACTATTACCCTTATGGTCCATGGCGTTCTCATCGAAGTCTGAAGATTTAGACGTTTCCGAGTCGTGTTCTGGACTCATCACCTCCATCTTGTTGATGACATCCGACGTATTTCCCATGCCAAGCTTCTTTGATTTGACCTTAGCTTTGCTTTTGACTTTTCTTCTCCCGTAAGCCGATATCTTCAATCGATTCATCTGCTTCAACCCACTGTCGGTCAAGAGGAAGTTCTCGTTCTCGGCGATGGATTGATACCCCATTGCCAAACTTCCGCGCCCAAAATGATTTGAAAGCTTCATTTCTACAATTCCGTTATTAGTTAGTCGCTGACATGGATGGATAGGTTTGGCCTGAGGCTGTGGTGGATGGTTTTCTAAAGAGAATTGAGGTCGATAATGATGCAACGCTGTTGCCCGTGGTGACGGGGGTCCTTAAAACAAGCGAGGTAAAATAACGGATAAGACAACAGTCTCCCAAAACACACATTATACGCAAATTGGTCATCTACATTGCAAAAAAAAAAAACATCGAATCTGATTCAAAAATCTTAAGTTAACCCAGCTTTGGTTCTAATAGACCCCTTTCACGTGACCTCAAAGCAGCTCAACTTAGAGGAAAAAAACAAAAGAATTTCAATCTCCTGAGAATTAGAACCTATTGTTTTGCCCTCCAAACTGAGCTGCATTCCGACGTGCTGCAAGGGGTCTATAGAGCATGGAGGTTTTTTAATCCTTACACGAACCGATAGCATATGATAGCTATGAGGGTGATTCTTAAATTCTTTTGATCTCAAATGTACTAGAGTGATGCATTCAATAAAAGTCTGGTCGTAAATGTCAAACTAAAAGACACTAATGGAATTAGTTGCGATGCTCAGTGTCTAGGACATTAATATCTACTTCACAGATTAAATAAAAACACAGTGTCGGAAACCTCTTAAAACAGTTGGAACAATACATATCTTAGTGATATACGAGAACTGACGACATAAGTATGCAAAAAAAAAATATATATAAGCAATATTCACCATGCAATAAATAAAAATACAGAAAAAAGAGAAGTTAATAAAGAAAAAGACATAAAAGACAAGAGAGAGAAAAATGAAAGAAAGACAAAGAAACAAAATGAAAAGAAGGAAGGACAATCAGAAAAACGCCACGGAAAAGAATTTTATGTAAAACAACACAAATTCGACGACACCAGCGATGTTTGGTTGGTTGGTTGATTGGATGGTTGGTTGTATGTTCGTTTGTTTGTTTGTTTGTTTGCTTGGTTGGCTGTATGTTTATTTGTTTGTTTGGTTGGTTGATTGATTGGATGGTTGGTTGTATGTTCGTTTGTTTGGTTGGTTGGTTGGTTGGTTGGTTGGCTGTATGTTTGTTTGTTCGGTTGGTTGGCTGTTTGTTTGGTTGGTTGGCCGCATGTTTGTTTGTTTGGTTGCAATTGGTTGGCTGTATATTCGTTTGTTTGTTTGTTTGTTTGGTTGTTTGGTTGGTTGGTTGGCTGTATGTTCGTTCGTTCGTTTGTTTGTTTTTTCGTTTTTTTTGTTTGTTTGTCTGTTTTTGTTTGTCTGTTTGGTCAGTCCATGGTTGGTTATTCTTGGTGGTATTGGTACGAACATAATATGGTTTCCTGGACGAATGACAACAACACAACACAGCAATTCAGCTGTCATGAAATGATCAACCATTGTACAAGGTGCATGACGTCATGACGTGATGTGATCTGGGTACTAACCTAGAGGTTTCGTACCGGAAGTGGTAAAGAAGAAGGAGGAGAGAGAGCGTGCAGTTGACGGAGATGAAGAAGTTGTAGAAGAGGTGGACGTACCACTCAAGCACACTAGTGCACGTTTAGTTTTCGGTCGGCAAAACAAACAGTGGTAACCATATTCAGCAGCTTTGTCTACTTCGTCCTCGGTCAACAGTTTATCGCAGGAACCATGCAGCCATCTGGAAAAAAAAACAATAAACTTTTCTTAATAATCCTCTGGGAACTTTGACAAGTGGCTGCTAAATAGGGGTTGGTCACTCTGTAGAGGTTGCCCGTTGAATAAAGGTTGGACAACACTTTTGGCGCTACGAGAAATGATTAATATTATTATTAATATTTTATAAATAAAACAAAGGTTGGCCGCTCGATAGAAGTTCCCCGTTTAAAAAGGGTTGGCCAATTAATAGAGGTTTTGCCGCTTAGAGGTTGTCCTTCCCTAAATATAAATTAGGCCCAGTTCAAACGTCGATCTTCTCATGAGCCGAACCTAACGACATAGAAGAAGACTGCCCTAATATCCATTGTTTTCAATGCGTTCGGCTCATGAGAAGATCGACGTTTGAACTGGACCTTAGTCACTTAATAGAGGTTGTACCGTATTTTTCCTTACCTATCACAGTTTAGACACTGGATCATGAGATCATTTTCATTATACTTGATGCTGCATACAGGGCACGTGATCTTACTAGCACATGCTCCACATTGGGTGTAGTTAGACTGCCATTCACATTCTTTACCGGGTGATAGAGATCCACAGTCGTAACATGTCACACACCTTGTGAAGGGAATGCACAACAAAATGAGAAAATAGTCCCCTTCACAGTTCTCTGCGCCATCTTGAAAGGTAGCCGTGCCTTTGCATCGAAGCGAGACATGAGGCGACCTTGCAATGATAGAGACCTTTTTTTAACACCATGGGCAATTACTCACATGTCTCTATCATTGCAAGGTCACTTCATGTCTCTTTTATGCAAAGGCACGGCTACCTTTCAAGATGGCGCAGGGAACTTGTACATAAAGAAACAATACTCAAGGAAATGAATTTTTTTTATAAAAACGCTAGAATAAGACCAGCGGTTATAAATGCAACTCAATCATGGCCTTAGAGGACGTTTATTGGGTGCCTGCGCGCTCCTTGATCCCCCCCCCCCCCCCCCCCAAACACACACTCCCAGCCCGGAATGCCTTGAAAATTATGGGGGAGATATCATCCAAGAACATAAAATTGACAATATTGCGCGTAGCATTTCACGGGAACACACTGAAATCTAGAGCCTTTGACATATGCAACGTTTGACACTACGATGAGTCCCTCTAGAAAACCCTGCAATAATGATTACATTTCTATTGACATATAAATGATTGAATGATTGAAATAGATGTACTCACCATTTGCACTTCCAGCCTCCCTGAGGAACCTTTTCAAGCGGTGGATCAAGACAGTATGTATGGTAGCTAATGTCACAGCTGTCGCACAGTAGGAGCCGTGCTTCATCGCTGCCTTTTCCACAACCTTCACATAGGGTACAATCTAGACAACGCCAGCCATTGTTGAGAATGATCTTATTCACCTGCAATCACAACGATGTCAACTTGTTTTAAGACTGAATTTCTCAAGGCGCGAAAATACGAGCAACAAAATCATGCAACATGTCGCGCAACATCGTTTCGTTGCAAGTTGCAGTGTGTGTGTTACTTGTATTACCACCCTGTGCAACAACAAATTCTTGTTGCGCGACTTTGCTACAAAAGTAGCTCTTTCTACTCTCTGCAACAATGAAAATTGTTGCGCGTGGGGTGGTAATACGAGCAACATTCGCTCTGCAGCTTGAAACGCAAATATATTGCGAGACAAGTTGCACGATTTTGTTTTTCATATTTCCGCGTATTTATTTATAAATAGTACCATTGTAATATTAATGTGACAACATTTTAAAAATACGTTTTGTCATTTTCGCTTTATTGGATTGTCCACTAGATTTCTTGTTGACAATTTAAATAACCATTTCGTTATCGTACGCCCACCTATTACCTTCTAAATCTCCCTCTCTTACACCCACATATTTCGCCTTACCTTGACACCGACGCAGTAAGGATGATATGACTGGCCACACTGTGAGCATGCAATCAACTGTCCTTCTCGTCCTTTGCCAAAACTACCACAGCACAGGCACATATCTTGCTCTCTGGTGAATTTGTCATCAGCTGAGAACAACACCAACGTGGTGTGGAGTCCTTCGGTTTCTTCTTCTTTCACGGTGTTCTCTGCAGCATTTGCAGCACCAGACTGAACAATAAGAAAAAATAAACAAATTAATCACAAATATTCTGCAAAATTCAAAGTAATGAACTCATCCTGTAAATTTAGAGGCAATGACAAGAAAAAAGCTGAGTTTTGTCACCTTGTACCTAAGTGGGCCACGTTCGAGATATTAAAATTCTAGCACGATACCAAGGCTCTCCGGAATAAAATGTTCAAAATTGTATAAACCTCAAAAGGATCAGTAGATATAGTGGTGTAGATTCGATTATAACGTTGTTGAGTAGTGAACTGACTAGCATTTCTACCAAAATTGTCTTATTATTACCAAAAGGTAGGAACGTCGTATATGGTACATTATTATATTCCTATCAATAAATGTATTTGGTGATCCACGTATTTGTACCATACATGAAGTACCATACGACTAAAGCCTTGCTGTCAAGTATGAATCTTAAGATATCAAACGCGGTCTATTTCTCCCACAATTTTTCGTTACTATTCACCACTTTCACATTCCCATAATACTTTGCGTTTTTGGGGGGCAACAATAGCCAAAAATATTTGAAAATTCAAAAATTTTCGTGTAGAGTTGTGAGAGATGAGAAATGTCATGACTTTTGCTAGTAAACCTGTTGAAATTTCTTTTTTTCTGTTTTTTTTGTTGTGAATTCTGATAGATTCTATCATAGATGCATAAGTGTTTTTATATGTTTTTTCTTCTATTCTTATTAATCTTCATTGTATTATTAACGATTTTGTCTCGTTGTTGCCCCCCCAAAACGCAAAGCATTATGGGAATGTGAAAGTGGTGAATACTTTTGAATTTCTCAAATTCTATTTAATACGAACCACATTTTCTTTCCCAGGAGAAGACTGCACTGAGGATTGTTTCTTTAACTTGGTGGGCGGTCTTCCAGGCTTTCCATGTTTTGCTTTCTTCTTAGCTGGGGTACTGTTCGTCTTGGCCTAAAATTAAACGAGGCAAATTCACTAAGCTCACTGTAATAACCACTAGGCTATCTTTGTATTTTTGAGGAGAACATCATGTCCTAGCCACAAGCATACGATATGCTGATATTTGATGTAAACGTGTGCAGCGTTTGCCAACCAACAAAAAAATCACCAACATATTGAAAAGCAGATTTCATGTGAACGAGCCATGGGTGAGGTCCATAAAAACGCCAGGGATTGCGCTAGGATTTTGTAATGTGTATCCTAGGACAATGCTGGGCACATTGGCGTCCCTAACATATTTGATGAGATTCTAGATGGCGTTCTTTCGTAAGCAAGAGAATTAGTGCAATGGCAAAAAACGAATCTCTCGGGTTCCGTGACGCAAACAAATTGTCAAAATGCACGATTTCTGCGTTAACGCAAACCCTATTAACGCAGAAAAGGACTGGTCCAGAATACCGTTTCTGGACTTCCGGTTATCCAAAGAGCCAATCATATTGTTCGTAATATATATATTTACCTTTAGTTTTGGACCTAGTTTTCTCTTTCCTCCAGTCTTGGGTGGCGTGAGCATAGCAAAACTACGAAATGGATGTGATAGATTTATCTTGGCTTCATTAGTGTGATCAGAAGGTGGAGGAGAATCAGGCAGACCCGAAGATGACTCAAACATATCCAAATCAGGCTTCATCACCGACTCCATCTCCTCATCAAGGGGTAGTTTACTATCAGTGCCAAGATCTGGATCCATTAACGAATCACCAAAGGGACGCAAAGATAGATCGTCTAGGTTGGAGTCTAAGCCAATGAGATTCAGGTCTTCGTCCATTGGAGAGGGTGTTATTCGACCAATTGCAGCCGAAGTTAACGTTCGTTTGTCTTCTTCTCCGCTTGTTGTCATAATAGGGTCGTCGTTCATACTCTGGTCGTCAAATGATAGACTGTCCTTGTGATTCATTTGCTGTTGATGAAACCAAGACTCGTTAGTATGAAGAATGCGTGCACAAAGAATCAAAGGTGCTTCAGTAGTATTACACTCATCTCTTCCCTCGTGGGTCTCGGGTTCGATTCCTTAACTCGGCATCACATGTGAGTAGAGTTCGTTACATTTCTGATTCGAGGGTTTTTCTCCTAATTCTCTGATTTTCCTCCCTCCACAAAACCTAACTACCGCAACTCCAATTCGATCTGTGAGCTAGCCATGCCCTGAATTTGATCGGCCCAGAGACTCGTGAAACTAAATATGCCCGAACAAAACCAAAGCACATTATCCAGACGCAAATAAATTGAACCGAGTGAACAAGCTTTGTGTTTGACATAACAGTGCGCAACAAGATACGTACCGCATGATTCTCGCCATTCCCTATACACTGCGGACAATAATAGCTCATTTTCTTGGAATTGATCTTACTATAGACCTCTTCGCTCACATTATCACATTCGGCATGAAGCCATTTCTCGCATGCCTCACACTGGACCATAGCAACGTCTGATAGCTGTCTGTACGCTCGTCCACATATCTGACAGAAAAGACCTTTGTTTCTCTGTTGGTAGCAGCTATCACACACCGTGTAGTGTCGGTGCCATCGAGACGTTGGACCTCCACCAGGGGTATTGGAACCACAGTCTTCACAGCGACGACAACCCTACATAAATGGAACAAATTGTCAATGTAGCATGGATTATCAATATTTATTATTTATCTTCCTATAAACCAGTTCAAAGTTTAAGAATCGTTTTCAGTGCGAGTGCGATTTTATACCGAATTTCTCACATTCTTTTGTTTAACTAAAAATAAAAGAAAGTTTAAACAAAAGAAGGTGAGAAATTCGGGATAAAATCGCATGCGCACTGAAAACGATTCTTAAACTTTGAGCTGGCTTATACAGGCTCCTCAGAAGGCGAGGATCATTCATGGTTTGAAATCATTCACAAGAGAATCAAGATATCAACAAACACATATGGCGGCCATGTTGGTAAAATTAACAATGTATGCTGAGAAATCTTTTGTTAAATACCACCATAATGGCGATGATGATTTGACGTGCAAACGACTGGGTGGCAAGCACTAATGTTTTGCGATGAAATCTTTACTGGACTGCCTATGATACTAATGTTTACTTACCACGCATTTCCAACCAGTCTTGGGTATCGTTGTCATGGGTGGATCAAGACAATAGGTATGGAAGCCTTTATCACACAGATCACACACTAACATCTTAGTATCATCACCAGGTTGCCTGAAAAATCAAGGATGATTATTACTTCTAAAAATACTTAAAGTTTCAGGGGGAAATGCAACTAAATCGACGGTCAAACTCAAGCTATAAGAAAACATTAGCGCCTCGTAGAAATGTAAACATTGGTAACTGGTCTGAAGTGTGTGATTTCTTTATTATCCTGTTATTTTTGTGACCATTTTGATAAAGGTATATAAAACTTTCTATCCTCTCAATGCTCCAAGATTAGTTTTCATACCTGCAACCTTGACAGACTTTACAGTCAGGACACTGCCAACTCATGCGCACCAGAGAAGTAATGTCAACCGCTGGATCAAGACAGCGCCCGTGATAGTGCCGACCACAACTCGTGCAGAATAACATTTCTGAGAAGTCCTTGGCTTCACCGCATAGATAGCATTGAGCTTCAATACCCCCTGTGGAATAACATACCAAGCATGATTTAGCCTAGTGGCTGATAAGCTTGTGGTCCTCAACCTGTGCTTCA
Source organism: Anthopleura xanthogrammica (assembly GCA_964019055.1). NCBI lineage: Eukaryota > Metazoa > Cnidaria > Anthozoa > Actiniaria > Actiniidae > Anthopleura > Anthopleura xanthogrammica. Next base: position 27,664,547 of record OZ025206.1, on the reverse strand, counting down.
AGTGGAATTTGAAATTTGTTTTTTGGAGAAGTTGGAAAAGCTGGAGAAAACCCTCGAAGCACAGGAAAAAAACAACAAGCAACTCTATCTGCATATGGTAGCTGGTCCAAGGAAAAAACGCATGACCACAGCAGTGTGACAGGCAACACGGCATTAGTATCGCCGCACACTACCGATGTTTTATGAATGTTAAAATAATATAATATTCTATGATGATACTCTTTTTTAAGTGCGCGGTGCACGTTATATAAATATCACTGTTTGGGCGCGTTTGAGAATCTGAAAAAGGCACCTTACGACTTTTCTCTTAATTGTAGAAATAGACAACGTGTACGCATCTTATGAAATGAAAGGAAATGAAAACACAGGGCATATTGATCATCGATCAATACCACAATAGGCAATACAATTTGTATCATTGCCCCCATTGTTTTACGAGCGCAAATTTTCAACGATAATCACCGCCGTGAAAGACTAAAAAATAATATTTACCATTAATAGGAAACGATATCTTGAATTTAAGAATAACAAGAAAATTAAATTAGGGAGAAATGTTCTTACCAAGACGTCCTGCATCTTCTAAATGGTCCGGACAGAGCATTGTCATTGATTGAATTTCCTAGAATAAAAAAGAACGGCAAAAAGAAAGAAGATCAGACATCATATCCAGACCTCTAAGCATATGTTTTCTAATTTCAGACCAGGTGTCATTCTCTAGAGTATCATTTCTTTTTTTAACGGTTGTACAGAAGAGCATGAATATGGATACAACTCGAACAAAGAAATATATTCTCAAGAGAATGACATGTGGTCTGAAATGGGAAAACATTACACCGAAAGTAAAAAGGTCTTTTAGAACGCAAAGAAGAAAATATATGTGATTTTTTGTTGCAAAGAAATTTTTTTCTGAGAAAAACAAAAGCTTATACATGATTTTTAACGATAAGATGTGTTCATGAAATAGGCATTCATTGAACAATGAGAAGCAAAATATTTTTTTAATTTTTCTTTCTTTTTTAAAATTATTTTTCTTCGAGTTTCGAGCGCATTTGATCATATCCATATGTGAATTTGCGCCTTATAAGTAATAAATTATTATTATCATTATTATTGTTGTTTTATTAAAGGGCAAGAATGGGTTAATTAATAATGGTAATAGAACTGAGTTGAGTGCAATTTGGGCTGAAATCGCAAGAGTGATTACAAAATTGCACGACCGCGCAGCGGGAGTGAAATTTGTTAATCACGAGTGTGATTTCTGCCCAAAATTGCAAGACACTCAGTTCTATTACCTATTAATCATTTCCATTTTGAAACTTAATATATTAAAATACTCAACAGTTATATGTAGCTTCAAAAGTGATTGTTTGACAAAATGATGCAATTAATGATTCAAAATAGTGCAATTAATAATGGTAATAGAACTGAGTTGAGTGCAATTTGGGCTGAAATCGCAAGAGTGATTACAAAATTGCACGACCGCGCAGCGGGAGTGCAATTTGTTAATCACGAGTGTGATTTCTGCCCAAAATTGCAAGACACTCAGTTCTATTACCTATTAATCATTTCCATTTTGAAACTTAATATATTAAAATACTCAACAGTTATATGTAGCTTCAAAAGTGATTGTTTGACAAAATGATGCAATTAATGATTCAAAATAGTGCAATTAATGCTTAAATCGCACACTTTGTAGCCAATCAGATTGCAGGATTTGCTAATGATTTCAAAATGGATATGATTAATGCTTAAATCGCACACTTTGTAGCCAATCAGATTGCAGGATTTGCTAATGATTTCAAAATGGATATGATTAATGAAATAATAGTATCATGAATCAATGTTTTACCTGGAAGGCCCCCGCACTGGCTGCACAAGGATAGTGATATGTTTTCCCACACCTAGGCACTTGACAAACTACACTGGCACCGTACCTATTGCAGTGCGCGCAACGCTGAAAAACAATCCAAAACAAACAGGATAAGAACTACGAGGGTTATTGATCAGATTCAATCACAATAATAACACTCATGGGACGAAAAGGTTAAAGCTATTAATCAACCGCTTTAGCATAACCATCCCACGCACTTTTACTTTCGGGGATTTTCTGTCTGCAGAGACCACGCACAAGCGTATGAAGCTTCAACTTGCTGAATATATCTTCTTTACAGAGTTCGAGGTCTATACTACACGATATAGCCTCGTTCGCCTCTCCGTTTTAAACCCTACAGGCGCAATAGCTCTCTGAGGAGTTCATATTGTGTATTCTTAAGCGTTTCCCTTCGATATCTTATTCATCAAGTTTCTAAACAACTTGTCACTGACGTGGTTGGAATATTCCTTATTTTCAGTCGTAATTATTTAATTTAATACTGACTAATCAATGTCAACATTGGCGGCGAATTTAATGCATTAGCACCGCTAGAACGCCTGCCGTGTATATATAGCCTCATTACATTGGAAAGCAATTTCACGTGCTATCATTGGTCAATTTGGGTTCGTAACTTACTATAAACGATAATTATGAATAAGCTTCAGATATTTTATTGAAATTGTATTGTCTGTAACGAATTTATGGTCTCACAGACTACTGAAATATGCAGTTAAGTGTTATGATTTCTTTCTTTTTGCACAAACGAACGATAATAGCAGAATCAAATAACTCCCAATCCATGGTATGTTTTCTTAAAATACGTCATCCTTAGGTCTACTCGAGTATCGTAAAACGGCACAAAGTAAACTACTTGTTTTGTTGAAATAATGGATGAATCTGATTAAAAGGATCTATTGAATTTAAGAAAGGGAACTGAAGATGGGAAAATGAATGCAAAGATTTAATAATAATCCCGTTTTGAAAATGAGTAAACAAATTATGAATATTATTGTTTGCGTTTATTTGTTTGGGTTTTTTCTGCGATATAGTTTGTTGTTCTTTGCTGCAATTTTGATTCTTAGTCTGGCTTCATCAGGTTCTGTTCAGACAGAACAGATTCTGAAGAAGACAAAGATCTGTCGAAACCGTCGATCAAAATTGCAACGAAGAACAACCAAGTATGTCGCACGAAAAAAAGACACAAAAAAACAAAACACAAACCATACTAATCAGATTGATTGAGAAGGTTTCAGACAATCAAAATATGAAAACTTATTTTCAATTTGGCCCACTTTCACACACACACACACTACCATATTATTCAATATTCTTCACGTATAGGGACTCTCAACTCACACGTTAATTTCCACAGAAATGGAAGGAAAGAAAACCGGATAAAAACTCCCTTAGCGAGAGAGGACAACTCATCATGTATCGTCCGCAGGAATCGAACTGGCAGCCGGAACCATAGGACTTATATTAGCCACCATCCACGCTACTCTCTATATATTGTATTATATGTGGATGGATTGAGTGTGGACTAACTGAGGACACTAAGATGTACGGCATTAACGTCTTGTTGTATGATGTTACATATTGATGATAGAAAGCAAACTCAAAGCCAGTCGTGTTACAAGTTTCAATATATACCAAAATACGAAAACTTGAATCAAAACATGTGCGCTTGTAACAAATTAAAAACAGCTTAACTTGTGCTGAGAACGTCAAAATTTAAGTGGTGTCGTGGTGTATTGGTGGTCCGTGTGTGAGAATGATACTGTCCCCAGTTAATAATAGAGCGGCAATTCACAGATCGAACTCGGTTAAAGGTTTTGAGGAGGGACGAAAAGCTGAGAATCCGGAGAAAACCCCTTTGAAAGGTCTTACAAATAATACTCGAATGTGATGCTAAGTCCAGGAATCGAACCGGAGACCCTGGACGTTAAAGGCAAGTGCACTAACACTACGCCACCGCTAAAACAATGTTTCTATTCCCCTAACTATTATTTAAACTCCATCTTACCTCATTCATTGCAGAAAAGACAGCCTTGTCCACATTCACAAGATCATACGAATCTGTCTGACAGACACCTTCGCTCCAAGAAGCACAGCAGTGATGCGCATATACTGATCCATCGCTTTCAAATAATTCAGTAACGTCCTTCTCACGGACAGATCCAAACATACACTTATCAGGAGATAACGACTGTCCGTTATTTCGAAATGGAAGTCCTATTACGACAGCGCCTTTCTTCCTTCCCCTACCGGGCGGTCTCCCTGGACCACGCCGGTGAACCATTGGTTGGGGCTGGGGAACGTCATCGATAGCTTCTTTTCCAGTGTCGGCAGGTTCAGCGATTAGTGGTTCTGGAGTCGAATTCTGTCTTCGAGTTTGGCCGCCTTTTTTGAATGGATTAAAGCCAGGGGACGGAGCGCAGAGGTGGAGTTTGCCTTGGTACATTCGTCTTTCAGGGCCACAGCAACAGAAAGAGCAGACTTTGTCACTTGGTACGCTGTAGATAAAATGAAAATTATATTAGTGATTTCGTGCTTTCCAGTTCTTCTATAGTAGCTTGTACTACATAGAGCAATGGGCATACAACTATTTATACCAATTTTAAAACTTTCTTACCAAAACTACACCTAATTAACCGACAAACGTCTGTGACCTACATTACAAACCAGGTCGGGGTTCCCCAAAACCTCTAAAACCAAACTGAGCGAAAGAAAATTGAAAAATTACTGATGAAAATGCGTTGAGCTTTCAGCCAAATGCGCAAGCAAAAGGCAGCAGATTCTGTAGCATAAAAAAACAACACTGGGTCGGCTAATCTCACTGACATCCGCACGAGGGAAGTCAAATACTCTCTCTAATCCTAATATAGCAGAGCATTCCAAAGAAAGCAGCGAGTTAACTAAAGTATTTCTGTTTTACAGAGCACCTTGTCGCGTCTTGGCTGAACTTTTATGAATAAGGAAGAAGAAAGTGTTGTTCTTGTACTCAAAAACATCACACAAATATGTAGCGACTAACGTAATTACAAATGACGCACAAGAAGCGAAAGACAAATAGTCTGAAGATAGTCTTCGTCTTTGGGTCATAGACAGGGGATTTCCTGGGATGAAACCATTACGTAAGCTGGATAGGGAAATCCCCTAGACATGATTCTCTTCAATAAGTTACGGAATCACATTGACGTGGATAGCATAGCCGAAGTAAGTCATGGCTTGTTTATAACTCCCTATCATTCATCGCTTAAGGCGCAGCAGTCAGTCTTCAACCAAAATTTCATAGATACCCTGAAAACTTTCTGAACTGATCAAAGTCAGAGCACGGCTAACTCGTGCATCTTGTAAGGTTTTGCGGGGAGAGGAAAACTGGAGAAAAATCCTCGACTCAAGGGAGAGACTTAACAAACTGACTAGCTAACATTAAAACTAAATAATTAAAAATACTTCAATAAAAAAAACTAAAATTATCAAAATTGTGAGAAATTGTGACTTATTTTATTCCACTAATTTTGTTTTGATTAAACGCACGTGTTAAGGAATTTTCATTTTAAATCATGGGTAAGATGGCTAGATCATATGTGAGTTGAGTTTGTTTGATGTGCTGTTCTCTCCTGTGCCACGAGGGTTTTTCTCCAGGTTCTCTGGATTTTCCTCCCTCCATAACAAATCCAGGCGAGCGTAGTCTTCAGTAAGACTGTTGTTGGTGGTGACTGACGTCAGGTAAGAGAGAGCGGGATTGTATAAAGTGAAGGGTTTGAACCCAGGATCGTATGATGAGTGTTGAGTGTGATGGTCTGGGTGAAAGTAGTCTTCAGTAAGACTGTTGTTGGTGGTGACTGACATCAGGTAAGAGAGAGGATTGTATAAAGTGAAGGGTTTGAACCCAGGATCGTATGATGAGTGTTGAGTGTGCAGTGATGGTCTGGATGAGAGTAGTCTTCAGTAAGACTGTCGGTGGTGGTGACTGACATCAGCTAAGAGAGAGGATTGTATAAAGTGAAGGGTTTGAACCCAGGATCGTATGATGAGTGTTGAGTGTGCAGTGATGGTCTGGATGAGAGTAGTCTTCAGTAAGACTGTTGGTGGTGGTGACTGACATCAGGTAAGAGAGAGTGGATTGAATAAAGTGAAGGGTTTGATGAGTGTTGATGGTCTTGGTAAGAGAACAGATAGTCTTCAAAAAGACTGTTGGTGGTGGTGGTGGTGGCTAATGTTTCGACAACCTGAGCACAAATCATCTTCAAGAGTTGAGTGTGAAGCATACAAACAGTACAAATGCATAGTATTTATACTAGTATAAATTACTTATCTATCTACATTTATCACTCTTTCTCAATAATACAGAATAAACAGAATGCAAGATCGATAGTCTGAATAACGAGAAATGGGTAAAAAATATAAGCAAATAATACTTACTAATCATCACTAGTTGGTAAATTAGGGTCTTGTACCAAAGGCTGGCCCATGGCGTCTACAGCATTGGCGTATGCAGCTTCCTTCTATGAAGAATATAATAATACATTAGTAGGAACTAAACTTGTACTTTTTGAAGGTTATTTTAACTTACTGAATTACTTGGGAATTTGCACAAGTTGCTATTTGAAGTTAATTTCTCTATTTCTTTAGCAAAAGTTAGAAAGTAAAATTAGAAATTTTCAGTTTGAGCACTCCAGGTGGAATCATATCTTGGGAATTGGATTTTTCCATTTTATGAGCTATATTCTGAGGAACATTTCTAGGGGAAAAAGAAAAAAGAATTCCCAAGGAATGTATAGTGCTTTCTGAAATGAGAAACAAAATGTGCAGACCAAAGAGGTACGTATACAGGGAATTTTTGATTCAAAATTTACAAAGCTTATCACAGGGTCATATGGAATGCATGGCTTAAGATGCTATGGGGAAAACCCTGTACCTGAAAGAAGAAATTACGACATAATCACCATAGCAACTTGACGAAAGAACAATATTCATTAATTCACAGGATACAAGTTCAACATATCATTTGCACTATTTAAACTATAAAAATGTGGAGATTTGCAAAGTTTGAACAGAGTAAAAAGAAGCCTGCTAAATAGACAGGGGAGGAAAGGAGGAAAGATGGTAATTATATCTTAAAATTAATTACAGTTTTTACAATTTAATTTTTACAGTGAGTTTCACATAAATTTTGCTTATGGTAGATTCATAAGTTCAATCGGAAGTTTCGAAGTTCAAGTTGATTTGGAAGTTCACAACAAACTTCCTTGGCGAACTTTAATATTACTTCCTGTGCAAATTTGGTAATTCGATAGAATCAAGATTAATAATTGCTACTCAAATCTGTCTTCTTTCTACTTGCAGCCAACCCTTGAGGCAAAGCACTGTCCTGCTTTACGAAGTAACTCATGGCTACTAAGCTCCTTGTAAACCATAAAGTTGATTTTATCAAACTACCAAATTTACAGGAAGTTTGATGTACACCAATGAAGTTGGTTATAATTGAACTTCTATTATAAAGTATGACTTGAACTTTGGAACTTCAGAACAAACTTTTGAATCAGGACTCAGTCCAAAGTTATGTGAAATGCAAATATGGTAAAAATATAATAAATGCATGCATGCAAACATGTTTTTCCGTTTAATACCTTGATATCTAATTCATCCTCTACTCTTTCTGTACTAGATCCACTGTGAGCAGCACGAATTGGTGACTTTAATTTACTGCAACACATAAATACAAGAAAGAAGTCAAAAAATGCAATATATTGCTTTCTCATTAATTAATCTGGGACTGGCTTTAATTTCACTCAAATGTTAATTTGCTCACACTCTTGTGAGGAATGGATGCCATCTTATCTCTATGATTTGATGAAGGCAAGGGCTATGATTTGATGTTGAGGTTAGTGTTGAAGGTGTACTAATTTTGTCCATTTTTGCCTGTAATAAGCACCATTAAATTTTGTTGTCCTAAAAAAATTGATTTTATGCAATCATGCATGGGTATAGCAAGGATGGTTACACAACTAATTGGTTGCCATGGTTCCAAAGGGTAGGGTTACTGGCTTGAGCCTAGCTGCAGCCATATGTGAATTGAGTTTGTTTGATGTGTTGGCTTTCTCTGGGTTAACCAGTTTCCTTCCTCTGGAAAAATTAACATGTGAGTTGTGCATCGTATGCATAGAATATTGAATGTTGTGGTAGTGTACATGTGTTTGTGAGTGAAAAGTGTCCCCAATTAGTGCAAAAATACTAGAACGACTAGACACTTAAATAAAGAGATGTATGCTATTTATCAAAGCTATTTATCACCCACTGATGACATTGAATCAAGGTGTAAATATTAGTTTATTATTCTACCTTTGAGCATTAACTCTTGTCTTTTTGATAGGTCCTTTAGGTCTTCCTCTAACTCTTGATGATTTGTTTTCATTCACAATAAATCCTTCCTCAGAATCTGGTGTCAATGGTGAGGCAGGAGGAATACATCGGGTAGGTGACATCTAAACACCAATAAACAGAGAAATAGAAATGTTATTTTATGGAAAACTAAACAAATAAATAGGATAAAAGAAATTGGGATATTAACAGCATAACTCCAGAGGGGTTATTAGCGGGAAATTAGAAATTGAGGGAGAAAAACTGTCATAGTGGAGAATTTTGCAAGAAAAAAACCTGTAGCACAGGAGAGAACCAACGAGCAACTCTATACCCATTACAACACCAAGTTGGGGAACCTAACCTGGGTAACGTTATTGGTGAGAGGATCTGAGAGCACTCTCACCATGCACTATATATGCCACCCATGCCCCCTAAACTAAAATTAGTAAATTGAAATAGAGATTTTTCTTTCTCAAAAAGCATGAAATTTATCCAACTATTCAAACATTAAAGTTACTAAGATAATATAAAAATAATATATTTTATATATATATCGTCAAGCTAGCTCAATGCAATAATAATACTGCTAGTTATCATCTCCTCGCAATAAATTAAAGTCCAATCATTGCCTCTGATCCCTTGAACTTATTAAATTTACATTCATTCTAACAATAATTGAACTAATATGGTTCCAGACAAATTGGTCTCTGTCTTCAGTCAAAACAACAACAAAAAACCACCTAACTCATACGGTTACAAGTTTATATTGACAGAAAGCTAAAACTCCAGACCTTGGAGCATGATGGTCATGCAATAAATTAATAGAAAGCAGAATAATTATGATATTTAATATAAATTCATCTTCTTTACAGTTTCCATGTGTATCATTGCATGGAACCGTATCATTGCATGGAACCGTATCATTGCATGGAACCGTATCATTGATATTCATATTATCAGCGCACTTGTCTATATATATTCTCTGATATAAACATTCTGGGAGATATAGAGCAAGAGAGAGTCATAGAGAAACATGAGCGAGGTGTTTGAGCCGAGGATGTTTTCTGGTCTCTGAAATAAACTTTGACGAATCCGAGTGTGCGTAGTAGTATCTCAAATGTTTGGTAAAATATAATTATTAAGAAGCATTTATGTATGAATAACATTTAACTTCAGTTGTTTATCAAGTTCACTTTGATGACTTACAAACTATTGTAAATAAGTAAATAAATTTGCCATTTAACTCCTTAAAAAGTTGCAATTACTTAATATTGCAAGCAAATTTTAAACTTTTGGCAGCAAAGTGATGTCTCGTATAATTATTTATATATTTTTACTTATTCCTTAACTATTTAAGGGTTTCTTATTTCATTAATTAGGGCATTTCTCGTTTCCGTTTTTCTCGTTTCATAACTTAGCTAGATTAATCTTAAGATATATATACTTTTTTAATATTATTATATAGTTTTTGTACTCTTTTTATTAGTTATTTTGTCGAGCGTTTTTAACATGAGCCTCGTTGCTCGGAAGATTGGGCGACCACTTCCCACGTTATCGACCCTAAATAAATTATTATTATTATTATTATTATTAAGTCATAAAAACCTTAATTTACTTGAATTTAATAAATTCAAAATATGCTTTTTAAACTTGTAATTAATTTTGTACTCATTTTCACTAATAATTACTGATTCTAGCACTTCAATATCAAATATGCTTTCTAAATCTTGTAATCATAAAAAAAATCTTAAATATCAATGTTTTCTTTATCAATAATATAATAATCTGATCTACAAATCAGCTATGAACTGCACTGTTATTAAAAAAATAATATTGATATCCTTATTTTTTTTCATCACATCATTGTTACTTCTTAAACATTTACTAATAAATTAAGAAAACCATTTCACTGCGCAAAATAAACATTAGGGGTTTCCCCTAATCTATAAATAGCAACAGTTACAACATTTCAAAGTTAATGTCAACATTCCTTTGTTTTTAAAATAGCCAACATCTTATTATGATAGCAAGCTTTATAATATACTCAAGTATTCATTTCAGACAGTGATACAATCTTAATCCAAGCAACAGAGACAAAGAATGAAGTATTTTAATAGATACTTTTTACCTCGCAGCGTGATCATACCAAAGTTTGAACTTTAAGAGTCATTTAATCATGTTTTATAAGGCTAAAAGGATCAAGTTGTCAAGAACCAAATGTATCATATATTATGAGCCATTTTACTCTTTTGCTGCCAGAAAACAAAGGTATAAAACTGAACATTGATGTAATCAGAATTATGCCATAGACCATTTTCACATGATGTCAGAGCAGGCTATATTGGTGTATATACCTATAAACAAACCATTTTCTATCCTCCGGGAATCGAACTCTATTTTTTTGCAAAAGCTGTTCAATTTTTTGGTGGACCAATATTGTCGCCTTGTTACGTGAGTGAAAACAATCTATATATTCAAGGTTTACACTACTCTTAAGATCAAAGGATCAATAGCTATAAGCCTCAAGCATGATGAAGCTTTATACCCACACTTCCAGAATCCCTTTTAGTATATAGCATATTGTTTGTTGTGCAAAGGAGTTTTAATAACATTTGAATATGAAAAGAGATTTTGAAAAGGATTGTGGTAGTTTAGGTATGAAATGTCATGAGGTTAGGGCCAGTCAATTGATGGATATAAATTAATTTTATTATGCATATATAGTTATTTTAATTGTAATACCACCTTTCATATGACACAAACTAAGCACTAATACTGCATGGCTTTTTAGAATTTGAATATGATAAATAATTTTTTTAAATAACTTTTTTTATGAAAACATGTTTAGGCTGCATTTTTGAGTAGCATGCAAACATTATATATCTGTGAAACAATGCTATACAATTAATACTAATTTACACTAAATAGCACTATGAAACAATAGAAAACAAGAGGCACAGAAATATCTAATTTGCTATGTGTCAGCAATTTAATCTATTTTACAACAACAAAATTATTCCACAACAATTTTTTATAATATAGGACTTTAGACCTTTTATGTGCATCACCAATAATGAAAAGAAATGGCCTTACTTAATACATCAAAAGAAGAATACATGCATCTTGCAACTATAGTAAGCACAGGTGGTGTAACGGGAAAGCGCTAACCTCTCACCAATGCGGCCCGGGTTTGATCAAGTCCCGCCACGGCTCGTGTCGTATGTGAGTAGAGTTTGTTTTGAGGGTTTTTTTCCGGGTTCTCCAGTTTTCTTCCATCCACAAAAATCAACTTCTAAATTCTAATTTGATCTAGCGAGAAGGGCCAAGGAAAATTACTTCATGTAACTCTAGTAACCTTCAAAATCGTGAAGTTTATTTTATTTTATTGAGGAGACTCAATGATCAATGGTGAACTTCAAAATTCCAACATTAAGCAAGCTTTTTAAAAAAAAATTCTAGAAATTTATGTATACAACTATACATGTTATCACTGCTTATGGTTTTTTAATCTACACATTCTGAACTGTATTATAACTGTTCTTTTTTTTTAAATAAGTTCAATCATTGTTCCAACAATTTAGGCTAGGCTAGACTAGCAGCACATGAACAATTCAATTCTTTAAAGCCAAAAAGACAAAATTATAGATTGATGATCGAGACAACTTTAAATGAAACCATAATTAACAGCTCCACAGTCTCTAATGTCAACAAAATAGAAATAATTTTTTGTTTACAATTTACACAATCAAATCTATACTCTTCTATGCTCTCCTTTCTTTATTGTAGCACACAATAAAAGATAATTGAAAGGTAACTTATCAAAGTGTGATAAAAACACTAAACAAAAGCTTAAAGAATAGATATTGTTGAGTATTATCACTTCATATAATATGCTTAGTTATTTTCATTTCCAAAGCTGTTTACCAGGCATAAAAAATAAATTAACTAATAACTTAATTGTTATTGATGATCCTAAGTTCATAGCTAATTAAGAACCAAATAAGGCTATAATTTTATAAAAAGGTGAACTTAGCAGAAATCAAACACAAGCAATATTTTCAGCTATAATCTATAACTATGTGGTTCATTCTTGTAACTAAAATGTGTTCTAATGATACACTGACCTGAACATTGAAATATCACAAGGCAAGGTATAATAATCGTAATTATACCAAAGCTATCTTTAGCCTTTTTAGAATATGTAAAAGTGGTCATTTTTGACAGCTGTGCTCTCGTATATTGGTATATTTACATTTATTAAACACAAGGTAACTCCACCTTGCCCAGGTGAATAATTCAATCAAGTAGCCCTGCTGAACGTACGTGACATTTTCAAAATCTTTAAATTTTAAATCTCCACGAAGCCACTGAATATAATATTACATACACAGAGAAAAACGTACTTGATAACGATCATACAAATGAAAGAACTGTGAATCTAGTATCCTTTTTTCATAATATTCACAAATGAAGATCAAAAACAATAATTAAGGCAAAAATGTTCATTACTTTACATATATATATCAGCATGCCACTGATACAAAGAATAGGATTAATAAATACAATGTTTTAATTCTAACTAACCATGAGTAAGAATACTATAAGCTTTTGTTATTTAGCATTAAGAAGATAACAAAATTTTAATGACTTGGAGAAAAATTATGTCACCATCTGGTTTTTTTGTCAGTTGTTTCCAAATAGTTTTACAGAAAAAGCTTGATTCCAATATTTTTGAAAAGAATTTTGTATTCAGATTCATGGTTTTGTTTGCTTAAAAAACTTTGTCATCAAAGTTTCAATTTAGAGAAACCTTTCAAGTGAAAAATTTCAGATCTTCTCAAATTGTGTAACATGAATTGCAACTTTAATACTCTTCTTACGTCAATCTATGCATTTAGTTAAGGTTAAACAGGCAATTGATATTTAAAAGACTTCTTAAAAGACTTATTTCAGTGAAAAAGCTGAACCTTAGGTTTCATTCTAACATATATCCTACAAAGTTAAGCACATGATTAAAATCAATGGAGAACTTTTTGTCTATGAAACTTAAAGAATATCTACGAGAAACAACACTTGACAAATTGAATAGAACTAGTCAACAAAACTCTAATGAAACTTACTAGTTTTAAATATATGTAGATGCGTTTTAAGCAACAGAATAATATAATTTCACAGTATACATTGTATATGGATGTCAGAGAAAACATTTCCATTTGAATACTTGGCTGATAGATAAATATGATTGCAACATTCACCCCATGTATTGTTCAAAATGAAAAACAAAAAAATGTTTTGAAGAGTGAGGCAAAAAGCCCTTAAAACTCATTTATATGACATCAGATAAAAGTGAGTTGGAAAAAATATAAAACAAAGATTTCATATGTTACTATTTATGTAATATCAAGATCACTACTACTACTACTACTACTGGACTTTCGTTAAAGAACAAGTACAGATTATGCTACTACTAGCTACATAGGTTAAATGTTAAAAATGTTCTATAAAATCTAAAAGGTATATTTCTTAAATGAAAAAAGGAATGAAGATATATTATAAAACGATAATCAAAGAAATAAAGAAGCCATAAATCGAGCTTAAAATTTGTGGAAGTAAACATGGAAGTTATTTCAATCTATGGAACTACGTATTTCCTTCCTCTATGAAAAGACAGATTTCAGCACTTTTAAAGCAAGTTGACTTTCTTTTTATAGTTAGTAAAGTACATACCCCTGAATCTACCAGTCTTGGCCTTCCAGGTCCACGCTTTGGTCGTCCTGGAAGAGTAGAGAAAAAACACATCAAAGAAACACTCAAGACTTTCGTGATCAAGACAATCACAAACACTAGTACGGATATAGTTGGCATAAAAAAAAAAACATTAAAACCCACAGAATTTCATTTCCTACAATATTCTGCACGTATTTCTGAGGTTTATATATCCGATCGAAGTAAAAACTGAATCGAATAGATAAGAATAGCAAGTTGGAGATGCTTTCAAGCCATGATCGTAACCAACCCAGAAAACTAAAACACGAACGAAGCCATAGAGATCTTCGAGGTACTACAAGAAGTCATTTGCTATTGGGCGTTTGATTCCCCGGGTTCTTGTTCATTTCAGGCCGTGCAATCGACAAACCTATGAAGCCAGCTAGCTAAGTTTGTCGATTTCACGTTCTAGGTTGTTTTCCGTGGTGGCGGAAGACCTCTTTTGGACAACAAATGAACATTCATTAATAATGGAAAATCGAGTGAAACGCAGATGTTTGAGAGAGCCACAGGTGAAGAATTCTCTTAGAAGGAAAATCTCCAGAAGCCTTGATGACGGGAAAGGGTTGGACAGAGCTGTAGAGCAAAATGGAAGCCACCACAGTTCACTACAAGTGAAATTATTTGGTAACAATCCGAATTTCTCGTTTCGCCGGCCATCTTTACACCTTAGCCAGTAATTATTCATACTATGGTATAGAATTTCTTTGTTTCATTTTAAAGAAAAAATTGGAACTTCGTGAGCTTAAGATCAAGGTAAAATGAGAGCAAAGTAAGGTTTTATCGAATATGTTTTAAAGGAGGTTTATAGTTCGCCCACCGCCCATCAAGTCCAGCTCGACCAAGCGATGGCAACTTTCTTAGATGAATTGTAGCCATCGGCTGTATCGACCAACCTACGTATTTACGAATGCCGAAACAAGAAAGTTAGGCTAAAAAACAGCTCATTTCCTTGCTTTACGGTAGCTCCTGTTTATATCATATACTAAACCTTATGAAGTCAAAAGAATGCCGAGTATTTCAGCCTCAAAATGCACTGTTTTGAAATTTTTAAAGCACAAATTCGACAGATCCATTGTTGGTTGAATATCTTCGCGCCACGGTTTGGGACGTATCGGGAAAATGGCGTCCCTCATCGTAGCTCAACAAAAATGCCTTTTTCTACTTGTGAACGTCAATTATAAGAGTTCAAGATCCACAGTTTAGGTAAGCATCAACCAAAGATGCTAAAAGAACGTTTTGCAAGGATCAAAATCGTCATTCGCTTTAAATCTAAACTCGGTTTTGAGCCTAAAACAAAGCTAAGTCAATCATGTCAGCAGAACCAAAGCGTATGCAGAACCGATGGACTCTTTACTCAAACTTACCCGACATTTTGTATCCAAAAAAGTCCCTATAGCGCTGAAATCCTTTGTTGAGCTCTTAGCCCACAGTTAAATCCTTGGTAGGGATATCCAATACAGTTAACTGGATGCCCTCGCGACCACTATCGCGTCGTTCGCGTCAAATTCGAATCCACTTACGACTGCTACAGTAGTCGAAGACACTGGCTCACAATCTCAAACATACTCCCAACTTTCCGTAACTTTTCCACTTTCGTATTGAATTTCCTGGCTCGAAATGATTTTCCTCGACGGCCAAGGTATTAATCTTTGATTTTCGAAGCGAATTATTTTGGTAGTAGTCGTATAACGTTCAAAGTAAAGGGGATTTTTGGGGCCTTTGGGCCAAATCGCGTGCCGCCATGCATGCTTTGACCCTGCTTCGACTGGCTATCGCACTTGCGCGAAACAACACGACCCCCCACGGTCCGGCTCGAATGGCCTTCCACAATTTACGCCAATCAAATGATCGCAATACCGAGATACATTCAAAGGCAGTTCAAAGGCCCTATTGGCTTAAAAATACTGTGACGCGGCACTTAAAAATGGCTCTTTCTTGTCAGCTGATTGTTTTTTGGGGCTTCACAGCTTTATAACTGGGAAATAATGATATACAGTGAAACTAGTGTTATTTTATCGTACTTTTGTAAGGATCGAGATGAAAATAGACCGTTCGTGCCTGGGATACAGGATTTCAGGGAATCCATGTCGCAGTCAATTGACTTTGGCTTTGGTTTTTTTTACTCGGAAAAAACAACATACTTTGTTTTGGATTTTTAGCCAATGTTTTTTCGCCGTTTACACCACATCAATTAAGGAAATAACCAGGCTTTTTCTTACTTATATTGCTTCTGGATAAAAATCTTCTAGATCATGAGGAAAAGCTGTGTGAAGAAAGCCGATTTTTTTTCTTCAGTCTTTTAACATTTCTTTGAGTTTTTGTGTGACCTGACTCGTTATTAGGCGACAATTTAGTTTAGTTATTTCTAGAAGTCTTCTAAATTATTTAAGAGTAGTTCTCAAAGACTTTATATGATAAAAAGTTAGGGAAGTAAAACGTACTTTTCGCCATTTTTTCCGGGAATTTCGACAGATAATTATCGCCGCCATATTTTCTATCTTTGACAAAAACATCTGGAAGAGAGTCTAACACCATGTGGCGAGGATAGAACTACTCTCGAGTTATGTCACTGTCATCCACTTCCTAATGATTAATAGACTCTAAATATTACGATGGAATTTCTAATAACAAAAGGAAGGAAGACCACGTATTTATTAGTTTTATAAGTCATTTCAGCTTTTCTTTTGTCTTGCACCGTCACAGCTATGTAGATTATGATTGCTTGAGAGTCCTTGCAGTGACCTTGAGCTGGCGTAGTAAAAAATACTCAATTTTGGAAGTGTTGTCAGGGTTCCCGCGGTGAATTTCCTCAGATAGATAGTCATATCATGCAGGAAGGCGTGTATGCATGAACTCGGATCCCGAAGGACCACAAGTCCATTACATACTTTGGAAATAAAGTTACTGATAAAAAAAACCTGATATTTATATGTCAACCAACTGACAGGCGTAAAATTGACTGACAAGTATTACTCATCGTAATACAAATCACTAATAAATTTTAGCTTATTATCATCTATATGCTGAAGATCATGAGACAACTGTGTCGATGTACCATTGTGGAATCCCCTTTGTGCTTTGGCTTGTACGATGGTCACGTGACCCTTTAGTCTTTCCTCGTCTGTTACGTATACCTTGTATTTGCGACAGGAAATGAACTCAAAAATACCCAGTTTTTATAATATGAATATATTTTCATGCTTAAAGAATTCCTGTTTGTCTGGCTACTTTCCTTCCTGCTGTTTACGCACCCCTGATGAAAAAAGATGTAAGTAAGAAGATATATCGACAATTAAGTAATTGTCGCTGTTTCTTGCTGTCAAGCCTGCGAAATTAATGATATTAAGGTTGACATTGAATTGAAATAGGAAACGTTCAATATCATTATTAATCATTATATATATTCTTATTAGAATGTTTAATCTGTGGATTGGCCGCCATTAATGACACTAATACAATTAACCTATTATAGTGTCGTTCATTGGACTTGTGTCAAGAAACGACCTTGTTACGAAATGGAAATAAATGAGCAATCCTGTTCCATATACAGATATTGAGGAAGCTAATTGTAACAATGGCTAGGAACGTCTGATCAACACGACACGGGGGACTACTGATGGAAATGATCTAAAGCGATGAAAGGTGCTGGTTAATACTTGGGGATAATGGGAGTAATCTTGTTCTTCAACATATGCATTAAATTACCACGAGGGGTTTATTTTCGATAATATTTACTCTAAATAGACTTATTATATTTTCTGTTTCATAACATATCAATAAATGTTGACTACACTTTTTATACAAAAAGTTCGACATGATGAAAGAATGACACGCTTTTGGTGGGTATGGTTTTCAAATTTACTTCGATTCTCTCAAACGTTATCATTTCAAATATATGATTTTGTACAAGTTAGTAGTAAGCATTTAATGTCACCGTAAAATTCATACGAAACTTAGAACTCTGTGTTTCGATATAGTTATAAGTAAATCGATATCAAAATCAGAATATATTAATAATTTGAAAATTCAAAATATCCGAGGCATCAAGTAACTTGATTACTTTACTCCCCTTTCCGGTTAACTCCCTCTTAACGAAACCTTTTACAGCCAATCAGAAGTAAGCCCAGGGAATCCCCCCTCGTACGCGCGAATTTCTCGACCCAACGCGCAAATGCGCCTGGGAAAAAAGCACTGACAAGATATTCAAAGTCTCGTTGATTGTGTCAAATGTGGTGAAAGTCAATTCATTTGCATATTTGGACTTTGCTTGTCCCTGACGTTTGCGGACCATCAAATTCAATCCTGAAGATGGTAAGAGTTCTGGTAAGCACTGGTCGAAACATATTTCGTAAATTTGAGAACATTTTTGGTGTTTTTCGTTGATGATATGAACCACTGTGATATGCGCCATGTAATAGTCTTCCACTCATTAGCATATGTAGTTTGTTCAGTATAAATGACACTGTAGTCTGGATGTTTAAATGATTGTGTTTTAACATCCATCACAAGGAAAATCAATATACTAAACCTTCCCGATACGTTGACATTACCAAGACATTCATGATTTTAAAATCTTTTGAAATAAATTTAATAATATTCGCAGATCTTGAAACACGAATTTGCATAAACAGAATTCGATTTTTGCTAAAACAAAAGGTAAAAGATTTCAATGGCCAGACTTTTCATAATGGCACCCTACAGAAGCGGTCAGGGCTACTCCATCCTCGGCGGAGGCATCAAGTGGTAGTTTATTTAAAAAAAAATTAATTTGTGTTTTAAGAAAACAAACTAGCAAAGTCCTAAACTCAAGTTTTTAAATATTCATAAAATATCAAACGCACAGTTGTCGCATCATATAACGCGTGCTGTTATATAATGAAGAGTATGGTGCTCTACGCAGTGTATCATCATCATGCACCTCCGGCATCCCCAAAAAATCTTGCACTTGTTCCATCTAAGATTACTTCAAGGTAGTTTTAATTGAATTTGTTTTAACTAATAATTTAAGTGTTGGGAGGTTGTGTTGACTCATCATTAGAGTTCAGTCAGGTAGAAAAAGCCACACGAGAATCTGTTTTTACAACCCAACATGCATGCACAAAACCTTTATTTAAAAAAAACACATGCAGGCATCTGTTCTTAATTCAATTAGTATTCCATTACTGCGCAAAATGCGCAACAATGGTGATCAAGTTTATTGGGTTGGCGCACCACCTAAAATCCAAATCACAGGTTATTGCCATCCTATTTTTATTTTCGACAAGTTGTGTACTCATGCATGTGTGAACAATTAGTGACGTTAGACAATGTTGAATGATGCAAAACTAAGTTATTCGTGCTTCAGAAGTGAATGCAAGCTGGGTCCCGCCAACTGTGATTCCTATTTCATAGATATGCATAGAAAATGCACTTTAATGACCTTGGTATGTAGAGATTTAGCTTTCTGCTTCAAAATCACTGAAATGCATTTATCTAAAAAGTGTTAACTGAATGATGCATGTAGCAGTGTGAAATGCACTTGTAACTCATTTAAAAAAGAAGATTTAGCGCATCTCTACAGAGTAGCTACTCGTCCACTGAAATTCGAATTGGAATTTAGAAGTTTTTGACTCATCGAAACTGAAACTATACCTCTACTTCAAGAATCTAGGGAATTTGCGCCCTGCATGGAGCAATCAGTTTTCTCTGCGATTGGTCTCGAAAAGGCTTCGCGACACAAGTTGTATGGAGCATTGCGGCGTGTAACCTTTAGTACAATTTGAAAAAATGTTGCGAGACAAGTTGCAGCAATCGTTGCAAAATCGCTCCGTGTAATCGCGCCTTTATACCATATGTTGGTCTATGACAGTTTTAGCCTATTCTAAAGTTGCTGGACGTTCAATTAAAATGCACGCTCGTGGGAGGGGAGGTTGAATCCTTTATGAATTATAGGTGAGACCACAGGGTAACCATTCTGAAAAAGGCATTCGGTGTATGCAAAAGGACCGAGTTCGATTCCCAGTGACCTTCGCATCCTTGTTTCGACTTCTTTCCTTTCCGTGTCGGCTTTAAAAAAAGGTTCAAACTATAGGGCGAGGGCTTTCTGAAATTCAAGCATAAAACAATAGAATTGGGGTGTGACTGGTTTTTAATGCTGATTAAAGACTTGATTCTAGGCTTTCATACCTAAAATAAAGACCTCTCCTCAGCTCGGCTCTCATCCGGCTGGCCCCTACTGATTGTCAAACCCTTGCCGAGATTCAAGCATGAGGCCGTTATTGAAATCAGGGGGGGGGGGGGGGGGGGGAGAGGGAAGGGAAAAAAGCAAAATAGGCGTGGTTAGCTAGAAATCTTGATGTAATATCTTTGCAATTGTAAAGGTGCGACAAGCAACAAAATCGTGCAACTTGTCGCGCAACATTGTTGCGTTGCAAGCTGCAGAGTGAATGTGGCTCGTATTACCACCACGGAAGGGACAAACAAAATGGCAGCTTTTGGGAGTTGTATCACCCCCCCCCCCCCCCCCCGTTGGAAAATCCTAGTCACACCCCCTGAACGAATAATATATGTTAAAAAAAAAAACACCACGTACCAGAAGACAGTTAAGGAGAATTAAAAGAATTTTTATTGAAAGAATACATACATCTTTTTCTGCATTTCATAGTGACCAGGGACCTCAAATGGGCTGTTTTGGAATCTGGGGTAGGACACACCCAGCCTAGGCTTTTCTTACAACTTTACTATTGACCTTTTTAGCTTGGACATATTGTTTTCCCATTTCAGACCACGTCATTCCCTAGAGTATCATTTCTTTGTTTAACGGTTGTACATATAAGAAGAAACATAAATATGGATACAACTCAAACAAAGAATCTTATTCTTAAAATAATGACACGTGGTCTGAAATGGAAAAACATTGCAGAGGCTAAAGGCCTATTCTTTATGCTTGTCAAATTATGTAACCCTAGTTTGTTTTTTCTTCAATTTTATTATTAAACTAATCTTGACGTTGAATCATTTTCCAGTTTTTAAAGTTATGTCATGCGTAAATTCATTAATTGAAATAATCTAGGACCTCCTAAAAATTGCCTCAACAACTGCTAAACAATGATCTTAAGTTGGGCATTTAGAACATTCTTAGCTTAATTAAAGCAAATGTATTAATATCTTAAAATCCTGTTGTGCTAACATATATTTTTTTCAAACTCAGAGGGAATGCTAAAGATTCTATTTACAATGGACAACTTGCACTAAAAGATCATGTACCATTAGTAATAAGGTGAAGTTTCAGCCAACAATGTTAACTATAGGAGAAATGACATCACTATTGTTTTCAACATGCAGTCGTGACATTTAAATCTGGCAATACAATAGTACTGTCAATCAAATAAATGCCTTTTCACAGTCCCCATGTACTCTAACAATTTATTTGATCGACAGTAGTTTATTGCAATTTCCATGCTGCAACTGTTATCTCTATCAGTACAAAGCAATGAAAACAGTTAGATATCTAATATATAAAATCAAATATTTTATAAGGATTTGAATGGAAAATACACAGAATGGCACGATTTTAAAATGTCATTTTTTTGTGTCATGTAAAGAACTGAAACTTTGCCTTCTTCCTAAAATTGAGGAGCCCTTTCCATCTCTGGTGTTCATTTTGACACAACTACTGGATTGGGAGTGGGATAGGTCACGTCACCTGTTAGTGCAAATGGTCTAGTAATAGAGAACTTTTAAGATTTCAATGGTTAGAGTGCTTGCAATAAACCCATGAAACAAATAGTACTAAATAGAACTGATTAAACTATAGAAAACAATAGAATTACCACAATTTAGTACTTTTTAGGTTGCACAGTTTTAGTGTACTCTACCAATTTTTACCCATCTAACCATCCTATATAATGATGAACCCCCCACCCCACATCCCCCCAAAAAGATAAGAAATATTGATCTATGATTATAATGATTTTATAATTGTTCTTTTCTTCTTAGCAATTTAGTTGCACAAAAATTAAAAAATCATGCATCATTCCTGAATGAAAACCAACAATATACCAAACGAAATCAACCAACCAAAAATATATTCTAAAAGTACCCATAAACCTAGGCTATAATTTAGTTGCCTTTTTGATTGAAAAAGAAAAAAATTAGACTTCTTATTAAGCAAAGTAAATAATAATTCTAGTATTAAATAAGGAATCGATAAAGTTTGCATCAGAATTCAGAGAAAGGAAAAAAATACTATAAACTTAGAATTTTTTTTTTATCTTTATAAAAACTTTAATTTCTTTAAGCTCATATGGCTGCAAGCCTATCTTAGTTCGTTTTCTACTAAAACCTGATGATACCTTATCTTATGTACAAATAATAATAGGATTTTTTTCATAAGAGTTAATGGTTTTTTCTGTCACAGATATGTTGTCTTGAGTTAAGAGTTGAAAGAAACCTGTGGGTTCCTGTTCTGCCGTAGAATTTAGAGGAGCTCCAGTCGCGTGCGTAGTTGTAAGATGCTTTGACTTCTTCGTAGTTCTTTGGTGTTCTAGTGTTGTAGATTGGTAACACTTCACTGGCATCACTTGATAAAGCCTGGGATTAAAGAAAAATAATTTAGGACTCAAAATTTTTAGACAATTTTTTGTAAAATAGACCTCTCCTGAATTTACTTGAGTGACCACAAAATAATGGCTCCAAGTCAATGTTTGACTTGATGTATTCATATTACCTGTATTTTCTTAAGTCCAAACTCAATTTGAAGCCCTTGTCTTTGGGCTGATCAAAGTCATGGAATGGCTAACTCACAGATTGAACCCTGAAACAATCTCTGGGCTGATCAAAATCAGGGGAAGGCTAACTCACAGATCGAACTCTGAAACAACCTCTAGGCTGATGTAAGTCAGGACATGGCTAACTCACAGATTGAACCCTGAAACAATCTCTGGGCTGATCCAAGTCAGGGCACGGCAAACTCACAGGTCATATCGGAATGTTGTTTTTGTTTTCATATTTGCTCGTAAGCCTTGCATTCAAATTTTATGACAATGAAAGAAGGTCTACTTTAATTTCAGAATCCTACCTTAAGCCAGATCATAGCATCAGTACCATAGCCTTCCATGGAATATAGTTGTAAATCCCCATCAAAGTACTTGGCATAGAGTCTTGATAATGGTAAGCCATACCCATAGCCTGCCTATTGGTACACAATCAGAAAAGTCTTATATTAGATCTACACTGTAGGTCAAAATTGCTTGAATGAATAGAGGTATATGAAATGAGTGGGCAATCTATATCCATGGTGATTTACAATGGCAAGGGTGAGAGGTGAATACTTCAATACTCCAGTTTTGAATTCTCAATAGGCTTTTCCCAAGATAGAGTTGAAATGAATGCCCATGTGACACGCATGAAAAACGTCTGCGCATGCTCTAAGTCCGCATGCAAATTAGTCAAAAGCGTCTTCTTGCTATTGTCAAAATATGCAAATTTAACTTTCACACTTGCCTGAAGAATAGTCTTTACAAAATATCAAAACTTAAAGGCAGTTCTTGAAACTTAAGGCTAATTCTTTCATATTGCCTTTATATACAGTATCTTGGTCTCACAAAAGGATACCCGCAAAAGTTTTTGTATACTCGGAGAAAACAAGCATTTATTTTCTCACTAAAACTCTAGTAAATTCTTGGAAAGCGTGCGGAAAGGCACGCATGCGCAAACGTTTTTCTCTAGTGTCTGCCCATGTATTATCCATTGCCTTGGTTTGAATACATCAGGGCTCAAAATAAAGGCCAGTCATATGCCGGTTAAAACAGTATTTGACCAGTCAAGTACCAAATATGGCAGGACATTGACCGTTGACCGGCCATTATTTTGACCCCTGTACATACAGTAGCATCGTGTACTGAGTACTGTGGTTACCTTACACTTACTACAATACTACAATGTTGATTATTTCATTGGACAATTTGAACGATGATATGAGGTAGGATTGCTAATTATACAAGAGATTGATTTATCAGCATCTTTGAGTCTCCCATTGTTCTTTAGTCCAATAAGAAAAAAAAGCTATTGATAAGTAAATTTAGATTCCTTGAGCACTCAACTGTAACCTAGGAAAGGTCTAAAAGCTTGTCACTTGTTGATTTTCATCATTTTTTAGAAGTCAAAAGTCCTTAACCAGTGTTCTAGAATGATTATACTGTAGCAGTATTGTAACTTACCAATGGAGCAACATGGCCTGATGTGGAGGGTTGAGGTGCAGTAGAATAGTGGTACTCAAACACTTCATCTATCTTGGACTTTGAAATCCCACCACCACGATCTGAAATCTGTAATCAAATAACAAGATCAAATTATCTGTTGTACAAAAAGAGAATAACTTTGTCTAATTTACGACCTTTAAAACTCCAGTGTATGTGGGCTTAGCCAAGACTTCCTTTTTTTTGTCATTCTAATTTCTGCTTTTGTTTTCCCGTCTTAGAAGTGAGGCTAAGCCCGCATAAACTGGAATTTTAAGAGTCATCAATAGCTTTGAAATGTCCATAGCTTTAGATGCAAATAAAAATCAGCAAATTTTTTTTCTAGTTTGAATGTTTCAGTTTACCTTTATGGTAAGATCTCGCTTGCCCTTTGTTATTAATACTCGTACTGGTGGCATCTCAACACTTGTGGGATAGTTCTCAGTTACTGCTCTCATTGCATTCTATAAAAGAAAAAGAAAATATGTAATACTATGTTACAAATTGTCTGTACTACCCCCCCCCCCCCCCCAACTTTAAAATGTGTTCTGTCGTCCCTGTCGAAGAGCTGTTTCAGAGGTTTTTAAGGAATTCAGGGAATTGCAGAGGGTTAACAAGCCCTTGTAGATACAGTTTAGTGTGATTAACATACCTTTATTAGCTCAAATAGCATGTGATAGAGATGAGCAGGAAGGTAGGAGAATGTGACATGTGATTTAGTACCAACAACTGTGGGAAAACAATAAGTATTAACTTTTTACTTAATCATGGTATATATTGCTAAAGCCTGTTTTTCACTAGCGACACAAGCAAATGCAAGCAGAAGCAACTCCAAGCTAGTGCATGTTCTTACTGTTATAAGAAGTGATGCAAGCACAAGTGAGCAGAAGATTTTGTTTTTTCTTGCATTGGCTTGTGCTTATGCTTGTGTCAGCTTGTGTTGCTAGTGAGCTTAATATTATATTTTAATGAAATCATGTATTGGCTAAAAAAAGACTCTAGTCTCTAAATGAAATTTTATCTTTGCTATAGGAAAATGCTTAGGGTTTGAAAGGTAAGCTACCAGTTGGTGACTATGTTGGCAAGTACCAATGCAAATGTTTTCATTGCTACACACTGGTCGAGACAACAGCTGTAGGATATTGGGCAATACACTGCCATTAATCAAATAAATTGTTCAATACCTTTAAATGGCAATGTATTGTCTGATTTCCTTGGTTGTCATGACTGCGGTCTTAATCAACAGATAGCAATGAAAACAGTGGCAAGTTGTCAGAAGAAAATGAAATTTTCATTTGCCTTGGTCGCTATACCCTACTATTAGGAAATCTGAAAGCCTTATCAACTTCAAGACATTTAACAATTGTTCACTGAAGGCAAAGTGAATATCCGTGAGTGTTTACTGATAACATAGTCAAGGTAAATATTCACCATATTCACTGAGCCTGAGGTTGTTTTTTTGGTTGTTTTAGTATAATTCTAGACTTGAAAGTATGTTACAGTACCCAAAACTCTATACTGTATTCAAGTCTAAAATCATACAAACAAAGAATAACATGGAAAATGTGTCCTACCATTGTGTTCTGTTATTTCTAGCTCTGGAGAAGCACAGTAGTATTGTTCACATAAATATCTTGCATTATCGGCAGCATCTAAGATACAAATTTAAAACATTTTTAATATCAAAGCAGTAACAACATTATAGTAAGTTGTATAACCACTGGTAAGGTAACCTAACAACTAACACCTAGAACCTTTATCTTAAATATAAATTAAATGTAAACTTGGTGTAATACATCAGTTCACTGGTCACAGACAAAGCAATCAATTGAGGCCCCAAGGTAGTTACAAAGGATTATTCAAATTTGAATCAAAACACTTGGTAACGGCACTGCACGTGATGGCAGCCAAGACAGGAGACACAACAACAGAGTCTTTTTTTCCCTGGGAAACTGGAATTCTTTCTCATGTAAATCAGATTAGACCAGATTCAGTTGTCCCTGCCTCCTGTCATGGCTGCCAACACATGTTGGTGCAAAGCTCCTCTATTCTGACCAACATTTGCTTATCATCTCTGGGATCTTTGACATTTCACCCATGCATCACAGATAGCCCTCAGGCTTCAAAATACAGGGTCAGTGAAGGTATCTTATGGTTTTTATCAGTGTATAAACTCATCAGATATATAAACGTGTTGACAAAAGCGAGAGTCAAGTACAGCAGCCCTCTTAAGTCTGCTATCTTATTTTGAGACAAACCAATCAAATATAGACCCAGACTTGTCATATTTTTAGAAACCACCTAAGAGGTCACAATGATAAACCCTGCTTGAACAGGTACATGGTAATATGATTCTTAAATTTTGTTTGGATTTTACTTCCCTTCACAGTCAAACCAATAAAACCGTGAATGCCTAAAATATGTCAGGAATGTCTACCACCGCGATTGCGCCAAAGTTGTTTGCCATTTAATAGTTTCAAACTTTATATTTTAGTTTTATTTTCGAGAACTTATAGAATTATATTCGAGACAGATGGATACACGAGAGAAGAATTCACTACTTTTCACGGTAGCGGAAATTTCTATTTTACATGTAACAGTCTAAATAAACATTCCAGAGATATTTTAGGTGCTCACGGTTTTCTTAGTTTGACTGTAATACTTTGTAAAAGTCAACATGTGAGTAGAGCATTGTGTACATAAAATAGTCATAGAGCAATTTAAGTGTGACGTTAATTGAATGAAAAAAGGACTTCCGGGTCCAAAACGAAAAGCAGTTCTATAAAGGTTTTTCTTACTTTTTCTTTATGACAGAAATCGTTGACCAAAGTTCTAAGTATTTCAGGGAGAAGTTAAGTCATTGAGAATATTTTTCACTTAATTTTAGAGGTTTTTGTGAGCACTTGGACCTGGAAATACGTCACAACTTAACAGCTCTATTGTAGTGGTAGTGAGTGTGAGTGAAAGCAAGCCCACGTCAATGAAAGCTGCCAAAATAATCAGCCTGTTCTACCAAATATTAGATTATTATGACAGGGCTTGAAATAACGACAGTCAATCAGTGATCATGATGACCACCCAAAGTAGTTTTAGCTTGGTAATACCTTGTTTCTGGCTTAACATTACTGGTCAAAATGACCGGCAAGACAAAGATTTGACTGGAAAAATTCCAATTCTGGCCAGACATTGTCCATTGATCAGCTGTTATTTAAAGCCCTTGCATCAAGCATTGTGTGCATAAAATAGTAGACGTAGTGGTAGTGAGTGTAGGGGAAAAGTGGCTTCACTTTAGTGAATGCTGCCAAAATAATCAGCCTGCTCTAACAAACAAAAGACTATTATAGTTATTATCATTGATTACCTTCAACGATAGAAGCAACATGGCAATCATCTTCAAAACAGCCGACAAAATTACTCTTGGAGCTCAATGCTGCCTCATGACCAAACAACATTACTGTTGGCATAAATAAGATATTTATGAGCTCAATATATTATGATAATCTCAACAGAAAACAAAGTGATACCAGGGTAATACTTATAATAGGGTACATAAATAGGTCTATTCAAAAACATTTGAAAGCACCATTACTCAAAGGTGATCTAAAAACACAATTCTTTAAGTATTTTTTGAAATAGTACGAGTCAATTATTTTTGTATTTTTTTGTGGGGGGGGGGGGGGGGGGGCTGAAAGATAATCCTGTGAAGGCATTGTATAACTTACAGTGTTGAGTGATAAGCATTCTGATGCCAATCCTATTCATGTAAAAGCGATCTGTAATAAACAAGATGTGAAAATGAAATGGAAATAATCAACATCAATCAACACTAATGCAATACTAATTGAGCAGGAATGGAAATGGAATGGCTCCCATTTCAACTTTCAAACTTTCTAAAAATGATATTCTCCAAAATACAAACATGGCAGCATCTTGTTTTTGGATGCTAAAACTACTTATTCAACAGACCTTTTCCAAATTTACTTGAGTAATAACACAAAGTATTACGTTTCTCCTATAAGTTTGATCTGGAGAGAGCCACCAATATATACCCGTATTGTCGGCTCAGAATAACTGCTCGACAGAAAAATCGTGATACAAAACTTATTGCGATTTTGAGCCGCAAGAAAATATATTCCGTATTAGCCGTAGTCACGTTTTCTCCTAGCTAGCCGCCAATATAAACCTGTATTGGTGGCTCAAAATTGCAATAAGTTATAAGCATGGCTCCAAGTTAAGGTTTCACTTGGTAACATACAGTAAATGTATGAGCACATCAATCAAGTCCTTTCTTGACTTGGAACCATGCATGACCAGTCAAGGAAAGGTCTGAAAGGTCTAGATCTCTAGACCACTTGCAGCACACCAGAATGCAGCTCAATTTGGAGCACAAAACAATAGGTTTCAATTCTCAGGAGATAGAAATTCTTTTGTTTTGTCCTCCAAATTGAGCTGCTCTGACGTCACATGAAAGGGGTCTATTGCCTCTATCTATTTACACCAAACCTACCTAGAAAATACTGTATTGAAGGGTGTAATACATCCTTCCCTCCTCTTTCTCTGAGTTCCATTATACCCTAATAAACAGGAAAAGCAGGTACTTAAAAAAGAGCTTAGACAATCTCAAAGTGGTACTTAAACTTAATGACCCCTAAATCCAATATCTGACAGACTAAAAATAAACGAATGTCCTGGGAAAATTAGTCAGAAATTTCTTTTCTTTAAAGTAACTGAAACCTACAATGAAGCACCTTGAAAAAATATTGAATTCCCAGATTTCTTTATACTTCAAATCAATTATCATTGACAGATTAGGCTAGAATATTTTACAAACACATTTCCTTTGTACAGGTTGTTGTGTTTATAACACTATTTTGTCTCTTTGTATCTGCCTCCCCTATCCCCTCCCCTCAAGTCAGAATATTCTTGCCACCTTCTTCCCTGGTTATAAGCACCTGAATATTTATATTGAATTAAGTACTATGTTAATTTCCAAGTACTGTCTTAGTTACCTGGGCCATAGTTTCTACAACATGGTTATGTCTTTGCTTGATTTTTGCTAACATATCTGTAAATCTAAAAAGCAGAATGTTTGTTTGAGTAAATATTTTTCTATACTTCAAATCTTAGAATGTTAACACACTATGTTATCTCGCACTAGTCATGTGAAGGCAATTGTGCAATATTTTTATCTTTTTATTAAGTTTTTGTTTCAGGTTGGACCTCTCACTATTTCTCTCCCCCCCCCCCCCCCTGCCCCTCCCACATAATTTTCTGCCACTTTAGAATAATTAAAAATCAGCATACCCTTGATTAAATATAAAAAAAATAAAAAACACAATAATTCTAAAAAATTACCTATTTGCTGTTTCTTCATCACCATTTTCATCTTCAAACTCAACCAATTCTGAAAAACTCTGGACATACCTGGGATAGAATGAAATATTTTATCATACAATAAAAATCCAAAACACCACATGACACAACTGTTGTAACACTAGAGTTGGACAAGTCCAGTCTTCATTGATCAGAATCCAGAATGGCCTATTTGTAACCTGGTTCTCACTGATGTAAGCATGAGCGCAAGGGCAAACCAATGTAAAAAAACAAATACTCAAATATCTTGCACTTGTGTTGCTTCTTTTCATAGTGAAAGCATGCATAAGATTGGAGTAACATCTGCTTGCATAGGCTCGTTAGAGAACCAGGCTTATCAGTGACCTGATAACTATACATAGGTCATACATAGGTCAAACTAGGATTAAGAAATCTTTGTGAAAAATACTTATATATAGCGGTTGGTAATGGATGGCAGATATCTATTGAACTTTACATCATTACTTTGGCTCTCATGAAAGAGAGTTGCTTTTTTTTCAAAATGTCAAGATATTTTTAGAGTAAAACCAATGAACACTTGCTATTATAAATCAAAAGTGTTAGATGAACAAAACAGAACATTGTCCCAAATGATAAATATAAAAGAGATGATAACTAGCGGTAAGCTAGTGTGGGCTGCGTCGGTGTTTCTAATGAAACAGTATGGATAAAAAGTTAAAAGTGTAAAATTTAACTTTTTATCCATACTGATAAATATAAAATTGATTTTATCATCAAAACAGCAAAAACACTGAAAGAAACAGTTTTTCTTACTTACCAACTTCTCACTAACTCTACTGATGGCATTATAAGGAGGTTTTTGGGCAAAAGGTCAATTTCTCTAATAATATGTGCAAGTCGTATGGGGAGCTCATGTTTGCCAAATCTGTAGGAGTCTAGAGTCTTGGCTCTTTTACCTTTGAATAGATCAAGAAATTATGGATTAAGAACAAACATAGAATCACATTGAACATATTAATTTGTTTCTAGGTATTTAACAGTTAATTCTAACCCCCCAAATAAACTTACATATCAAAAGCTTGGGAAATAACCCCCAATTTAAGGTACAGTATGCTTGCATCGCAAGTCACAAAGCAAATGTTCCTGGTATTACCAATTTGCATGCAATAATTTTTCTTTCTTTGTTGCATAGGCCAGAGAAAGATTCCACTTCAATTTTGTTGCTCTCGTAAAAATTTCACTTCTGCGTCATCATTCAAGTTGAACGTAAGTCAACACGCAAAGAAGCGAACTAAACGTGTATTTTTACACAAATGATTCTAAAAAAAACATAAACGAATTCTAGAATAGTTTTATTTCATATTTTTTAAGTAAAAAGCACCAAAAATTTCCAAAATCTTTATAGATTTTTACAAATCCTTGGATTTACAAAATCTGGAAGGGGCGGTTTGGGGGGCGGCGGTTGCTACGTCACAATCGAAATCCTAATTACTGGACTTTAACCCTACGCCATTTTGGTGAGAAAGTTAGGATTTTTAGACGTTTTTATAGCTAAAAATTCAAAAAGAACTTCAATCTAAAAGAATTTCGATTACTTTTATTCCCTGGGAAGCTTTTTTTGTTGAATGTGTACACGAAATCTTCAAAATTCGATTAGAAATCTTTAGGTTTTTGGACGCCATGGTTGCTTTATTTTGGTTCATAAATATTGTAATATAATACGACGGAACTTTTGGCTACTGCATACAATCATCGAATTTACGAGTTAATGCTTAACCTTCAATAAAACTACGCAGTAAATTTGAGCAGAAAATTTGGCAATTTTCATTGAAAGAATTCTAATTCAATTGACTGAAATTCAACTTCTTGGCGCCTAAATTTCGTCATCTCCTGAGCAAACACAAAGAAACTAAGTCTTGATTTTACGGTCCAGTTCTACTTGGGCCGTGTTTTGTTAGGTTCTTCTAGTTACCAACACGACATAAAGGACTTGATAAAAGAGGCCATACAAATTTTACTCACCGAACGAAGTATACTGTTCGATCGATAAAATGGACTGTTGGTAACGGCTGTAGCGTTGAATGAGACTCCCAATGTCTCGTAATAATCTTCTTGTTAGTCGCATTATTGAATGCAATCCTTTGAAGCAGGGCTTCTTCTACTTGGATACTTCATATAAGCATTTGAAAACTGAAGATAAATATCAAGTTAAACTAGTTTATGAGCAGAGGAAGCCCAGCGGTAAATATTCAGCCATGACTCCACCACGCAGTGCTCCCACGATCACAAGTCCGACGTAATGTGACGTCACGTAACCAATACGTCAATCAATGCAGTTTTGAACCAATGGCTGTTTACGGTTTGAGACCGGGCATCGTGGAAAGCCTGACGACTGTCACGTCGCTGTATTTCGCTTGCTCCAAATGGCACGCTCCTTCCTGACCCCATTATTAGGACTCGAAAATTTGTGTTATCTATGAATTTGAGGAATTTTAATAATGTTGTGGACATTTGAAGAGCACAGAGTAAAAATAAGCTAAAATTTTATCGAAGTTAGATCCTGGCAGAGTGGACACCTAAAATCAAGCTTGCTGCGACTCAAAGGAAAACTCACAAAAATAAAACGAATGTGGCCCTGAATTCCAGCCTTATTCGCTCGAAATCTAGACCCTGGACCTTGCCTTGACCCTAGTGTCGTACACAAGAACTACGTAATTATATAGTCCCCCACCCCTCCCTCTGTCCACCCTTAGTGTATGTTGAGCTGTTTACCCCAAGCCTTCAAACTTTAATCATTATGAATTAGTAATGATAAAAAGCGGTTCTTTAATTTATAGGCTGTACCCGATTCAAATGTTTTTCTTATACAAGATTCTGTAATATTATACCTGTGTCAGAAATGACGAGATATTTTGGACCAACTCTCGGATCTTAAGTCGCTGCTACGATCCTTGTTAACATTTTGAGAATTTCCGTCACCCCTCACGTCATAGTCAGTTGACTTTATCCGGAAAAACGCCAAGCTAAAAACGCAATGTTTATTGTTTTCAAACAATAAGTAAAATTGTGTGCCATGGTGGTTAAAAATTAAAAACGGGGCATGAAAAATTGTTAGAATTTTTTTACTATATAAAATTAATTTTTATTCCTTTGATTAAAAAACCTATATCTTTTTTATTCCCTTCGCGATGAATAATTTATCACTGGTGACAAAAAATAAACGGGATTTGCTAACAAATGACAGATAATTGATGCTTTTCTTTAAAAAAATTATAAAGTAAGGAAGAAGAAGAGAAAAAATGGTAAACGAATCAAAATAAGAATTAAGAATTTTGTCGAAAAAAAAAAAAAATACTTTAAATGACGTCATATACTAAAGCTGAATCTAAAAATAGTATATTCCCAGGTCTTCAAAAGTCTTGCTCTTCCAGTTTCGTCCGCAAGGGACAGATGTTGCAGAATCAAGATGGTGGGCGACTTGTGATTGTTACGTACTTCACTATAAATAGTCTTAAAACTCTTAAATAAAGCAGCAAAAATTGGCAAAAACATTCATCTGTAATGGCCGATTTAATATATACGCTTTCAAGGCATAATAGAGACGTGAATGGTTGCTGTTTTTCGGCAAATAGTCGAGTTTTAGCTTCGTGTTCGGGGGACAAAACCTCTCGTCTTTGGGACATCGAAAGTGGAGAAGAACTACCACAGTCTCCTCTTGAACGACACAACTACCAAGTAAACTCGTGTTGTTTCTCCCCATTCGGGACTATTTTAGCTACTGCATCTAGTGATTGTAACGTTATTTTATGGGATGTGAATACTGGGGAATGCTTAGCTGTGCTTGAAGGCCATCGTGGAGGAGTCAGAACTTGTTCCTTCTCTCCAAACTCGCAATATTTGATTTCTGGATCTGCCGATGAAACTTTTTGTATCTGGGACGTATCCACTAGGAAGCTTGTACGATGTGTGGATAAAATAGAAAGTACTGTCAATGCATGTGTTTTTAGCCCAGATGGACTTCAAGTTGTAATAGGAACAAGTAACGGCAATTTGTCAATATTTGATGTACACAAAGGCAACCTTCTGAAGTACTTGGGAGACGCACATGACCTTGGTGTTGCAGCTTGTAGTTTTTCTCCTACCTTTGGTTCTGCAGGTAATCTAATAATAAAAAGAAAGAAGTCACTTTTAAGATATTAACTACATGGTTTTGTCAGTTGAAAATATCGTGAATATTGTCGTAGTGTTTGTACATCATTTTTTCGCAGCTGTCGATGTTGACAAATTATTGATCAGGAAGAGATCACTCCAGTAGCTTAAAAATTCTAAAATATCCTACAAATCGGTGCTAATATATTCGGATTTAACATTGATAAAGAAGAAGCTTATCTAAGATCAAAGTGGTGATCCTCTATCTTTTTTATTGCACAAGATATTTGAGTATTTTTGAGTCGCAAAAATAATTACATTACGCAACTTTTACTTTCCTTCCTCTTCAGATCAGGAATGAATCCCTTCTATCCTTATTATTTGGTTTTCTTTTTTTCTTTTTGGCTATTTTAGTACTTTGAAAATAAATTTAAAGGCATTGCGTGTGTCTAAACAAAATAAAAACGTACTTAATGCAAAAATTTTTATTAATTATTCAAAATAATTATTCAAAATACAAACTTACTTTGGAAAAAGCATGTTCTTACTTAGTAACATGTAGTAAAAATTCTAATATGTTAAGGATAAATTTATATCTTTTATGCTTAAATATTGCAACTAAAATGCTAATATTTGATAATCAAATTTATTATAACAAGTCTTGACGTTTCAACACTAATGATTGTATTAATAGAAGTTCTTACTAACCCCTTTTGAAAACAACTGTTTCCTCTCAGGTAACTTTGCATATTTAATTTTTCCATCTATGAGGTTTTAACCTCAGTTTAACAAGAATAGCAGATATCAGAGTTACACTCCATTGCCTTCAAACAGGGACGGCGTAGCGTTTTTGGCCCTGGGGGGGCTAAGAAGATTAATTCTGTTGTAATTTAATTTTAATTTCATCATAAAATGTTTATAATTTTCGAAAATACTGGGGGGGCTTCAGCCCCCCCAGCCCCCCGGTTCCAGCGCCCCTGTCAAACAGTTTCTTTATGTCGTGATATTTGGATCAGTTTCTATGTATTAACAGTATTGTCGACTCATATGCCTCAACTTGAAACAATTGTTTGAAGGCAATGCATGGAGCGTAACTCTGATATCTGAGCCGCAGAGCAAGAATATAGTGCAGATTTCGTCCTACATTCTCCCATTTTAACCATTCACCCATTTTAACATTATATAAAATCCTATATACATTTAAATATTTAAGATTTCTAAAGTACATTGATATTGTTGATCTAAATATTCCTTATCATCTTTGTCCTAACAATTGCACATCATAGAGCTTCTCAGTGTGATGTTAATACAAAAGAAAAAACTTGCAGGTCCAAAACGAAAGCAGTCATAAAGATTTTTCTTTCCTTTTTCTGTTGAATGGGTCTACCCATTATCACATGTAATACACATTACAGGTAATTCTAAAAGTTAAACTTTGGCAAATGGAACTTTGAGGTGGTTTTACGTCACTTAGAAACATATTTTTGGCACATGCATGCGTTAGGTTATTGGTCTTCATGACAGGATTTGTTGTCCAAAGTTCGAATCGTTTCAGGTAAAGGTTACTGTAATTTATTTTTAGCAGTTTGTGAGAGCAGTTGGACCCAGAAATACATCACAACTTAGAAGCTCTATTGAGATGTTAATTTAAAAATTGTCGTTCAGTAATTCTAAAAAACACTGCCTTTTCTTGTAATGTTTTCAGACCATGATTATCCTGAATCCAGATCAGAAATCTGTATCTCAACCTTCGATCTTATTTCCACTTCAGACTCTGACACTCAGTCTATAAGTAAGCTAACCATTTCCAACTACTAATAATAATATTACATGTAGTAGTAATAATTATCATTCAAATTATTTTTTTCCGTCATTTTGATTGGCTGAGATAACTGCAAACAACTGACTACAAATAATGATCTGCTCATGCACATTACGGTGCAAAGCCATTTTGTTGCAAATAATGGTCTGCTTCATGTGCAGTAACTTTGCATCGCTTCCCTGAGCTTTCAGAAAATTACTTGGTGTGTTTGATAGACAGCAAAAACAGCCAAAACAGGAAGAATAATTTGAATGATAAAACAATTATTGAACTTGGTTTTAGTGGTGAGCAAGAAATTGTTTGCCTCTGCCAAGTCCAATAATTGCTAATTGATAGTAATAGTAATTAATATAAATAGTAGATTTTTTTAGAGCAAAGGCAGTACCTTTTAGTCGTATATTTCAAGACCCTGAGTGTTTGTCTGGCCGAGGCTTCAACCCACAACCTCCTTCACAATAGTCCAGTGCCCAGTTGACCAAAAATCTCTGAAAATAAAGAAATCTATTTAACATATAAACTTTAATTTTCCTACTTGATAAGCTATGCTAAAAATGAAGCACTGAAAAAATAAACTATTCTGATATTAATCTTTAGCAACAAGAAATTCAAAGGTTAGGGGGAATTTTTCTCTTTCAAAAGCAGTTCTGTAAATAATCCATTTGCTCAGACATTGTTTTCTATTTTAGATCATGTCATTCCCTTAAGAATAAGATTCTTCAAAATATGGTTGTTTTTTTGAGTATGTTCTTTGTTTGAGTTTCTTCCGTATTTATCTTCTCAAGCATTACTGGTAAACAAAGAAATAATAGACAAGGGAATGACATGTGATCTGAAACTGGAAAACATAGGATTTGGTCTATGAAATTCAGAACATTTTAAAAGGAATTGTTCTTCATCTTTATATGTGAACAAAACCCACACGAAGCATTGAAGACAGCACTTGACAAACTGTCTACAATGTGAAAGCTTTTTAACAAACACTTCAAAATTTTCTTTATGTTTTTGTCCTAAGGCTATAGACCAATCTTTGATGGCTGACAAACCCATACCTAACAGTCTGTCAGCCTTTTTCATAATAATCTTGAATGAGTGACTAACAAAAGAAATAATACAAATTCTGGAGCTCAGATATTTTCTGAGTTCCTTTTATTTCAGTATAGTTTCAGTTAATGAATTCATTTAAAGTGCATATCAGGGTTCGCTGTTTTTTTTCTAACCCTTAAAATCGTATAATCAATAAAAAATAGTCAATCGTGTTACAAACTTTTCAAAAAGCAATAAAATTTCAAATGCTGCAGAGGCCTGGGACTAGTTTTCAGTGACGTCATTTACGGGACTCAGCTGCAAACACTTCAGAGAGATTGGCATCTTGGAAATGAAACTTAACTTTATCGTTGATTTACAAGCTTTCTTATGAATTTTTGTTTCAAAACACTCTTCTCTACAAGGAAAAACCCTTCAAGTGTTGATCAACAAGCGAATGACGTCACACGATGCTTGGTACCAATCTCCTTGTATGGCTCCAAAATTTTGCTAAAGGGAGGCCATTTCACTAATTTACGCCAACTTTGAATCTAGGAAAATGGCACAAAAAATAAAATTCTGAAAATTTTGACAGTCAGAATCCTTTTATTAAAACACTTATAGTACACTCGACAAAATTACTCGATTCTGATTGGTCTAGAGGAGTACAATTAGAGCGTTAATTGGTACTCCGTAGGAAACACAGAAACACGGCCAAAAGCGGCAAATTTCCCCAGTGAAATTCCCAAAAATTCAGTGTTTTATAGATTAAATGGAAACATTTCAGAAAACTGTTCAATACACACATAGGAAGGCCTCAAATCATGATAACTAGACAAATTCAAGACGTAATAAATCATGTTTTGTAGTAGAAAGTCTTTTTTCTTTCTAGTTTTCGCCAAACAATTTGAGTTGGAGCTTTGAATGTTCTCGTTTTTTTACCTGTTGTCCTTTGTGGTTTTCTCGAAAAATAAATTCAACACCACATCTACCATTGTACAATATGTAGAAAACAGCTAACAATACAAGAACTTTCAAAACATTACTCGTACCTATTAATTTCCAAATTGTACTCGAGGTCGTGCGATTTCCTATACAACTTTTATTCTAAAAATGAAACCAGCAAACCCTGATATGCACTTTAATTATTGATGATGGCCAGTGGGTATCAGCCAAAACATAAAACGTTCAAAATATGGTAACTCGACTTTTAATAATTCTTAATAATTTAATGCATTAAAGTAGTACCGGTATTGCTATGTACTTTTATCTAGATTTCTAATTATTAATTCTTTTGCTGTTATTGCTAACATAGTTCCAACTATAACAGACACTAGTGGATGTGCACCTCAATTTCTACTGGCGTCAGGAGGGAACGATAACCTAGTGAGACTTTGGAATGTATTCACTTCATCAGGTATGTTAATAACTTTCGGACTACAGCCACTACAGAATATATTTTCTTCCAACTCTGTCAACATAACCCGTATTGGTGGCTCAAAATTGAAATAAGTTTTGTATCACAATTCTCCAATTGCCCGGCAATTCTGAGCCTACATTACAGGTTTAATTATTGGCGGCTCTCTCCCGATCAAACTATATTATACTATAAGTAATAACAAACTTGAACAACATTGCAACAAGCCAAGATCAATCAAAATGGTGTTTTTGTCTGTGGATGTGTCTCAGATGTGTCTATATAATAAAAAGAAAATTTCACATTGGCTTGAGGATATGAAGTTTATCTTCTCCTGTTGAAAAATAATTTCACCACTCAAAGAAAAATATCATATCTTTGTGCCACCTTGTAATATCCTCAGTCTATGAATTTTGAATATATTCTTAATATAAATATGTTTGAAAAATGAAATTTAAAAAAGTTTTTAAGCAGGTGAACAAATAAATTATAAATGCTGGCTTTCAATTTGGACCACTTTCACTCACATAATAATAATAATAATGAGAATTAACAGTGGAATCCACAGAGTGGCTCTTACTCCACTGCATTCCAATTGGAATTTAGAAGTTGATTTTTGAGGAGGGAGGAAAAACCGGAGAACCCGGAAAAACCCTCAAAGCACAGGAGAGAACCAACGAACAACTTTACTCACATACGACACTGAGCCCAGCGGGGCTCAAACTCGGGTTGCCTTGGTGAGAGACAAGTGCTCTCACTGCTACGCCACCCATGCTTCCCTGCATCATATGCATCACCATAATCTACATTTAATGTTTTGGGAACACAATTCTCAACTCACATGTTGATCTACACAGAGGGATGAAGATCAGAGAGCCAAGAAAAATAGAAGTTATTTAACACTAGATTTCAGCATCTTTGTTTATTTATTTTTAGCTTATTCTGAGGATTGTCACATTGATACACGATGTGTCCTGGATGGCCATCAGGGACCAGTTTTGGACTGCAGATTCTCTGCTAATGGAAGAATTCTTTCATCTGCGTATGTACCAACAATGTGCACAGTTTTCAAAAACTTCAATACCTCCCCCATTACACCCATTTTCAAAATTATGCGACCTGGACGACTCGAGTCGTCTGGAACTTTGCTTCCATCAATCAAAATTAGCACGAGCTGAGTTAAAAGAAATTACTGCGCAACCAATCAGAGACAACCGTTCTCATGCCTGTATTTAAAAAAATGCTGTTCTGCTCAATAAATACATTTGAGTTTGTTTTCAAATCTGTTCTTCAACATTATCGATTTGTTGAGTTTTATTCAAATCTAGGAATAACTATTGGCTCTTATTTCTTCTAGATCATCGTATTTGAGCCATGTAAAAATGGCTGTCGAGTAGACAGAATTTCTTTATCGCTCGCAATTGGAATGAATTCAGCCCGTCGTAACTTTTATTGACGGAAGCCAAGATTCCAGACAACTGGAGCTCTCAAGGTCGCGTAATTTTGAGAATATTGAGAAAACAGTGGTACAAAATTATTGAATTAGGCAATTGGTACCAGCAAATATAGCCTCCCCCACAGAGGCATCTTGACTTTTTCTATACAAAAATACCAAACATTTGCAAACAGACAGTGCATTCATTTCTGAAATTTGGCTTATATTTTGGAGATATTTGAGGACAAATATAGTGCTGTAGATTCAATTATAAAGTTATTGAGCAACTGACTTAGTAGCATTTCTACTAAAATTTTCTTATTTCTGCCGAAGGGTAGTAATGTCACATATGATACATTATTTTATTCCTGCCAATAAATGTCTTTGGTGATCCATGTGTTTGTATTATACATGAAGTACCATGCAACTAAAGCCTCACAATCAAATCTGAATTTTAAGATATCAAATGTGGCCCATTATTTTGACCCTAGGTAGTGCTAAACATTTCCTTCCAACCCCAGCTGAAAGTTTGATAAAGAAGTTTCTAGACTCTGATCCTCTTTACCCCTTGCAAATTTGAATTATGACTTGATTAATTCTGGTTCATTTATCTTACACAGGTCAAATGACAAGACAGTAATTTTATGGGATCCTGTAAGTCAAAGTCCCATGTGTTTGAAATGTTTTAAATGAGCACAAATAACTAATGCATGCATGCATACACACAAATAGACCATTTCACAGTTGTTGTCGCTCAACCTCGGCCTCAATAGCGCGTAATTTATTCTTTAGAATTTGACTAAAGCCCATGGAAGTTTTAAGAGCTTCAATAGATATTTTTGAAAGCACTCATGCATCTCAAAGATGGTCTATTGTTTGATAATGTGTACATTCCTTAAATTACCATGAGCTGTAATCAAATTCTAAAGAATATATATTACACATTATCGAGGCTGAGGTTGAGCGACAACAACCGTGAAATGGTCTATTGACTGAATGCTTTGCGTGTGGCCACTGAACTGATGTATGAAAAATGGTGAATACACTTCTCTTGAAGTGATGTAAAGAACACTGTTTATTAATTATAGAATGATAATATCTGGTGTCTTTTTTCAACAGCATAGGGCAGTACAATTGCATACAATCACTGGACACACGAGGTAAGTCCTAAATAAATTGCTGTCTTCCTGGTTCTTCTCTGGTTTTTCTTAGTTTTCCTTCTTCCACAAAATTTATGTCATCTTAAGTCATTTAAAGCTTCTCTGTTAAGTCACCTAAGATCATAGTTATCTAATTAAGTCGTTGGTGCTATACACTTTATAGCAAGAGTATTCGTATTTAGAGTTTTGTTTTCCCCTTGGGAGTGTAGTCTTAGCATGGGAATTTAGTTTCCCCCTACTGCCCTCCTGTAACCACTTGCTCTGCTTATTTATTTATTTTCATTTGTAATTGGTTACAAATAGTGATTAAAGATTAAAGATTTATTAATTTAATCAACCTTACCACTACACTCTGGTGGACAGAAAGCCTTACAGGTCTAGGACCCAATTACAAGGCAATCGATAAATCGAATTAGAATTTAAAAGTAATAATAATAATAATAATAATAATAATGTATCAAAAAATTTCAAAGAACCTAATAAAATGTGAATAATAATAATAATAATAATAATAATAATAATAATAATAATAATAATGTTCTTTCGTCAGAGAGCCCACTCACAATAGTGATTTTCAGTGAGGCCCTGAGAAACACACACACAAAGTAATAATAACAAAAATAATAAAAGAAAAATATGAATATAGGAATATAGAAGTACGAAATATATATAAATAAAAATTAAAACTATGAATGCATATTAAGTAAAAGTCAATGGTATATAAAAACTATAATTATAAAAATTTAAGTATTACTTCATAGCTAACTTAAAAGTTGGTTTTTGTGGAAGGAGGAAAACCTGAAGAGTCTGAAGAAAAACCCTCAAAGCACAGGAGAGAACCAACAAACAACTCTACTCACATACGACACAGATCTTGGCGGGGTTCGAACCCCGGTCGCATTGGTGAGAGGCGACGTTCTTACCACTACACCACCCATACTTCCCAACTCCAACCTGCTTACCAGCCAGCATATTTTTCCATAGAAATCCTTATAAAATTTCCAATTTCATATTCAATGCCATTTCTCCTGTGTCTTATGGTATATGAGCTGATCAACTATACCTACTTACTAATATCAAGGTGCTCCTTTCATTTTGACACAACGGCTCTTTTTAAAGGTGTAGTGTCATGCAATTCGTAAGTGTAAATGACCTATTACAAATTATTTATTAATTACAATTTGTCAACTTTGTGTTCCAGATATGTGACGTGTTGTGCCTTCTCACCTGATAGTAGATGGTTAGCAACAGGGTCAGGGGATAGGACTATGAGAGTGTGGAGAATAACCCTAACAGAACAAGGTTGGTATTGATAATTAACAGTAGTTTCACCGAGTGGCTTTTCTCCTACTAAATCCAGTTTGAATTTTAAAAATAATTTTTGTATTTTTGTGGAGGGAGGAAAACAAAATAACCCAGAGAAAAACCCTTGAAGTACAAGAGAGAACCAACAAACAACTCTATTCACAAATGACATCAGTTCTAGGAATCCTACCCAGGTCACATTAAACAGCCAAATGTTAAGTTGTAAATAATCTGTAGTTAATATAATTGTTGTAAAATTGTGGTTATTGGAAGTATATATTATATATTTCATCTAGGGTATCACACTTAGTTTGTTACTCGATAAGTTGTAAATAATCTGAAGTTCATATAATTGTAGTAAAATTGTTGTTGTTATTGGAAAATGTATTGTATGTATTATATATTTCATCTAGGGTATCACACTTAGTGTGTTACTCGATAAGTTGTAAATAATCTGAAGTTAAATAAATAAATATTAATAATAAAAAAATAAATAAAAAATATATATAAAAATAAAACAGCCAAAGGTTTCGGTATTACTTTTTGAGGAATTCATTACACCAAACCTGATATACCGGTATGTTGATTACATGTACCTGCATATTCTCCTGCAGGTGATCTTGATACTAATGCCATATTATTGGAGAACAAGGATAATTCTCAAGTCGTACCACTGGTGAGTTGTTCTGCTGGACAGGGTATGGTTTTTCGGGATGGTGCTCTGAGACAAGTATATGATTTCCATGATGTTGTCTTTGACAGGGTCATCAATCAATCTTAAATAATAGATGATTGAAGATTAAAGATAGAAGCTAGGAAGAAGAAATGATAGAACAGTTATTCAGAATACACAAGCTTGTGTAGGGGCTTGGAAAGAATACCAAGTCCACCTGACAGGACTTGGATTTTTTCCCGAGCCCCTGAACAAGCTAGTGTCTTCTGAATAACTTTGCTATTATTTTTTTGCTGGCAAACAATTTTTAGCAGTATTTTCCACCACGAACCCCACCACATTCCCTTAATAGGTCTTGAATAGGATTATAAAATTAAATTTGCAGCTTGTTAACCATGGAACTGTTAAGTGCAACAATGATCAGTCCTTGACTCTCATTCATTTGTGCTTTTTTCCTCCCAGGAAAAGCCTAAGAAGAAGCTGCTTGCTTTGTGGACAGTTGATGAAGTGTGCAGTTGGCTGGAGACCATTGGGTTAGAGCAGTATGGTGAATGCTTCAGGGAACATGCAATTGATGGAGCAGAATTATCCAACATGACGTCTGAAATGCTTGTAAATG
The DNA here is from genome assembly GCA_964019055.1 of Anthopleura xanthogrammica. NCBI lineage: Eukaryota > Metazoa > Cnidaria > Anthozoa > Actiniaria > Actiniidae > Anthopleura > Anthopleura xanthogrammica. Next base: position 27,621,382 of record OZ025206.1, on the reverse strand, counting down.
ACATCAAAATTGGTATGCCTTTGTTTAAGAAATGGAAAAACATTCACTCTCGATCCCAGAGCCCTGTCATTCTTACTGTCATGCTCAACGAAATGTCAGAGACTCTGGAAAACCCTAGAATTTCAAGAGCTCTGATTGGTTAGAATATTTTTCAAGTATGCACAGGAAGAATAACAGGGCTCTGGGGTCGAGAGTAGGAAAACATTATGTCCAAGCTATCAAGGTCTATTCCCGGTGGTAGGCTTCCCTTCTGCTGAATCATGAAGAGTGACTATATCGTGAAATAAGATTCATTTTAAGATGTAAAATTTTGTTTCATCAAGTTAATTTTTCTCAGAAAATTTTTCGAGTCCCCCAGACAGGAATCTTTAATTAATACCAACCACAAACAATATTCCTTTTGTTGATTCACTATCTCATCTATTTTTTGTGTTTTTTTAGGTCCTGTTGGACATCGTAATAAGATTCTTCGCAGCATCAATGACATTAAGAAGGAAGAAATAGATGACAATATACCTGATGAATATCTCTGTCCAATATCCAGAGAAGTGATGACAGACCCTGTTATGGCGGCAGGTTCGTTAGTCTTATCCAAATTATCAAAAAAAAATTGAGAAAAAATAAAATTGTCCCTTTTTTGCTAATGGGTTCTACGTTTCCAATAACCCAATTCACAGTTTAAGAATCGTTATCAGTGCGCATGCGATTTTATCCCGAATTTCTCACCTTTTGTTTAATTAAAAACAAAAGAAGGTTTAAACAAAAGAAGGTGAGAAATTCGGGATAAAATCGCATGCGCACTGATAACGATTCTTAAACTGTGAACTGGCTTATAGACCTAAGTCATCGTGGTGCAATGTTTACCCATTTCAGACCATGCACATGTCATTCCTTAGAGAATACGATTCTTTGTTTGAGTTGTATTTGGAGTGGAGTGGAGTGGCTAATCATCCTTTCTTGCAGCACTAACAGCTGAATTGCAAAGAACGCAGCTCACCGCGGCTGAGTTGAAGGCATACAAAGGCACTGCAGGCACCTGCCATATACGACTCATGTTTGACCACGTCTGTCTTTAGGTCACACATTTTCTCCACTGTTTTTCATTCGAAAGGGAACACTATAATAAGGTCCTCTTTTTCTCTCTTGCAGATGGTTATTCTTATGAGCGTAACGCGATCGAGTCATGGTTACGGTCAGGACGACTTACCAGTCCCATGACCAACGCCCCTCTCAGGAACGCCACCCTTACTCCTAACAGGATGCTGAAAAATCTCATTAATCGACATTTTGGTCAAACTAACCAAGCACTGGCCTAATGTATTGCTTGGCTGTATGGTAATGTTAATACTCCCGTTTCGAGTTCTCTTTTACGCTGTGTTAGCCTCAAATCAAAACCGTGTAATATATTCTTTTATTCAGTAACAGCCCGTGGCAATTCAAGAGATCTGTGTGTAAAGAAGACAATAAAAATACTTTGAAATTTCACGAGTTTTATCTAAATTTCTGCATAATTTACGCACAATTGAGGCTAACACAGCGTAAAAGAGAACTCGAAACTGGAGTATTCCTGGAAATCTATCCCCCTTCCACTCTACTCTGGTCTCCCTGTTGAGCTGCGAACCAATCTAGGTAGCGAATACTTGAATCTCTGAATCTTAGAATCTCTTTTTGATATATTGTTATTGTTATCTGCAGTTAATTTCCGTCCTCTTCAGTAATATTGTGTAGAGTAGAAAAAATAGAGTGTAATGTATTATAGTCAAAACCAAGTAGTGAGAATTGAAATGCTTTCCACTCAGAGTATAACTTGATAATTGTAAATAGATAACATTTAGTGTGGATATTGTTATTTTTTCCCTTATTTACTCTAAGGTGCGTGATCTCGATATATTAGACTGATTTAGCATCAGGACGCGAACGTGAAATACGACGGCACAAGCGCATTTTTTTTTTCGTGCGCGCGCCGTCCTCAACGAGGTTGACATCAACAGGACGCGATTTGTAGCATTTTCACGTCTTGTTGAAGACTGTTGAAGACGCCAACCTCTTTGAGGACGGCGCGCGCACGAAAAAAAAAGCGCTCGCACCGTCGTATTTGACGTTCGCGACCTGGTGCTAAATCAGTCCATTATCAAAAAGATGAAAAGGAATGGCTTCCGTTTTCTTGGGAAAGCAATTTCTTGACTGCAAAATAATGTAGCAATAGATACATAAGAAAGCGAGAATTATGAGTTATTTTATAATTTGGAAATATAGGAAGTGCGCGAGAGTGCTTTATACTCTCATAATGCACGCGCCGTGATCCAATCAGAAAGCGAGAATTATGACAGAGTTATTTTATAATTTGGAAATGTTGGAAGTATCGAAGTACGCGCGCTTCTGTGTAATCTTATTATGCACGCTCCATAAAAAAATCAGAAAGCGAGAATTATGACAGTTATTTTATAATTTGGAAATATAGGAAGTATCGAAGTACGCGTGCGTCCGTGTACTCTTATAATGCACGCTCCATTAACCAATCAGAAGGCGAGAATTATAACAGTTATTTTATAAGTAGGAAATGTAGAAAGTACGCGCGGGTGCTGTGTGCTCTTATAAAGCAAGCACCCTCAACCAACAAGAAAGCTAATTTTTAAGCATCTATGCTAAAATTCAGACACGGGCACTGTGTCTGAGGTTGGAAACTTTGTACTTGGGCATCAAGTGTCTGAGAAACTTGTTTGGATATTCAGCTAGTGTAAACACGCTATCGGTTCGTAAAATGCTTGGGCTGATGTCAATAGACCTCTTTAGCTTGGGCTTAATGTTTTCCCATTTCGAACCACTTGTCATTCCCTAGAGTATCATTTCTTTGTTTAACGGTTGTGCAGGAGAAGACACATGAATATGGATACAAATCAAACAAAGAACCTTATTCTCTAGACCACTTGTCATTCCCTAGAGTATCATTTCTTTGTTTAACGGTTGCGCATGAGAAGACACATGAACATGGATACAACTCAAACAAAGAATCTTATTCTCTAGAGAACGGCAAGTGGTCTGAAGTGGGAAAACATTGAAACCCCCAAGCTAAAGGTCCATTATTTGAGTTAATGAAGGTGCCATTCATGCTGGATAACAAAATTCAGCATAGCAACATCTCTGCATGGTTGGCTTAGTCAACCTTTATCATTCTGGAGCCTGCTTTATACCCTTAGCAATGCTTTCGAATTGCTTTAATTTAGAGCAAATATTGTGAAAATTCATTTTATGATTGACTCCTATTGTATCAAATAAAGTGTATTTTAGACTAACAGAATGCTTTTTATTTAGAAAATAGACCTCTTTACCTTGGGCGTGATGGTTTTCCATTTCACACCACGTGTCATTCCCTAGAGCATCATTTCTTTTTTTAATGTGTACATGAATATGGATGCAACTAAAACAAAGAACCTTATTCTCAATGGAATGACACTTGGTCTGAAATGGGAAAACATTACACGCGCATAATTCTGAAAAGCTGTACGTTCTGTCGGCACTAAGTCCTTTCTATTTCAAGCAAGTTGTATTATGAAACCCATGCAGCACGTCGGAATGCAGCTCAATTTGGAGAACAAAACAATAGGTTTCCAATTCCAGGAGATTGAATTCTTTTGTTTTGTCCAAATTGAGCTGCTGTGACGTCACGTGAAAGGGGTCTATATTTTAAAATGGCCTCCCTGACTATCCCGAAGGTACTTTTTCTCTATGTCCAGCAAGACACGAGGGAGCATGGATGATCTTGATAAACGGGCCATCCTCTGTATGGTTATATTCGGTATCGTGCTATAACTTTAAAATCTCGAACGTACCAGGTGTCCGGAGCACGCACGAACCGTCCAATCACAGCGCGCTTCGATGCTTAGCCAAGCGGCCGTTGCTCCAAGTCTCTTCCAATACGAAAACACGCGTTTCAAAGAATTTAGAGAAAAAAAGTTGAAGTATACGTGTTGTTTAAAAAATTAAAGTAAATCTTTGCGATCCATCTCCTCAAATTCTGTGAGATATATGACTTTTAAGACTCGGGCGAGGGCCGCTTGAATTACAACAACAATCCTTTTCGCGCTTAGTTTTTCGTACAGCTGGTAACATATTGGCACAATACTCAAATATAGTAGGACTGCAGACACAAACATTAAAACAATCTTTAATAATACTTTTCCATATCCGTTTAATCAAGCCTTGTACCATAGTTATCAGAACAAACTATGCTAGAACACTATGTCGTTAGTTAAATCAAATTATATGGGCGTGGATTAGGGAATCCTTATTCCTATTGGCCATGGCGGAGGAGACCTGTGTCCTAAGGTGAGGGAGTAAAGATGATTTGTTGACTTTAATGGAGCCTACACCCAGTGAAAATGTGCTGCATTGTCTAAAACATTGTTTTTTTAAAACACACGGAAAGAATTCTAAATCATTTTTAGAGCCTGTTCTTGAAACAAGTTTAATATTTGCAACAAATTTATCTCACACAGGCTATTTGTTGTATGTGCAAAAAATTGAAAATCTTTTTTTTTCTTCAATTATATCATGTGACAGTGCAGCACACTTTGGGCCTTGTCATTATTGATCAAAAAACTTCGTAAAAAAACTACAAAAATATATGAAAAAATATATATTATTTTGTGTCATCAGCTAGAGTGCAAACACTACATCCATGAAACAGCACTATATAACTCGTACTATTTAGTATAGTACTGATGAAATAATAGAAAAACAATAGGCTTTGGTCTATTTTGTGTAAAATAAATTTAGTACTATTTCACGGATTACAGTGTTGGCACACTACTGTTTTTATTCTTGTACTTATGATATTTAACAGTATAAGAAAATTCACAGTTTAAGAATCGTTATCAGTGCTCATGCGATTTTATCCCGAATTTCTCACCTACTTTTGTTTTTAATTAAACGAAAGGTGAGAAATTCGGGATAAAATCGCATGAGCACTGATAACGAGTCTTAAACTGTGAATTGGCTTATACAGCTATCTTAAATAAGGTTGGTAAAGGTTGCATATTGTTGTTGCATGTTGCATGCCAAGCCCAATACATTTCAAGCTTGGTAAGCAACATGCAACAAGCAACATGCAACAAAACCTTCACCAACCTTTTTTTGAAATAGCCGTATTTCTACGAACATTCCACCTATGAGTAAATGTAGTCTCGTCCCCGGGCTGTTCTCTTCGCTGTTCGGCATGACGGCATGAATGTGTTATCACTGAAGCGCCCGCAATATTTTGGACTTAGGAGAACTGACAATGAGAAGCCTGAGGACGAGGCTAGTGTGAAAGGTGGATTGTTCTCGTCGAATACAACACAAAGTATGAACTATCGTACTATATATACACTAACCATTAGACCCTTAAAAAAATTAAGGCAAATAGAATCATCCATTGGCATCATTATTGCAATAAAGAATTATATATATTACAATTAAAGCGTTACCAACGAATCATGTGATAATTTTTTTATACTATCTTTAATGTGCGTCTTCGACTGCCTGCGTGTCAACCGGACCAAGCTCTGACTTAGATCAGCACAGACTTTGATCAGCCCAGACTTTGATCAGCTCAGAGGTTCTTTCAGAGCTCCATAAATTTGACGGTCTTGGATCAATTCTCCGTTACGTTTCCCTTATTGAGTCTTAATTGATAACAAGTAACAGAATTAATCCTCTTCGAATTCTTTTTCCTTTTCATGATCAGATCATACGGTTAAGGTTTCCCAAGGAATAGGCCAGGCTGGCCGGGACTAAAGTCACAACTATAAGTCTCCATGCAGGAGTACATTCAAAGTTCCTGTTCTGTACAAATAGTAGTCTTTTTAAACGTGATGCTATTTAGCTGTCCTTTCTGTAAATGCAGCTGATCTTAGCATAAATGTACAATTCATCATAACAGTCTGATCGCTTGATCCTTAGAATCTGTTAGTGATTGGCAGCTGTCAATCCAGTTTGAAAGCTGAAGATACTGCACCAATGGAAGTCGCGCATGAAGTCGTACCCTTCTCACTTCACTTACTCTGCTTGCTCAGTAGCCTCATGTCATCCATTCTTCATTAGATTTTCAGAGTAAGATATACCGTGATCAAAGAGTGTTAACTCCAGTGCGCACGTTGATTGCGGCAGCCGGTGAACGTTTGGTCTGTCCATTCCATTGCGTTTGCGCATGCGATGATCCGTTGTTGCAAGGCCTTCTTCGGATTGCTTCATCAAGGTTCGTCTCTTGTAGCCCTTGATGAACATCTAGCGGTTTTTTACCCGAGTCGACGACCCAGTAAGTAACATTCGCAAGAGGATTTACAGGAAATTTGCGTCGAGACTGCGAAGGACTAGACCCACCACTGTTGCTTTCCAGTGCACTGCGCGGTCTTGGGATACTGAATCCTCTCTCATTCTTGTACGAAGGACTCCGAACCCCCGAATGAAGGGAATCCGAATCTCCCGAACTGACCGAACAAGTATCCGACAAATTAATCGATGACACATCGGATGATTTATCGGAGGAGTAGTTCTGCGGGCTACTGCTTCGGAAGAGTGACGGAGACCACGAACTTGGTGGGCTAGAACAGGAAGAGTTTCTCGAATCGAATGAACGCTCAGACAGACTTGATGTTGATCGGTATCCATAAGGAATTCCTTGCGCAGTTGTTGATGGGAACTGAATATGTGACCAGGACTGTGGCCGAGTGCTTGATGTCGTTGCAAAATCAATGGTATCACTTTTAATATTCTTGAGGGACTGTGGCTGAAGGATATCAGAACAGGATCTAGGTCTGTTTTCCTTCTGTTCCTGTGCCTTCCTGCTGATTTCTTGTCTTAATTCATTCATTCTTTCTTCAACAGTCATGTGATGGTACAGCACACGAGGTGACTTGGGTAGCGCGGATGAAGGGACTGGTAGTCTGACCACATCAGGAGCAGGACAATCTATAATCTCCGGTGGTGGTTGTGAAACCGGGGACTGTGCGGTGTTGCTCTTCTTTTCTTCTGCAGAAGCTTCCTCGCTGTCTTTCTTCTTACCTGACGAAATAGCGCGGAAAAAATCGTTAGTTTTCAAGGTATAATTCATCATATCTATATCGTACATAATCCTTTTTCGCAGCGCCGTTATTATTACCCTTTTCGTTCTTAAAGCACTGGTCAGATACACTGAGCGGGAAACCTGTGGGACCATGACTCATTCCGTGATTGGCTTTATTTTTACTTCATGTTTAGAAAACTGATGTAAGTAAAAAATGGCATCAAGGGGAGAAATATAATTTAATTACAAAACAGACAAAAAGACAAAATTACCCCGTTATCATTTTCAATGAAGTATTCTTCGTTTGCACATGACGTCATAGCCGTCATTGAATTATTTTGTTATATCTTCCAACATGGCGGCCATGCCTTTTCTTATTTCTACTCCCTCGGGAATGATTGTAAACCAAGAATTACATGAGGCTATGGAAAATTACCAAAGACCCCGGCGAAGTTTTTAGTTTCACACTCAGAGATAGTTACAAAAATTAAAGACTCACTTGGCTTGGCTAGACTCCATTTACGTTCTGCCAATTGTACACTCTTCCAGAACTGTTCATGTAAGTTATCTAATGACTTATGATAACTCGGAGGCATACTTTTGGGTCGTTGAGTTGGCGGGCTTGAGCTTCGAGGCGAAGTGCTGAGATTTTCTGTCAGATATATTAAAAGAAAAAACGAGGTTAATTTGGATCTAAAAATGGCTAACAACCGTCTTTCTGAAGATATGTGGTTTCAAATCATTCAACAACTTTACATAAAAAATCTATTCTTCAGTTCAACAACATAAGTTTCTAACTTTACAGTAAAAGTATATGAAACAATGGCGCTTGGTAAACTGAGATAAGTTCAAAATTATCGCCCGCGGTATTGATGACCGAAAATGGAGTCTGAGGTTGAGAGGAGCATCAGAATGGATTTAATTGATAATTTGTCATAGAGATTTCTATGTCTGACTGAGTAACTACTGTCTATTAATCAAAATCTGTCTAAACTTTGCCGAGGGCAAATATAAGATCCTGTTTTCAAGTTAATTCTGTAACCCTACTGTATGAATCGCAATTCTAATAATCTTCTAAAAGTTTCCTAAAGTTTCAAAGCGCGGAATCAAGGTTGGATAATTCAATTATTCATCGTCTTACCTGAAGAAGCGGTATGTGGCTCATAGCGATACAACGATCTGAAGTAACTATCTGTTGAAAACAAAAGAAATCCAGTCATGAACATTAACTTCGCGTTAAGCGCTGTCTCAGAGCGTTGAATTTAATATTTTAAACCCCTGTTTTCGTATTAACCTTGGATAAGTGCCTTCTTTCGTAAGGATGCTTCCTCACACGAAACAGCATGCTCTGATTTGGATTTCACTCTCTTGAACTTCAGCATACTTCACTAGTCTACAAGAAGCTTCGGCAACTTCTCTAAAATGTTTTCTGTTTTCTATTTGTCGAAGATTGATTAGATTATTCAATGTTTGAGCAACTTCAGCCTATCGCGAATCATCTATGGTTAATGTTGATCCTTTGTCAACAAGACAGGGAATTTTCAATTCTATTATGAGCCGAGAGAATGCTAACAATGCCTCGACGAAGGGTATATACTATCTGAAAACAAGCTTTGACAATCGGGACATGGTTTCCGTATTAATCACGACTTGATGGTGAAACGGAAAAGGGGTGTCTGGTGAACTCAAGATTTTTGATTGCGTTTGGTTTAAATCTGACAGCCGAACTAGACTAATGTCAACTGACAGAATCCATCTATAATGAACAGTATTATATTTCCATCATAATCAGTCGCATATCAGTAGTATTCTTTTTCCGGTGACGGAAACAGAAAATGGAGTCCACACAACCAATGGGCCATTAGATCAGAATTGGAGAAAACATTCGACAAATTCTCTCGTGTTATAATTAGCTCATGAATATGGAAAAAATGGTGTAACGACCACGCGTTAGGCAAATGGCACGTTTTATTTACCGCGAAGATTACGGCTTAAAAAATTCTTTTAGAGTTCATTAAATGTTAAAAAAAAAAATTGCCACAGGGATACCAACGATATAAAATTTTCTCTTATGCCACAGGGTTCCCAACTACAAGATGGAGACAAGTCAAGAGAGACAAGTCAACTCCCTATAAGTGTATTTAATAGTATCCGATTGTAAAAAAATAGAAGAAAAATAAACTGGCGGACTTTGATCTGGATAATTAGTAGGGAAGTCAGTTTATTGAACAACAACATTGATAAGAAAAAACCCACGCAGGTGAAGGAAGTAGGAAAACCAACATATCCGTATCGATAAACAAAACTAATAAACTCCCTCACGAGAACGCTGAACAATCCGTGGTGTTTTCCGGCATTCTCCGCTAAGCAATAAGAACTGAACTCTGAGGTTGACCCGGCAAATTTATTGTAACTAGCTACGGCTAGCTCCAACTTAATTTGGAGTGGATTTCGTGATTTTTTTAACTCGCTCATACCGCATCAAAAAAGAACACTCGGATATTTCTGAATTTAGAACACGTAGTAGCTCAATCATTGAGGCTTTTAACAGTGCATTCGAAAATTAATTTTTGAGTCGCGTTTGCCGTTACGGGCCGATTTTCTAGCAGTGGTGCTTCAAAATGTTGTCCCCGTCGTCTTACCTTTTCTAAATGAAGGTGGTAGCGTCGCTGAACGATCTTTGTGCAGTTCTTTCAATTTCGATAGATTTGGATGAGATCCAACATATTTCTTGCTTTGTTCTAGGTTTCCTGTTTGCTCATTTTTGTCAGGGTTTTCGTCAGATCCTTGTTTTACGCTTGAACTTGATCTTGGTCTCTGCTTGGGCAACTCTACATAAAAAAAATGAATATTTAGTATGATTGTGAAAACAAATTGCACGGGAATTACCTCCTCTGGGGTCTCAGGTGCGATTCCTCAGTGGACTCAGCATCACATGTGAGTAGGTTTCATCCCTCCGTAAAACTCATCACGCTACTGAATTACTCTTCAATCTGTTAGTTAGCCGTGCTCTGACTTTGATCAGCCCAGAGGTTGTTTCAAGGTTCAATCTGTGAGTTAGCCATGCCCTGACTTTGATCAGCCCAGAGGTTGTTTCAGGGTTCAATCTGTTAGTTAGCCGTGCTCTGACTTTGATCAGCCAAGAGGTTGTTTCAGGGTTCAATCTGTGAGTTAGCCGTGCTCTGACTTTGATCAGCCCAGAGGTTGTTTCAGGGTTCAATCTGTGAGTTAGCCGTGCAATGACTTAGATCAGCCAAGAGGTTGTTTCAGGGTTCAATCTGTGAGTTAGCCGTGCAATGACTTAGATCAGCCCAGAGGTTGTTTCAGGGTTCAATTTGTGAGTTAGCCGTGCCCTGACTTAGATCAGCCCAGAGGTTGTTTCAGGGTTCAATTTGTGAGTTAGCCGTGCAATGACTTAGATCAGCCCAGAGGTTGTTTCAGGGTTCAATTTGTGAGTTAGCCGTGCCCTGACTTAGATCAGCCCAGAGGTTGTTTCAGGGTTCAATTTGTGAGTTAGCCGTGCAATGACTTAGATCAGCCCAGAGGTTGTTTCAGGGTTCAATCTGTGAGTTAGCCGTGCAATGACTTAGATCAGCCCAGAGGTTGTTTCAGGGTTCAATCTGTGAGTTAGCCGTGCAATGACTTAGATCAGCCCAGAGGTTGTTTCAGGGTTCAATTTGTGAGTTAGCCGTGCCCTGACTTAGATCAGCCCAGAGGTTGTTTCAGGGTTCAATTTGTGAGTTAGCCGTGCAATGACTTAGATCAGCCCAGAGGTTGTTTCAGGGTTCAATCTGTGAGTTAGCCGTGCTCTGACTTAGATCAGCCCAGAGGTTGTTTCAGGGTTCAATTTGTGAGTTAGCCGTGCCCTGACTTAGATCAGCCCAGAGGTTGTTTCAGGGTTCAATTTGTGAGTTAGCCGTGCAATGACTTAGATCAGCCCAGAGGTTGTTTCAGGGTTCAATCTGTGAGTTAGCCGTGCCCTGACTTAGATCAGCCCAGAGGTTGTTTCAGGGTTCAATCTGTGAGTTAGCCGTGCCCTGACTTAGATCAGCCCAGAGGTTGTTTCAGGGTTCAATCTGTGAGTTAGCCGTGCCCTGACTTAGATCAGCCCAGAGGTTGTTTCAGGGTTCAATCTGTGAGTTAGCCGTGCCCTGACTTAGATCAGCCCAGAGGTTGTTTCAGGGTTCAATCTGTGAGTTAGCCGTGCCCTGACTTAGATCAGCCCAGAGGTTGTTTCAGGGTTCAATCTGTGAGTTAGCCGTGCCCTGACTTAGATCAGCCCAGAGGTTATTTCAGGGTTGGATAAGAAGCTATAAGAGTTTTGAGAGGTGAGAAGTGTAAAACTTAAAAAACATAACTGACAATGACTGAACCGCTGACGACAATGCATGATTTTTGCCGAAGTCCTCTTAGTGAGTGACATCTTCTAGTCAGAGTTTCAAATAGGTATCACAGAAAGAATAAGGGTAAAACCAGTGCTGGGGTAAGAGGGAGGATCAGCATGCAGGGATGAAGCAGCCCCGGCCACCCCTTTTAAGAGGAATACTCTTCTAACAGTCCTAAAGCTAGAACGCGGTCTTTGTTCTTCCCTAAGTAGTTGTGTCAAGATATGTTGTCAAGTTTTGGAGTTTCCTGAATCAGTTTGCCTTAAGATTGGGATTTTGTTCGTTAATTCCCTAAACTGACCTCGGAGATCTAAGAAAAACGATCAGAATTGTTTAGCCTGTCCGGTCAGCAAATGTTGCCGCTCTGACAAAAGATCTACAGATTTCCTGTGTTTTCATATCAGTCATGGTACAAAAACAATGACCAGGAAATGTAAGGTTTTACTCCAGTACCAATCAGCAAATGACCAGGAAATTGGCCAGGAAATATACCTTTCCTAAATCAGTGCATACTCCCTCGTACAAAGCCCGAAATGTTTTCCGAATCCAAGCAATTTGATCAAGTCCAGGAACCATTCAGCTTAACAAAATAAGTATTTTGGGTACTAATAGAATTTAGCCAGGAAATGCGTACCAGATTCACCGAAGGGTACTCCCTAACTATGACGCACAAGCTATTGTTCGATGAATGAGCTATTGTTCTCAAATATGTCAAATTGTGTTCATTCAAAATGCAACGAAAATTCTTTATCCATAAAGTTTAGTCAAATTTGAATTAGAATTAAAATAATGGAATGTTGGGCTTTTTAAAAAAAATTTTTTTATATTCACTGTTCTTTCTATATATGTGCTTGCTGCTATTTCAATATATATATATATATAATATATTCTGAGGATGGAATCAGAAAAGATCATCCATGCATCATCATGTCAATAAACTTCTTGCCACTAAACTAAATTATAAAACGCGCGGCCGTTTTCCGGTTAGTTAGGAGAATGTTTTGACTTGAAAGCAGCTAGCGTAACGCTTCCATTGAAGAGCGATCATTCTGTCACGTAGGATGACGAACGACCAGCATCAATTACGTTCGTATTTATTCCAAACAAGTTTGGAGTACAGAAAAAAACAAATAAAAGGATTCCTTGATGTTATCTCTGCATCCCTAAGACACAACCATTGCTGCATTGGTTCTTATATTTCCTTGTTTTTCTAGATTTAGTTTGACAAACTTTAAACATTGATAAAAATATCAAGCATTTGTAGCAGAAGAGCTAGCCAACCTTGATTAGATCAAAGGCTAGCTAGTGTGTTATAAAGATTGAAGGATTTATTGAGCCATTGTTTTCAGCTCTCGAACATTTTTTTTCAGAACAGAAAGATGTAGCACAATAACAAGCTCAAACTTTACTCAAAATAAAGCATCATAAACGCACGAATGTCACCACCACCTTTGCCATCCAGGTCCATTTTATTCACTGTCAGTTTTGACAAGAAGATTAAAAAGTTAAAGCATTTTATATCATATTACGTGTCGGGATAACATGCAGAAAAATCCTGTTCGACTACTGAAATGATTCTCTAAAATATAAAGTCCAAAGCAAGCAAGCAGAAAGTCTTATGTGCTTTCGAAAATACTAAAAACTTTTTCCTCTCGCTACGTATACGCAGTGCTCAGTGGAAGAAGATTCGTGCTTGGTGTTGATTGCTTTAAACTTGGCAAAGGAGACACATGAGGTGTGAAAAAGGTGGTCTTAACAGAAAATTTGCACATACTTCAACATAGAGAACAATAGTACTTGGAGCATACGACGTGCGTTTACGTTTACTCTAGCTATTAGAAAATGGTTTCAACATTTTAGGCCCTACGAAATACGAGTGCATGCAAATGTTATTTTTGGAAATTTCAGTTCTAAAAGTAAAATTTTCTGATCTGTTGTTATATAATTTTACGATGGAATTTCTTGACAGCTTAAGCCAGTAGATTTCCAAGTTAGATTAGCTTTAAATAAATTAACTTTAACAGAGCCTTCAAAGCCATATTTCTTTCATCGTCAGATCATTAAATGATGTTGAACTTTTTGAACTTGTTTGTCAATGTATGTGAATTGTTTGAGTGCTTTTAATCCATTCATTCCAGGTATTTTTGGTTAAAAATCTAGCTTAGTATCCGAGGATACAGAAGATGATTTCAAACAATAATATCTTCAAAACAAAAGCACCAAGCATGTAGAAATCAAAGGGTTGAGGATTAAAGAGCAATTTCGAAACGAAGCTCGAAGGCAAACTTGGAAATATTTGCCATACTTTTATAACAAATGAGAATTAATGGATTTTGTATCTGGAATTTATTCTAAGGTCCAAATCCCCAAAACCTTGTAGAAATGGTTCTAAAAACCTTGGGATTCTAGGGGAACTGTACCTCGTATTTGTCTGGTGAGGTCACATATAATGTACAGAACATAAATCCTCGACATATATGTACAGATATTCGTAAGCATTTTCTGCCTTTACGGTTAGCATGTTACTGGAAAACACACGACATGCAAACCAATATAATTTGTAGTTCTCTACACTAGTTTTTGAGCTGATAAAAGAACGGGTTAAAGCCATTTTTGTGTGAAATTCAAGCAGTGAAAACTTTGTACACATGAGTTGAACTCAATTGCTTCGTTTGCACGCTAATTGCATACCAGCTTGTCGTAACGTTCTCAATTACAGATGATGCAAGAAGGAAAGCCTTGTTAGTGTAACTTCACACTACACGCACCTCCACTCCTTGTGAGAGCATTAAAAGAACAAAACATGCCTTAAAAACTTCCCAGCCCCGGAAATCGAAGAAAGACTAGTACCAAAACATTGTGTGGGTTGTGATAATAAAAGCATAATAATACAACTAGAATACAACATTTGAAAATACGGTGAATATTTCTCAGTTATTTAAGGCTTTGATCCTCAAAATTTCTATCACAGACTTTAACTCACACTTCTTGTAAGTATTTGTGAGTATTAAATAGATATTTTGACGCGATAAGGGAGTAGAAGGATTAGAGGTACTTACTTTCACAGAGCGGGCACGGTTTGTCGATAAACAGACAAGAATAACACCTTGGATGGCCACAAGTATCGATCAGTCTTCTTTTTCTTGCATTATCATATCTCTCGCCACAATCAGGACAAGTTATGAATTTAGGTGAACTCTCCATTATCAATGTAGGCATTTGGGTTCGATTCTACTGGTGGAATCTAAATTGTTCGAGAAAAAAAGAATTGTTTAGTGCTGTGGACCATTAACCACGGACTCAAAAGCTGCTCAACTGCTTCTCACAACCTCACCGACCTAAACTGAAAGCCCTTTCTTGAACTCTATAGTTTATACATCTCACTTCCTTTCTGTGTAACATGAATTTCCTGTGTAACAATCACCCAGAGCATCGACGTAATTATGAGTTCGTCACTTCATCAATACTTTGATCACAACAAAGAAAAAGAAGGCCAATACTCGAGGCATTCATTATTGACAGTTATAAAGTTTTGTGAGTTTGCCCGCCTCAGATAAACAAGTCATTATTGAAAGCGAGGCTCCCTCGACCCTTGCAATCGACTATCCAATCTAATGCAGTTTTATACAATTGCTTTTTGTTATTCTAAAGATTACTATCAATACAATCTGCTCTCAAGCCAAACACTGAAGCCAAACACAAAAGATCAAGCTCCTTCAAGCATGAACAGTTAGATTACATATATTTGGAAGAATTCTCTGAAAGTCAAAACATTTTGACTATATAGTTCTGCCTCTTCACATTAAAATCAATTATTAATTATTCTTGGAATGCTTTTATAAATTATTTTTTTCTTAAAGTAAACATGGCGGTGTCCAGTTATACTCTTGCACATTTTTTCTGCATACCTACTCCATACTTCCATCACTGGACAATAGACAAGCCTACTTGCATGCTTTAGTTAGGCTATCTTTTTGATTTCTGGCATCCGTTAGACTAACCAAATATGGCCGTCCTTTTCCCCTCTTACTAGTCTACTCCTCTAGCTCTACTCCAAACTACTTCAAACAGAAATTCCGCGCCAGGAAGAAAGGGTCTGCACTTAGGAGAGGAAATGACAGCACGGATGTACTGGAGGATTCACGTCACATCAAGGACCATCAAGTGATCAGTCTTCCAAAGTCAAATCGATTTGAAATGATGCCTGCTCTTTTTGCCGAGAGTTCAGAAAGAACAATTGCTAAAGAATACAGTGCGTGGTTTGATTGCAAAGGCTCGTGCCTCAGACACTTCACCATAATGAGAAGAAAAGGGAAAAATAGAATGGAAGAAAAATGCAACCTTGAGTCACAGACACACAATATTTTCAACATGCTTCACTCACAGCGTGCGATATAAGAACTCATTTCAGTCAAAAAGTCGTGTGATTCCTGCTTTTTAATTTAGAACATGCATATCGTTTTTCCAAGTTGATCAAGACAATAATTCTTGGGATGATTAGCCGGATCTGAGTCGGTACGATTATGTCAGTGAATCACGTCAAAAACATCTGTTTTGATTTGTTTAGGAATTCTCGAAGGACGTAATTGAGTACATGAACAAACATTGATGCTGAAGGTCAATTATTTTGGTCTAACATACTCTTACACGTCAGTGACAGTTTACTTTGGATGTGACAGTATAGAGAGCTTCAATCAAGCTATGGAAAAAACTGGCTCTAATCTATATGCTCTTCGATTCTTTCGATTTTTGAAGACTGCAATAGAAATGCTATAGACCCCTTGCAGCACGTCGGAATGCAGCTCAATTTGGAGGGCAAAACAATAGGTTCCAATTCTCAGGAGATCAAAATTCTTTTCTTTTGCCCTCGAAATTGAACTGCTGTGACGTCACATGCAAGGGGTCCATAGAAATCTTCTTCTTTGGAAATAAAATTTCTTTTCATACAGAAGCATCGCATTATTCCCCTGCTCTACAATATAGCTAGTAAGCTAATCATGAAAATGTTTACGGGCAAGTCAGGGCATGAGAAAACAAACATGCCAGCGGTCTTCCTGATTGATGGCTCGGTGGTATAGTTTTTACGTCACGTCTGAGGGCAAGTAAACGTGACTTTGTCGTGCAAGGAATGTTGTAGATTTATAGCATTACTGAGACTTGTGTGTATTCTCTGACGTTTGGTTTTAATCTCGTATGATTTTAACCCTTTTGACACCGATTACTTTACGTATTATTACTGCCAGTGATCGCCCGTGATACTTAAAAGAAATGTAAGAAGCCATGGCCAATAAAGCATACTGAAGTTAGAATAACTTAAAGAAAACAATCCCCCAAAAATGTCCTTTTATCTAGTATTATAAGGAATCTTAACTATGTCTTGGAGGCAAGTTACTAGGGTTTTTATCGGAGTTCGAATAAAGTGTAAGATTCGAGGCATGAAAACTGCTTGCTTCGACACACTTCTACATTGGTGACGTCCTAAATGACACGTGATTAACCGCTTGACGTCAAGTGTAAGAGCTTGTCGAAGAAGGGATTTTTTCTGGAGTAACATTCAACAGCAACATTATTTACTAAAGAAACATTATATATAAGTAAAAAATTGGACTAAAAATATGTCTTTTTAACCGTAAATAAATGTATGTCTGATAGAATGGATGTTATGAAATTCCTAATAAAGATTCCAAATGAAAAACCGGTTGGATTTACAAAAATATAAATATGATAAGGAAATTGCTGATTTGGTAATGTAATGTTGCACACCGAACTGATAAAAGTGCCAGCATCTTAGATTAGGACTTCAGAATGATAACATTCCCTAAGTAGCCCTACGTTTATGGTAGATATTTTGATGGATTTAAGATAGACTTGGATTGTAGTTGTTTTAGTATGTGCTTGTGCAGTCATTTGTCTTCCTCGGCTTTAATATATAAGATAAAGTATGACTAGTAAAGCTAAAACAGATTAATCAATCACAAATGAAAGTTGACTTTCCTACCGAGTAAAATTGGCATAGCCAGGCAGTTTGGTGAAAACTGTTTGGTTCAACACGAAAAAGACTTCGCTTGTCTAGGTAATAAGACTTCGGATTCAGCAGTCATTTCTTTAGACTATGAACAACTGCTTTATGCTGCTCTAAACTCATTCCCAAGAAAGCAATAGAAGACTCATTAAGCTATTCATGAACTAGTTATAGCTATAAATAACGTTACGGCTTTAGAACTAGAGTTGACCCATGCAGAGTTCATCGAGCTTACCTTAGTAAATAATATATTTTTTCTGATTCTGTATTGTTCTCTTGTACGGCTTCTTCCTTTTTTAGTATTTTACCTGAATGCTACTTTCTGAAAGAATATTTAAAGCTTCATGTAAAAGACTATGGTGTCATTGATCTTGTCTTGGTGCTCTCTGATTGGTCAGTATAAATAGATCAAGGAAATGGGTTTGTTGTAAGTGGGCGTAGAGCGTCACACCTGTCAGAGACAAAAGATGAGCAGCCCCCGAAAAAAATATTGATTTCATTCGTCATGAAAATATATACAATGCATCTTATTAAAAGCCCAAACTCTTCCGTTTACTGGGATGCTATTTTTGACTGGTTTTGCTCCAGTAGTTTTTGGCTAAAAATACAATATCCTGCGTATAAGACTGTGATAAACGGTTGAAAATGACTTTATTTACTTCCTCTTTTGATATCTGCTTTAAATTTATCCCCTCGTACCTCGTGTGTCGAATTCAGTGGATCGCGGTTCGGCTTTTAAAGCAAAAACAACCATCAAATATATTTGAAATGATTATAGACAACTAACTAAATATATATACTAGTTATACAATGGTTTCGAATGGCATACCGTGGAATATCCCACGAGTCACTTGTAATTTCTAGTATTCACACGAGCCTTTAGGCGAGTGTGTATACAAAGAAAATACAAGTGACAAAACCATTGTATAACCATTTTATCCCACACCATAGGAAATACAAATGCGTAGATTCAACGCGGAGTGCATGATGGGAAGGAAGAGTGAAATACCGACGAATATACAACGGCTTTCCTGCTTTCTGATTGGCTGTATTTTCAATGGTGTGGGATGAATATATATATATATATTTCTTTTTAGATATACTCAAATTTTTAGATATGCTATGACTAACATTTTGGTTTATATTGTTTGGATTTACTATTTACTTATATTATACTTATAGATTTTGAAATTACATTTATTCACCTTTTGTAAAGCGCCTTAGAATTTTAGATTTGAGCGCTGTATAATAAAAGTTGTTGTCATTATTATTATTATTATTATTATCATCATTATTATTATTATCATTATTATTATTATTATTATTATTATCATTATTATTATTATTATTATTATTATTATCATTATTTTGACTTGCTTGCACTCCCAATACGTATGGGGGGCCTGGGCATCTCAAATCCAGCAGGAACGTCATCTTCCGAATACCAAGCCTCTATCACTGTTACAGACCCTTTGGTGCAGCGCATTATAAATCAAGAACACCAACCTCCAGAAAAAGTAGATGTGCACTCTGCATTAATCGAAGCAAGAACAAAGAAAAATGAGCAGTTTAAAGAGACACAAGAAATGGCCATGAACAATCTGACTCCAAATACATTGAAAGCTGTTGAATTAGCATCTGAAAAAGGTGCTTCAAGTTGGTTGAATGTCATTCCAGTCAAAGAGTTAGCCTATGACCTAAACAAGAGAGAATTCAGAGACGCCATCAAGTTGAGATATAACTGGGAAATTTCAGAATTACCTAAGACATGCGTCTGTGGAGATATTTTTGACGTCGATCATGCGATGATATGTAAGAAAGGTGGCTATGTTATACAACGCCACAATGAAATCCGTGATTTGGAGGCTGAGCTGTTAGGGACAGTATGTAAGGATGTTGAAGTTGAGCCAATTCTCCAGAAATTAACTGGAGAAATCTTGAACAATGGTGCTAATAGATCAGACGACGCCCGTCTTGACATTCACGCCAGAGGTTTCTGGGAACGACAAAGGTCTGCATTCTTCGACGTGCGGGTTTGCCACCCTTATGCAGATTCTTACCGTGAAAAGAGTACCGATCAAGTCTATCGACAACACGAGACTGAAAAGAAGAGGAAATATGCCAACAGAGTTATGGAAGTAGAACAGGGAACTTTTACACCTTTAGTTTTTAGTACGACTGGTGGAATGGGCACAGAATGTAAGATGTACCACAAGCGATTGGCCGAACTTTTATCATCCAAGAAAGGGGAAACTTACTCTAATACTATGTCTTGGTTGCGGGCGAAAGTTTCATTTGCCCTTCTCCGCTCTGCTCTATTATGCCTCAGAGGCACTAGAGTAAAAAGAAGAACTCATGACATTTATAACACAGATTTTTCTATTGACAATGCCATCGCTAATTTTAATTAGATTTTTAATTTTTCTTTGTATGTGCATATTTTAATGATATTTTGTACCTACATTGCTATATTCTTAATTTAATATTTGAACTCAGTTTTTTTTCTTTACCTTAATAATACTTTCAATACTTTAGATTTTAAATACATATAACTTTGTAAATAGTCATAGCAATTTTTATAGCATTTTTTGTAATTTTCATTATTATTATTATTATTATTATCATTATTATTATTATTATCATTATTATTATTATTATTAAACTCCAAATGTAACCAGAACAAGTCTACCTCGACGATCTTTAAAGAACAGGAGAAAGAAAAGAAACGAAAATACGAAGAAAGGATCCTGGATGTGGAAATGGGAAGTTTTACCCCTTTGGTCTTTGGAACGAATGGTGGTATGGGTACAGAGTGTCAAATGTTTCTAAAGGCGCTGGCAGAGAAGATTTCAAGGAAAACGAACGAGCCATATGCAGAAACAATCACATACATAAGAACAAAACTATCCTTTGAAATACTTAGATCCATTAATCTATGTGTACGTGGGTCACGAGTTCCTTTTTATAAGAACAATGACTTTTTATTTGATTTTAAACTTAATGTAAATACAACAGAAATCAATTGATTTATTTTTAAATATTTTTCTTCTTAATAATTTTTTACATATTTTATAATTTTTTGTTTTTTAGATCCTTTTGTTTTCTTGTTTAAATTTTTTATTATTTTTTTTATTATTATTATTATTATTATTATTAAAATAAAAATAATAAATTATTATCATTATTATTATTATTATCATTATTATTATTATTATTATTATCATTATTATTATTATTATTATTATCATTACTGATACAGCTTAATGAGATGATTTTTTCAGTTAAAGACGAGTAAGGCAAGATGTTAAGAAAATTTGAGATATGACTTTTTAGGGGACCTATATAGGGCTAACCTCATGGTCTTCCTTTTCAAATTGAATTTGAATAAAGTATTATTATTATATTTCAAAAATCCCGGATCCAGATCACCACTGCCGACAAACAGGACACCGAACCTATTTGTCCCACTCGGCGTCCAAAATATTTATCCTCTCCGGACTCCCTGTGATACTACTATCAAAATGACGTCACGTAGCTATAGCAACGTGGTCTTGTTGAATCAAGGACATTAATAAGTGTCGTGCTGTAAAAACCCATCTTGAAAAATTCCTGACTTTTAAAAAAATTGTTAGACATGATTACTAGAACAATATATGAATTTCTTCCTGATATAGATCTCAGGATATTAGAATTAATATTCTCATATCCATTTAAGAACAACTATATAAAGGTAGTTTGCTCTTTGACGCAAATTAAATTCCATAGCGGCCGCCATCTTCTCTAGTTTCTGCCGGTCTGCCTCGTAATGTCGTAAGAATGTAGCTACTTCAAATTGATAGTAAACATGTCAAGTTTAGCCAAAGGAGTACTGAAATAACAAGGTGGTTTTATCAGAAGGGTTCTGTGTTTACTGATGATTTAGGATGTATTTCCGATATCGCCCACTCGTTTACACTGAGTTCAAACCGCGCCAAACCAATGCCAACTTCACCTTACTAGCTGGTAAACCACATTCTTGCATGGAGATATCTGACTTGTACAGTTTCCCTTACCTCCAATTCTTATATTTATCTCTTTTTTAATCTAATAATTGACTTCTGAACATAGCCTTGCTCAGATGACGGGCTTTCATTGATGGTACGAGGGCCTTTCAAACCAAAACATTGAAAAACTACATCAGAGAAGATCATCGGAGAACCTTAGTTGGTAAAAAGTAATGCTCTTAAAACTGACTTTATTTGAGAAGATTCCTTTGCTGTTTGTCCTAATCTTACGTAATTTTTCTTGGTGTAAGTGGCACCCAGCTGATAGAGATTTTTTGAGCTATTGTGGCCATAGATATCGTAATTTTAAAGTTCTTTATTTTAGAATAAAATGTCTTATAATGTACTCATAAAAAGATGTGCTGATACCGTAAGCGTTTGATTTTGTTAGACTCGCGTCATTATCAGGTCGAACCGGCTGAGAATTAGTTCATTATCTACAACTTGTTACATTATAAACATCTGTCCATCCCGGAGTTCTGGTTCTACAAGTTTATGTTTCCAGAACTGAATCTATAGACCTAATAGACCACAATTTGTTTCCCTACAAACGATGTCGGACAAAGAAAAACAACTGAGACCTACCTTCAAAGAGCAGAAAGGGAAGAGGACTTCCAACTTCCCGACAACGTCTAACTTTTTGTGTTTTTGACAGAGCTCACCAGCAAGCAATAAAGATATCTAATCAAACTAAAATGACCTTTGCGACAAATTTCTTTTATATTCTTCGTAAGTAAACTTAACCTTGTAACTAAGATACTGATACAAGCTATATGATCCGTGGCACGTAAATGGTTGCCCGACTTCCGCTTAACGTGCTTCTCATTCGCTAGCCTTGCCCGCAAACAGCAGGCTGCTAACGAGTGCAAAACGTCCCCATCCTTAGAACGTATTGTGCTACCGGCTAAAGTGGTCGCTAGAGGATAGAAACTCTATCTTTGAGGTAGTGCTTAGAGCAGTTCTGGCAGGATTATGATCTATTGTCCTGTTTTCAGTGACCTCTGGTCCGATTCCTCGAATATGACTTGAGTCCATTGTTTATTTACTTTAAAGTATTTTTTTTTTGAACTCTTCAAGATTGTTGCTGAAAATTAGGTTATGCTTTAGCTTTATTTTCATAATATAGTTATTTTTTTAAATAAATTTGAATATTCCTTCAGGTCTAATCTTGGATACAGAGTGCCGTGTTCATTAGTGGTAGAAAATTCCATCTGTGAAATAAATTTGGTGAAACCCAAACAGGAAAAAAGGCCGTTTAAAGAGGAAGAGCCATGGGGTCCAGTTCCATATCAAAGAAAATAACACTGAATACTAAGGCATTTTTGCGGCAATTTTATAATTGTAATTTTTTTGTAAAAAGTTCAAAGTAACTTCAGCGATTCCGCCTTTGCCAATTCTACGCCTCACCCCACCCCTCCGGTAAGCTCATGAGCTCTGAGGACTTTATTCTTATCTAAACCTAGTAGATCTCTTGTATGTGGTCCTTGGAGTTGATGATGAGAGGAATACAGAAGTCATCTTATTCCTAGCAATTATAAATAACGAATTTACTGCTTGACAGCCGGACCGCGGTGAGGGAGGTTATGGAATGGGGCTGGACCGCCTCCTGACTTTTTTGGCCAACATCCACTAAATGTGAATCAAGGTTCATCAATCTCCCTAGTACTTTCAGTCTTATTCAAACTTCTACTATATTTTGACATCCAAAGCCCCCTCCCCTTCCACGTTCCCACTTTCAAGGGTTCCACGGGGCCTTTTAAGTTAAAACTAGTTAAAACTTGTTGCTATCAAAACCCGAAAGTATCCTAAAATTTTTCAGTTCTACAGATGCTTCTAGACTCTTCTCTTCTCTTCTACTTCTCAAATATCAAGATTGGACTATAAATAGTGTTTTGTAGTACGAAAAGAAAGGGCTATAGACTAATATTACAGCACGTACTGTCAGGCCTCGCCGATCAAATATCAAGTCATGTTGGAACAAGATATGACAATTAATATATAGTAATAGTCAGTAATAGTCAGTAATAGTCAGTAATAGTCAGTAATAGTCAATAATAGTCAGTAATAGTCAGTAATAGTCAGTAATAGTCAGTAATAGTCAGTAATAGTCAGTAATAGTAATAGTCAGTAATGGCAGAAGAATACGTTACAATAGACTTCTTCGACGATACACCAGCCAAACTGAATCGCAATGCATTATGGGGTGTTCAGGGGGCAAAGCAAAACAAAGATGGCGGATAACATAGAGTTTCGTTTATTTGTCTTTCTTTCATGTCCATCAGTCTTAATTCATCTCTTGTCAAATTGGCTTGTGGTGAATTGTTAATGTTAATCGACGCCATTACTGTAACAAAGCTTTGTATATTTGCCCCCTACCAAGATGGTCGCCGTATCGTCGAAGTATAGTTTATTAATGTCATTGTTTAATAGGATGGAAACCAAAAAAGGGTTCCGTTGCAATACTTAAATGACAGGAACCGCGAAGCACAGTGTTGAGTTGGGGGCTAATCTAGTGGGTTCGGGGGAATGCCTCTAGCCCGACCCCTGAAAATTTTGAAATTTTGAAAGATCCTTTCCGGAAGTAAATATTCACTTTTAGAACATGGCGGACATATTTTCTTGAAGGTGTGAAGATTGGTTGGCAAGCGACGAGTAGAAGGCCGATAAAATTTGACTAAACTAACTGCCCCAAACAGGCTTTATCGATTCTTAGTTTCACAGAAAAACGTTTAAAAACACAAAATAAACTATTATTGTTTATTTCAAGATCATTTTTAACTATAATAGAATAAATGATAACAGGGGCGTAGCCAGGATTTTGCCTTAGGGGAGAGGCAAAACCCGTTTTCAGATCATCAACCAAAAAAACGGCCAACCAAAAAAACGGCCAGCACCTTGGAGGAGGGAGGGGGGGGGGGGATGGGCCCCCTGGGCCTTCCGCCTGGCTACGCCCCTGGATAAAACCTAGAAATAGAAGTTGGTGTGCTAAAATTGACAACTTATGTGTTAAAGATATATAAGAAGTGAAATACTTATGACTAGAAACAGCTACATGGTCACGAGTAAATGTATATTTGGGTCGAAAAAATCATAAAAATTCTTTCTTTTTGTTTCTGTAGCTGGTTATTTGTTATATATATTTAACTATTATCAGATGCATTTACTCTGGAAACATCTTCGAATCACTCTTCAGCATGCATAATATGTGCAGTTTTTGCCCTGGTTACCCTCAAACCGCAATGCATTATTTCAAGATTTTTTTTTTCGAAGACTGACTACTTAACTAAGGGCAAATTTTAGAAGCAAATTTTGAAGTGTACCGATTAACGGGTATTTCTGTGCCACAGGGATCCCAAAAAACACATAAACCACGCATGCGCTACTTCGGAACGGTCCGAGATTCACGGACTAAAAATCGGTTGCAACCAGAGCCTCTCGTTTCTCGGTGCTGGCTTGTAACAGCGGAATCAGGTTGAGCCTTTAATGTTGCGACAGTTAAATTTGCACGTTGCTAATCAGAATGCAAGACGTTTCTAGGCGGCTGGGAGCACGTTTGGCTGATAAAGTCAAGCATTTTATAGCACGAAAATGGTTTCAACAACCACGTTTAACGTTTGAATCTCTTAATTCTCCGTTATACTCTATTTATCAGAAGATGATTTGCAAGAATTAAGAATTGGACAAAAGAATTGGTGGTATGCTAAGTACCTACTTTATTGTCTACAATAATCTTCTAGTGCAATAATTAATAATAAAGTGCGACGTTCCCCCTTTCCCTTTAGCAATGTTGTTTTGATAAAGTTTTCTAGCTTATGAAGTGGTTACCTGATAAAATGCATGCGAGACAACATTGCTACGGGGCGGGGGGGGGGGGGGGGGGAGGAGAGGGGGACGGTCTTCCAGAATAGTAGATGGTACATATTATTTTGCAGGAGATATTAGCTCTCCACACTTTTCAGAAGTCAATAAATACGTTCACTAAATGAGGGTCTGGGTGAGGGAGGGGGGTTCAGCTGTCAGTTACGTTGTCAGTTAAATTTTAGGCCTTTTGTAAGTTGTTAGTTGAAATTCCGACTTTTTGTTAACTGAATTTCAGGCTTTTTTGTCAGTTGTCAGTTAAATTTCCGACTTTTTGTCAACTAAGGTTTAGGCTTTTTTTTTCAGTTGTCAGTTGAATTTTAGGGCATTTGTCAGTTGTCAGTTAAATTTTAGGGCATTTGTCAGTTGTCAGTAAACCCCATTCAGACCCTGCTAAATTGTGATCAATTTTAATTATCTAAAGCTATAATAGAATAAATGATAACAGGGACGTAGCCAGGATTTTGCCTTAGGGGGAGGCAAAACCCGTTTTCAGATCATCAACCAAAAAAACGGCCAACCAAAAAAACGGCCAGCACCATGGAGGAGAGGGGGGGGAGGGGGGGGGGGTGAGGGATGGGCCCCCTGGGCCTTCCGCCTGGCTACGCCCCTGGATAAAACCTAGAAATAGAAGTTGGTGTGCTAAAATTGACAACTTATGTGTTAAAGATATATAAGAAGTGAAATACTTATGACTAGAAACAGCTACATGGTTACGAGTAAATGTATATTTGGGTCGAAAAAATCATAAAAATTCTTTCTTTTTGTTTCTAGCTGGTTATTTCTTATATATATTTAAATATCATAAGATGCATTTACAACATCTTCGAATCACTCTTCAGCATGCATAATATGTGCGGTTTTTACCCTGGTTACCCCCAAACCGCAATGCATTATGGGGAATGTCAAAGGGGTGATTAAAATTAAGAATTAATATATGATTATCAATGAAATACCTATATTTCTCTATTTCAAAAATTTGATATTTTCACATGTGAAAATAACATGTTATTTTCATCACTATGGTAAAATACTTCTTATAGCAGAAAAAAAGCTCAAAAAAGCTTTCTTTTCTTTTTCATTGATAATTATATAATAAACAGAATATTACACGGGCGCATGGAGTTACAAATTTTATCTTCTCATGTTGAAAATCTCTAGCTCGTTCGCTGCGCTCACTCGTGAGAGATCTTTTCAACACTCGAAGATAAAATTCGTATTTCCGCGCGCCCATGTAATATCCTCTATTTAATTAATGAAGACGAAACAACGGCTTCGAATTCAACCTGGATTTCGAGCCATTTTTGAAATTTTCGTGGTTCATGCAAAGCCGATTCGGGAAAGGTCTTTCGGACATATCTTACTGTTATGCTGTTCTTGATCTTTAACATTTTTATAGTTTTTAGCAGCTTTTTCTGAGTTTTATTAATGGCTAAAAACCATACCAAACGAAGAAAAACGAGAGTAAGATACGTCTAGCCCAAGGAAAATGCCTGAGTACGTGGTTACGAGTAAATGTATGGGCGGTGGAAGGACAAAAACTGGAGGGGCTGTAATAGACAAAATTGCCGAAACAAAAAAATAAATAAATAAATAAAATAAAAAACATCAAAATCGCCAAAGCAAAATAAATAAATAAAAAAAACCCGACAAAATCGTCGTCGAAGCACAAAAATAAACGTTAAAAAAATGCCTACAGCCAGGTAGAACAAATAAAACGTTTACCGAAACCAAACCAAGGAGAGAGTAACAAGATTTTTAAATAATTAAAATTATTTGGGTCCTCGCTACGCCACTGTTTACGCTAACGTGATATATGTCTATTGGACGTATGGCTTACTCTGATATAGATTGTTGTTGATGAAGTTGTTCCTGATATAAAATTCATGGATTTTTCCCGTGTAGACGATTCCTGGCAGCGAAAATGGGAGACACTGCTGGTCCAGGCCGTTTTCTTTGATATACCGACGTCCACAACCATGGACGAACCAAACCGGTTTGAACCGGAAATAGGTAATAGGCATGAACAAATGTAGAACACCGCTTTACATTTTTTGAGTCCACGGTACTTATTATGACTGGGTTGCTAAGTTACCAAACGCATGCGCAACAAATTTCCGGCAGATTCTCCCATTTTCTCTGCCAGGATTCGTCTACACGGAAGACTCTGCTAGACGGGAAATAGTTTTTAGCTCTTTTTTAGTTTTATCCGGCCCTATACGGGGAAAAAGAAACAGCGGAGAGGAGCTAAAACCACACACAAAATGAAGTTAGTCAAGACCATTAGGATTCTTAACTCTATGATATTTTTGACCCATACATTCAAACTAACCACATACACTGGAACATTGCTTGGGCTACCTGTGGTAACTCGATCGGGTTACTCTACTGGTTTCTCACAGATAAAGGGTTTTTTCTCAAGGCAATGTCTACCAAACCACTGACCATCTTTACCTGCGGCTGCGCAGTGATGATTGGTCACCAGATGCTTCATGTGGCGTGACGTCATCAAAGCTGTGAAGTTATCATGTGGGCTGCCATCTGACCATGAAAACTGACTGGTATGGCTCGTCCTTTTTAAACCAATCCAAACAGCTGACAGGTCTGGAATATCAATCGCTGAAAGAAAAAGAAAGTAGGTGAGAAAGAAAGAATGAAAAAAGAAAGAAAGGAAGGAAGAAAGAAAGAAATGAATGAATGAATTAACTTTATTATACTCAGAATTTCATCAATTATAAAACAATCGCTTTTCATGAAAGCTGAGTTATACAGAGTTATAAAAATTACAAATAAAATTATATGAAAGTATTTACTATATATATCATTTGTATGTAGAAAATAGAGATATTCTGTTATTTACATTATAACAAATTCCAATTTACAAATCATTAAGGGGTAACAATCAAGACTCCTGGTTGAGAAGGGCTTTTTTGAAGCTTGCTAATGTTTTTTATTTATTTTTAACTTCACGAAGAAAAAAAAGAAAAAAAGAAAGAACCAAAGAACCAAAGAACCAAAGAACCAAAGAACCAAAGAACCAAAGAACCAAAGAACCAAAGAACCAAAGAACCAAAGAACCAAAGAAAGCCATGAAAGAAGAAAATAAGACAATGTCGATAACTAGGACATTCGCATTATCGCGTAATTGACCTCTCCTACCAGAATCCTTACTACCAGTTTCTTAGGAAATACAAATTTGAATATGGCAGAAAAACGCGAAGCATTCTGGTAGTGGTGGTCAAATGACGCCATCAAGCAAACGTCCCATTGATATTCTTTCTTTGATTTCTAATAATCATACATTCGATAAATTAAATAAGAGTGGTCCCTGCCCGGTTGGAGTGTCTACAAGGTCAAAGCATGTAGGCTGCTGTTATAAGGTGTAGTTATAGATTGTCTCTAGTTATAGATTGCCTCTGTTGAATGCACCTTGACTTCATCCTCAAAACCACGCCTTAATTAACATTGGATAACGTACTCTCTCGTGGTTGGTTGACCGTATTCCACTGACATGGATTAATGGTATAAATAAGAAACCTGAAAAACATTTCAAGTTGTTGACTTACATTGTGCAAAGTCTTTCTTGATGTCATTGATACTGAGTTTTCTGTTATACATTTTCAAATTGCTCATGTGTCCTTTGAACGCGTTTACATCATTTGGATTGTAAAATCTGCTCCTGATCATCCCAATGGTATAGTAGGAAGTATCCTCGGTCTTTGCTCCTGAGAAGGTGTCAGGGATGTTTAATGTGTCTTTTATTGTACCATTAATGGCGACTTCTACTGTCGTTGTACTGTCATCACTTTTCCAACTTACGGCGATATGCGTCCAAACTCCGTACTCAATACTAACAAAAATAAGACATGGACGTCATTTTTTCAAGCAAATTAAAACTCAGAGAATTAACAGTCAATATCACTGGATGGAGAGAGGTCCTTATAATATGTAAGAGGAAAAAAGTGGGGGCTATAGATCCCCCCAGCCCCTCCTCCTCCGCGGTATTTTTTTTTTAACTCTTGGATACTCGAAGCGTAGAACGGATTTTCAAAAAAAGATTTCTCGGCCGATATAAAATAAGGTTTTGGTAGACGTCAATCAAAGGGTTTCCATGACATTGTCAGAAAACACAAACTTATCAAGGCACGCTAGTGCCACGTGGAATGTTTAGAAAACGCTTTGATTGACGTCCAAAAGCCACTAACTTCGTCACGACAGCAAATTGTACGATATTGCGCGTGTGAATGGAAAGCGCTGTAAACTCGTCGCATGAGTGAAGCAGCGTCTAGAACGGGCCTTAGTAACAGTCCTTGAGTCTTGGTCTAGAAAGCAGCATTATTATAGTGGATTTCTAGTGTAACTGTCGAAATGATCGTGAACTACACTTACCTTATATCAGTTGTCTTGGTATCCGGACTTGTGTCAGTTTTTATCACCGCTATAATCGATTGTGTGTTTTTCTTCAGCCGAATATGGGCACTGGGAAAAGGATATCCATCGAATATCGAAGTATGATCAGGTATGGATACGAGGAATCGAACCCACAGAATAATAGTAAATTCTCTTGTTAATCGAACAGCAGGTATTTCAACTAAAGTTTGATCTCCACTGAAATACAGCGCTTTTCGTCCATCAGCCACTTCGTATCGTACCTCACCCGTGGTGATCTGGAACCTTTCAAGATAATAAGAGATCACGTGGTAGAAGTTAGTGTACGACAATGTACTGCGGTGTTATGGAAGCACTCCTTTGTTTATAGAGCATGATTGCCTTATGCAATCTCCACGCTTCATACTATTTGTTAATTAGTCCTGGGTGCAAGAGTACCTTGTTTAACCCTTTGGGTTGTCTCTCTTGCACCCTCCACCTATTTATTTCCGTTTTTTTCAATGTGTATTTTGTGTATATGTGGTAAATAAAAACCTTTGAACCTTTGAACCACTATGGGAAAACGTCGAGAGAGAAAGAGGGCGAACACGAGAGTCTAGTAGTGGTAGACGGAGAATAAATTCAAGAAGAGTCAAGACTTCCAGATACAGAGCCTTTGGGCACTCAAGACGAAGTATTCAAATCGGAGTCTATCTATTGTATCACAACGCCTTGACACTCACAACAGACTAAAGCTTAAGCTCAGGAACAATGGATTAATCCTAATATATTCTTTTGTTTCCCCGGAGCCTCGCCTTGAATTTCTTTGTGCGTGATCGCTCAACCAGAATATCGAAAGTGGGCTATTGGAATACGAGGGAGGAAAAATAGTATTTTTGAAAATTTCTTTTGGATATGACTAATGTGATTAGTATTCCTGCAAAAGTTCTTTAAATAATCGAAGCTCGATATTTTTGCCGTCCAGTCACGTGTTGTCCTATTTTCTGGTCTTCTCCTTCTATACTTAGCAAATTGATTTTTTCGTTATTTTTTTTACTTTCAAATAGCGTGACTGAATTTCGTGACAGATTTCAAAAACGCGTCATCCCAATTTCTAACAATTTCATTGGCTTAAAAGTGACAGGTGTAAAAATAGAAGCTTTCTATTGGTCAATTGGATGAAAAACGCTTTCATGTTTTTTCTTGAAAACTGGAAGGAAGTAAGGTACAATTTCTAATGCCGGCGTTTGCAAGGTTTTTGAAAGATTTTTTCACTAAAACTGCCACTTTACTTTGGAAAAAAAAAAAACTAAAAATTTGCAGTTCCGATAGTGCAACCTTCAAACATGATATTGCATGTCATTAATGGCCAAAATTCTGAAACTAATGCTGACTGTAGACTCGTGGTACTCGTAGAAATTGAGTCAATCCAAGCTAGGGCCAGAGTCTATGTTCTTTGAAAGTTTTCCTTTGCTTTAAATAAATAATGGCCTTTAAAAGAATGTCAGAACATTTCTTGTTCATTCCTGGTTGTCTGTTCTCAAACTATACGGTCTCATCTGGGATAGTACTCGAGTTTGGCTTTTTAAAAAACGCAGTTTGGTTGGGATTGAGTTTGTTCATGTTATCGTGCCGTTTTTCTAGCGGCAAGGAAATCTGATTAGTTGAATACAGCCTCATTTGCTTTTCATGGCTTACTTTACTATAAATTCCTATTCCTATTCTATTTTTGTTTACTTATCGCAACCTGCTGTCTGTCTGCTCCTTTTGTTAAAAGCATCGAGACTTTTGTTAGATGCGTTTTCAAGAACTCTGTATTATTATTATTATTACTATTATTATTATTTCAAAATTTGGAGAGATCATTATCTTTGTCCGTTTATAGGAAGAAAAAACTTACAAGGATATATATTTTTTCCTTCAAATTTGGCTTCAAAAATGCGTCTATCCTCTTATCGATCATATTAGCCAATCAGCGCGCGAGAAATTGTGGTAAAAAATCAAGCACCTGATCGGTGAAAGGTGAATGAGTTTATCTTAGAGAAATTATTAAAGTACTATAAGATATGGTAAGTAATGCAATTTTTTTTTGCATCGGTATAAAGTGTTTAAAGTACACATAGTATTAAACGTGTTTTGACTTACTTGATATCTTTGTCTGTACCGTCCAGTCTAAACTGAGCCACTCCACCCTCTAGTGATGTACCTTAACCATAAATAAGGAAAGGTCTTAGTTTCGATACCAGCAGCAGTAGCTTCTGTCTATATATCTCTTATTCATCCTTTAGTCTCAGCTTCCTTGTCCCTCTCCACATACTACACTCATCTAATTTGAATAATATTTCTTCAAAAATTCTGGATAGTGTTTTGACTTACCATTCGTGTTGTTCATACGGTCTTTCACGAATACATTGTACGCAAAATCATTTTCATGATGACTGGAGATTGACATGAGGTCTCCACCCAGGGACTGGCAATAACTGCGAGCATCCAACCACGTCATGATCACGTCCTTGAAGAGTTTTAGAGCAACTTTACCATACCTATACCAGCCATTCCCAAGATCTGATGAATAAAATAAATTAACAGATTGTTCGTTTTAAAGTATGTTACAACAAACTCGTAGTTGTCCTCGCATTGGTTCAACTGTTGTAGTCGTACTCGTAGTCAAATCTAAACTTCACTAATATCGCCTTGAGCGCTCAAAAAGCGCTCAAAAAACATCGAATTTTCCTAGTTTGAAATGAAAAAGTTGATAAGTTACTGGTAAGAAATACCAAACAAAAAAAGCTGTACGGTAACAATCTATTTTTACACTTCAAATCTATCAGGGAATAGGCTTGCCTTTCAAGAAGGTTTGTATTATTGGTATATTTCAAAAAAAAAAAAAAAAAAAGGTTGTCGGAGGCAAAGGAGCTAAATAATGGTTTGAGCATGCGCATTAATAACCGCTGATTCAACAAATCCTGGCTCTAGAATCTTTCGGAGGAGGAAAGACTGAAACGAAGAATTGTGTAAAGAAAAAATAGTAAAAACAGAAAAAAATCAACTAGGAATTTGTTGAATGAGAATGGTTGAACCCGGCTTTTATGCCTTTTCTAGGTTCCTCGGTGCCAATAACATGCAGCTCATAATATTTTGCTCATCTTGTTCAACTAATTTTTTCATAACTGAACAAACCTTCTTTTCTTTTGACTTCCGTTGCTTGTTTCAGATAATCGGGCACATCCTGGTGGAAAAAATACTATATTAACCATTCATAGTGTTCGAGATTTTTTCACCTCACACCCATCGCCAGAAAACCGCGACATGCAAGTGCGGTCAGCGGTATTCAATGGGCGCATTGCGCATGCGTTAATAAGTGTTTACCCGTTTCCAAGAAAAACCGCTGATTCATTCGCGGGCTTAGGGACCTTCCTGCGATGGTACATACATTCGGGCGCTATTTTCTGGGGGTCCCACTGAATATTGGGACCAAATATGCTATTGTGTGCCCCGATCGAGAGTTGCTCTTCAAAATGGCGTTTCAACTACGAGATTTGGCTTATTCTTTGCGAAGATATCAAGCCCCGAAGTCAGTGACATTTTGCGAACTTTAACGGGGAAACATGGAGGTATTTTTAAGCTGTTTAACTGCTGTTGTTGTTCAGCAATCGAAAGGTAACCTCGGAATTTATCCTAGAGCCGATACTTAGTTTCGAGCTGGTGCTCAAATAATTAAACAATATTTCAGAATGCACACATTTGTTTCTTTTGTCGTCTATTCTCTGTTTCGGCGAGTTACAAACTAATTTAACTTTCGTTTATTTTTCCGTTCTCATACAAACCTCTGCTTTCAGTGCGATTTCTCTAGGAGTCATTTTGAAATTTAAAAAGGAAACCTCAATTTAGATTAAAGTAATATTTTTTTGCAGCTTATACTGTCCTATAAATGAATTACAAATTGTGATGCAGACATTTTTGATCCGCCAACACACAGGCTATATTTTAGACACTTTTTGTTTCAGTGTTAAACCCATACATTTCTTATAACTTTTCGCCGGCCGTATTTTCTTCTGAGCCGGGTTAAGCTTGCGTGACATGGGTAGCGGCGCGGTTTTCTGGCGATGCATTGAAAGTACAGCCAATCAGAAGTTGGAAACCCGTCGTATGTTCAGTGGTGTTCCACTGTTACTTCCCGTCAGGGATTGCTGTCTAGGTGTCATTCATTTCCAATGATGTTGGGTAAAATAGTTACACAATGCTTACTATTTGCACACCATGGGATATCCCACTTGTCACTTGTATCTTCTTGATAAATAGATTATTGAGCAGAAACTGATTTGGTATGAGTCCGAAAAGTCACGGCATACGAACACGGTTATGGGGCGGGGAGGACACTGCACCGAATGTCGGCTGTTTTCATACACAGCACGGCACTGACACCTCTCTAAACGGCCACAAAAATGTTTCCCGACTGTGGCCGTTGCGTAGAGGTTCGACTATGTTTATCTCGCAAAACTCCAAGGTAAATTCATAAGGGCCGTCATGTTATACGGGCTGAGCTCGTTCGAGAAGGGAGGAAACCAGGGAAAATAATAACTATGACAAACTGCATAGTAAGTAATTATTTTAGGTGACAGTTTTGACTAAACATCAACTCACCCCCATCTGGTAGTAGTCTGTTCCTTCTATAGACACCAAGCTACCAGGACTCGCCTTCTTGCTGGAATTATTCAGATCACATTCAACGGAACCCCAACTAGTATGACGAACGTTGACCGAGAAGCACCATGGTAACCATACACAGGTGTTCCAACAAACTGGTTTTAGACTCGTTGTCATGGTTTTGATCACGTGATTTACTAGTGCCTTTCCTCCTTCTTTGACGAAACGATAAGCTTCACACGATTCGGCAAAGGAATTATGAAATGACGCGAATTGTAAAATGACAACAGCGAGAACAAGGAACTTTGTGTTGATATTCATTTCTGTCAATAACAACAACAACAACAATAATAATAATAATAATAATAATAATAATAATAATAATAATAATAATAATAATAATAATATATAGATTTAGGCACTGCCTAAAAGCGGAGCTCCCATAAATAGTATATATAGTGCTAAAAACGTGACAATTGTGTGACGCGGAATAACGCCGGTTACAGCGTGACCACTTCTTTACCAGAACCCAGAAAAAAAAACTGAAAGATGGGTGGGTGGGTAGGTAGGTAGGTAGGTAGGTAGGTAGGTAGGTAGGTAGGTAGGTAGGTAGGTAGGTGGGTAGGTAGGTGGGTGGGTAGGTAGGTAGGTAGGTAGGTGGGTGGGTAGGTAGGTAGGTAGGTGGGTAGGTAGGTAGGTAGGTGGGTAGGTAGGTAGGTAGGTGGGTAGGTAGGTAGGTATGTATGTATGTATGGACAAGGTGATGACGTAATCAAGCCATGAAAAATCAACTCGATGGGTTACAATCTTTTCTTAAGTATGGTGCTCCGCTAATAATAATAATAATAATAATAATAATAATAATTTAATTTTTTTTAAATGAAATTTTAATGATAATCAGAATTTAATCCCTGCCTAGTTTCCTATTAATAATAATAATAATAATAATAATAATAATAATAATAATAATAATAATAATAATAATAATAATTTTAAATCATAAAATATTTCTATGTGTTTAACTATCATACAATACACCGAATAGAAATATGAAAAACTAGAAAACATCAGTGGCGCCCGAATTCCTTCTACAACAGTATCTACGGACAACTGATCACGCCACTAGTAAACGTCATCCCTCGTTTACATAAAACACCCGTTCTTGTTTTACGAGGGTAGAACTTAATAGCCATGAAGTGGCTAACAGACCTGTGGCCCTCGTTCCATGATCGAATTGGACTTTAGAAGTTGATTTTCGCGGAGGGAGGAAAACCGTTGAAGCCGGAGAAAAACCCTCGAAGCACAGGAGAGAACCAACTAAAAACCCTATTCACAAACAACACCGAGCCCGGCGGGAATCGAACTCTGGTCGCCTTGGTGAGAGGCGAGCTCTCTCACCGCTACGCCATCCGTGCTTCCCATAAAGGGTTTTTAAAGGGAATTTTGTCCGGCCCGCACGCTTTCTTGTGATTGAGGTTGGACAAGACTTTCTGTACGCGATCTTCGGTTACGGTTAAGATCTCGGGTGAATCTGACTTCATTGGAAAGCGTTCAAGTGGAGATGGTAGTCTATACTCCTCCAGCGGTGCTAACAGTGCAGAATTAATTACATTTGCTTGGTCTTTCTGTGACAAGCTAGAAAACTCTTCGACATCTATCTGACTGACCAAATCACTATTATTGGACTATGATCCGCTTAAACGTTTCACTTCTTCCCACCATTTCTTTAGATTCACACCTTTCAGTTGTTGGATTCTTGAGTCATAGTATTAGGCTCTACAGGCCTTCCTCTCTCGATTAACCAAATTTCTGAAATTCTTAAATTGAACGGAGTCAGGACAAACTTCTGTAAAACTTCGATGTATGGCAAACAAAATATCTAAAAAGTAGAACATTTTACCAGACCGATTTTGAGTAAATCGTAAAACATTTTGAATCCGAGATTTTGCGTGCGTAAACTATATGTTTATTCATAAAGTTGCTTAGTTTCGTTTATAAATTTTCAATAACCTTACATCTAAATCAAACAAAATGTTTCTTTTGCTTATTATTTGAGACTTTGAAAGTTTTAAAGAGTTTCTCCTTTTCGTTTTTGAGATTGATTTTTTTTATAGGAAACCACAGTTTTCATTGAGTGCCCAATATTGTAGTTTTAGCTAGTTTTAGAACTTTTTCTTGATATATTTAAAACCGTTTTTGCGATTTACTTAAATTTATTTAAATTTTCATAAACTTCAATCCAAGTAGAATATTTTATGTTAACTTCATAATATTCGAACTAACAAAAGTTAGTTTAACGGCCGTTCAAAAATGTTCGGTACGGTTGTTTGAAAACAGGAGGGTAACACCTTAGGCATGCCAACCACAAACCTAAAGTGGAATGAAAACCAAATCTAGAAGTACTTTAATTAAATCACCTGAAATGTATTTGCCTATAATTGTTAATTTGGCGATTTCGCGACACTTTAATTTCGCGATTTCATTGAATAAAATCGCAGTCATAATTATTTTCCGAATACGCAGTTAGGGTAAACCGTTGCCGGTAAGTATGGCTACATCGACTGATTTCAACGAGGAAAATTGCATGTCTTTACTGGAGTTTGAATTTGACATGTGGGGAAATGACGACGATGGTTTCTACAATGTTAAACATGACAAACCGATTTTCTTGACAATCTTACCTGCGTAAAAGAAAAACTGGCGACTCTCTGCAGCTGGACTTCTTTCTTTTTACTAAAAGTACTTGGAAACGAAACTGAGACAAACTATAAAAAAATGTTTTTAAGTCTCTAGTTAGCCCCCACGAAGTCAGAACACAGCATCGGAAAATAAGTTTGAGAGAGACAGCCTCTCTTCAGTCTCTTGTTTTGCTCAATATGAGTTCATGATATTAATTATTTATTTTCAATTTTTTTAGGGTTTGATTGTTATCATTCCTAATCATTCTATTGTTCCTTGACTACGACAGGCGTTAAAGTGACTCGACCCAATAATTTTGCATGCGCACCTTCCAACTTCAGTTTGAACCTCATATGCCTAAAGAGATTGATCTAGTTATCCCCTACGAAAACAGAACACACGAAAACAAGTTTGAGAGAAAAGGTCTGTTTTCAGTCTCATGTTTTGCTCAATATGAGTTCAGGATATCAATTATTTATTTTCATTTTGGGGTTTGATTGTTATCATTCCTAATCATTCTATTGTTCCTTGACTACGACAGGTTTTACCAACGAAAGTACTATCTATCCTCACTACAACAGTAAACTTAGTATCGTTTTAAATTCTAGTTTCGAACCGCTATGCGAATTTTTGTCTATCGACCCCAAATCAGTCAAAAGACGCCGATTTTGAACGTCGCCGAGGCCTACTTTCAAAGTCCGTTTTCTCGGGGTTTTTCTGAAAATGAAAACTTATTTTTTAGTTTAAACTGAAGCTTAGTGCATCTTCTGACTAGAAACAGCAATATTGTTTTGGAATGTGCAAATTACGAGGGGAAAAATCTTAACCGATCGAGACTACTGTATGCGTGACTTGAAAAACGAAGATTAATAGCCTTAGAATATTGCAAATTTCTCACTTGTGGCACCTAACCAACCTACAAAATACCATCCTACTTTGAGATAAGAAGCTATTTTGTAGATCTATGCAATAAAATTTACGGAACATTGCGTTTCTAACCCAATGAGGTAGGTCTCAATTTGTGCTTTTTGCAGGTATTTCCTTGCGTGACACTAGAGGCCGTTGAGTCTGTAACGCCTACTTCTTTGCTCATTATCCTCAATACTATCACCCAAAATAAGATATAATGAATGAAACCCTTATTATTACATGTTATTTGTTCCATCATAAAAGATTTCAGTCAGCCTTGTTTTAGTACTACTAAGCTATTTTGAAATTTCATCACACTATATTTTAATTTTATAATTTGCATATCTCAAGGTCGGGAGGCCAAACATGGTTAATTTTTTTAAAGGAATTATTGTTTTATAACTTCGAAGTGGCATTATTATGCTACAAAAGTCCAAAACAACTTTTCTTGCTTTTAGAGATGGACAATTTTATTTATTTTAGTCAAAGCTAACATATAATTGACTCTTATCATGCTAGCGTGACATAATATATCTGAGTTATCGAAAAAAGAAGTTCACTATCAAATTTGTCACATCAAAAATAGTAAAAATGCAAAGCTTCGTAAATATTGCCCTGACTGACCAAGATATGCATTATTGAAACTAAGCATGCTTGCAAGGAGCTCCCCCACCCTAACTTTAGATTTTACTACATTATTATGGTTAGACCTGGGGACTATTTATTTTTTATTGGGAGGGGTTTTGATAATTTGGGGTAACTTGCGCCTAAAATTTTGCATGATCCCCCCTTTGCATTGTATACACATTTTGAAACCTGACCCCCCTCAAGATACACATATATTTTTAATAACCCCCTCAAATATCAAAAATATAGCTTCCGAAAATAAAGTTTCCCCCAACCCCCAATTTTGCCGACATCCCCCCTACCCATACACTAATAAATGAAAGCCCCTTATATATCTTTAAAGTTATGAGAATTTTGCGTTCTGGCTATGAAAAAGAAGAGAAAAAAAATTTCTGATATATTAAAGATAGTATCAAAATAGTTTATACAAGAATTGTTTTGGGTAGCCCACTCACTTACCAATATTTTCGTGGCTGACCCCCCTCTAGGCCAAAATATTTTCTCATGAATGCCACCCACCTCAAACAGGGGCGGACGAAAGAACTAAAAAGCTGGAGGGGGGATGGGGGTTAAAATCTCCAAAATAAGTGAACCAAAAAAAGCCAAAATTCGCGAACCATTTTTATCCTAAAAGTGTGAAATTTGCCTAAACAAAGTAGGAGGGGGCTCCTTAGCCTCCGTCCTTCGCGTCTATGTCAAAACCATCAGCCCCTTCCCCTCCTGATCAAAGAAATAAACGGTCCCCTGGGTGAGAGGACTGGTCGAAAAGCAGACCCGGAACAAGTTACAGCGGAAATATGCTGTGCGAAAAATGAGGAAAGCAAAAGTCGTTTTGAACGAAAAGAAGATATCCATTTTTAAAACTAAGACATTTTGTGGAATTTTTGCAAAGAAAATATCTAAAAAGTAGAAAATTTTACCAGACCGATTAAATCGATGAGTAAATCGTAAAACATTTTGAATCCGAGATTTTGCGTGCGTAAACTATATGTTTATTCATAAAGTTGCTTAGTTTCGTTTATAAATATTTAATAACCTTACTTCTAAATCATACAAAATGTTCCTTTTGCCTATGATTTGAGACTTTGAAAGTTTTAAAGAGTTTCTCCTTTTCGTTTTTGAGATTGATTTTTTTTAATAGGAAACCACAGTCATCGGGCAGAATTCTATTGTTCTCGGCGACATATACTTACGGGTGCTAAAGTTATAGATTTTGGCATAATTACTATGCATGGCTGATCACAATGACTTGATTTATTCATAATTTTAGTTTGTGAGCCAAGATTCTATGGCAACGCATTTTGGTGGCTGTCAATCAAACTTCTTAACAAACGCTGTCATCATGCTACTGTCAAGAAAGACAGGAATTTTAGCCCGAATTTTTAACTGAGAAGAAAGCGCCGTTCAGTTTATATTCACAGGCCGGCATCTTGTGTTTACTAGATGTGAAGAAACTATAAACAAACCCAACAACGCTGATGATCCTAGTGATACTTTGATCGAGAGTGAAATCTCCAAAAATTCAATGCCAAAAAACTCAGTATGAAACACTGATTCCAGTGATTGTTCTATAAATTCCGTACGAAGCAAACCGAACACCACTGATGATTTCAATGATTCTTTCGATGAGTCGGACGAGCCTTGTTACAGTGTGGTTCTTGGTACTTACAACTAAAGTTATAAGGATTGAAGTTTTTTGAAGACGAAGCAGCGAAGCATGAAAAACAGTAAACACTGAGCGTCCTTCAGTAAATAATTGAAAAACTCCTATTTTCTGTCTTCGTATCAAAAACATAACAAAATCTTTTCTCACTATGAAAATCTCTTTAATTTAGCGTAAGATAGATGGTTTTACGTTAACTAGAGCGAAAGATATTGAAGTTTGAGGTTTGGTTAAGAACAGGTGTGAAAACTGAGCGTCCTTTAGTAAATGTTTAGAATACCCTAGTTTTTTCTTTTCTTATCAAAAGCATAGTAAAACTTCATTCGCCAACAAAAACTTTTTCATTTGAAGTAGGAATGATGGTTTTACTCCGACTATACAGCCAAAGATATTCAAGGTTTAATTTTCTATTTCCGAAGAGTTTATAATTTCGGTGTTGTTTGACTGAAGCTTGTTAGGCGTCATGTAGTCACTTTCAAGTCGTACTCTAGGGGAAGACCGTTTTCAAACACCAATAAAAATGATTCGAATTATCTTTGGTTGAGACGTTTCAGTCGTGATATTCGTTAACAAGAGACTGGTTTTCGTCAGTAAGTAACACATGTCTTTGTGTTAACTGGTAAAGTTTTTGTTTCTCTTGTTATCAGTTATGATACAGACGATGGTTCCAGTAGGCGGAGCTTGTGTTTCTTCGGATGACGCGGGAGATCAGTTTAAACCTCACTCATTAGTATGCATTTTGCTACCTATTTCTGAAAAAGTAGATTTTCCGACCAAAAAAGCCGACCTGCTGCTAACTTTTTACATTAGATATATCTTCATACGAGAAATAAACGTTTTCGATGAGTACAACAGCCATTTTGGGCTATTTTCTTTGTAAATGAGTGCGAGCAGTCAAGTAGAACATTTGAATTAGGAGCTCTTGAGCTCATGAATGTTGGATTTTAGATGTGTTTCTCATTGGATAACGTCAAATTATATAAAAAGACACCCTAGCAGCTGTGCATACTATACATTTTCCAATAATTGCCCTCTCGGCATTCCATAATGTCTTACTTAAAACAATAGAATTCAAGATGGCCGCCCTGCCAGTAAAAAGCTCTATTCTCATTTATAGTTTATTTTTCAGAAAATTATTTGCAAGAATGATTGCCGTACACAAAAAATTGGGTGGCATGCTACATACTTACTTTATTGTCTACAATCTCAGTTCTATAGTTCTATAAAGTTTTCTACCTTATGAGAGGGTCGTGGAGGTGGGTCCTAACCCTAGTTCCCAGCTCAGACGTTTGCAAAATCCCAATCCCAGTAATGGTTAAATCACAGTCCCAGAAATCCCAATTTCCCAGCTAAAAAAAGGCGAATCCCAGCTACCATTTTACCCCTTCAGAACCCTCTTATGAAGTGGTTACCTGATAAAATGCATGCGAGACAACATTGCTACGGGGGAGAGGGGGACGGTCTTCCAGAATAGTAGGTGGCACATATTATTTTGCAGGAGATATTAGCTCTCCACACTTTTCAGAAGTCAATTGTATACGTTCACTAAATGAGGGTCTGGATGGGGGGTTCAGCTGTCAGTCGTTAGTTAGATTTCCGACTTTCTGTCAACTAAATTTCAGGATTTTTTGTTATATTTTTAGCATCCAAAGTTGTTAGGTTTTTAATTTTTTTTGATGGCGTGGACGTGTGCGCGCGCTCAAAAA
Source organism: Anthopleura xanthogrammica (assembly GCA_964019055.1). Lineage (NCBI taxonomy): Eukaryota > Metazoa > Cnidaria > Anthozoa > Actiniaria > Actiniidae > Anthopleura > Anthopleura xanthogrammica. The sequence continues at coordinate 27,579,433 of OZ025206.1, read as the reverse complement.
AACTATACTTTTTGCCGATTTTTCTCACTTTTTTCAACAAAATCTATTAGATAAAGCAAAAAGATCAGGATTGGCTATGTTCTGTTCTCTAATAGAACACTGTTGAACACTCAAAAAGACGCGAGATTGATGTTTTTCCTTAAAAAATCTTTACATGCTTTCGCTACTTCCAGGTTTGGATGAAGCACACAATTTTTGACGCACAGGAGTAGGGTATGGCGAAAATTGTCTGTACGCGGATGCTAAAAATAGCCCAACCGGGAATTCACATGGCGCGCGCGGTATTAAGAAGTTTCCCTCACTTATTTATGCTCTCTTGATAAAACCTAGAAATAGAAGTTGGTGTGCTAAAATTGACAACTTTTGTGTTAAAGATATATAAGAAGTGAAATACTTATGACTAGAAACAGCTACATGGTCACGAGTAAATGTATATTTGGGTCGAAAAAATCATAAAAATTCTTCCTTTTTGTTTCTGTAGCTGGTTATTTCTTATATAAATTTAAATATCATAAGATGCATTTACTCTGGAAACATCTTCGAATCACTCTTCAGCATAATATGAGCGGTTTTTACCCTAGTTACTTCCAAACAGCAATGCATTATGGGGAATGTAAAAGCGATGAATAAAATTCAGAATTAATTAATGAAGATGAAACAACAGCTTCAAGTTCAAACTGGATTTTGAGCCATTTTTTCGTGTTTCACGTCAAGCCGATTCGGGAAAGGTCTTTCGGACATATCTTAATGTTATGCTGTTCTTCATCTTTAACATTTTTATAGTTTTTAGCAGCTTTTTCTGAGTTTTATTAATGGCTAAAAACCATACCAAACGAAGAAAAACGAAAGTAAGATACGTCTAGCCCAAGGAAAATGCCTGAGTACGTGGTTACGAGTAAATGTATGGGCGGCGGAAGAACAAAAACTGGAGGGGCTGTAATCGCCAAAATTGCCGAAACAAAAAGGAAAAAAAGTCAAAATCGCTGAAGCAAAAATAATAATAATAATAATAATAATAATAATAATAAAAATAATAATAAAAAACCCGACAAAATCGTCGAAGCACAAAAAAAGGGTTTGTTATCAAATTTGTCACATCCATAATAGTAAAATTTTAAAGTTTTTTAAAAATTGCTCTAAACTTACGAAGATATAATTTTTTGAAACTAAGCATTTTTGCAAAAAAATATATGTTGCCTGGCATTACGTGCCCGGTAAGCCTCGTTATCAGTCTAGACACATACATTTCTTTGCAAAAATTCAACAAAAATTCTTTGTTTCAAAAATTCATAACTTCGTCAATTTAAGAGCAATCTTTACGAAACTTTGCAATTTTACTAATATCGATGTGACATATATGGTAGTATATAGATTGTTGATCACGAAGTTGTTCGATTCCTTATATAAATTTTATGGTTTTTAGGATTCTTAGTCTATGATATTTTTGACCCATACATTCAAACTAACCACATACACTGGAACATTGCTTGGGCTACCTGTGGTAACTCGATCGGATTACTCTACTGGTTTCTCACAGATAAAGGGTTTTTTCTCAAGGCAGTGTCTACCAAACCACTGACCATCTTTACCTGCGGCTGCGCAGTGATGATTGGTCACCAGATGCTTTATGTGGCGTGACGTCATCAAAGCTGTGAAGTTATCATGTGGGCTGCCATCTGACCATGAAAACTGACTGGTATGGCTCGTCCTGTTTAAACCAATCCAAACAGCTGACAGGTCTGGAATATCAATCGCTGAAAGAAAAAGAAAGTAGGTGAGAAACTGAAGAAAGAATGAAAGACAGACAGACAGACAGACAGACAGACAGACAGACAGACAGACAGACAGACAGACAGACAGACAGAATGAATGAATGAATCACTTTTATTTATACACGGTAGTTCCATAAGTTATAAACTTCTTTACATGAAAGCCGTGATAAAAAGAGTCTGGGTATATATACAATATGTACGACATTAAATATGAAAGAAAATTTCAAATTATATAATAAAAACAGACAGACAGACAGACAGACAGACAGACAGACAGACAGACAGACAGACAGACAGACAGACAGACAGACAGACAGACAGACAGACAGACAGATTGATTGATTGATTCATTGATAGATAGATAGCACCTTCATTTAAAAACGATTGTTCCAAAAGTATAAAAACTTCTTTACATGGAAGTCGTTATAAAATGATTAATATGTAATAATATATAATAAGTGATAGATAAAACATGAGCGGGAGACCTTTATGGGGATTTAAAATGGCGAGCCGCAGGCGACAGACAGAAAGAAAGAAAGAAAGAAAGAAAGAAAGAAGTGTCACTAGGACGATTGCATTACTACTAGAATCCCTTACACACTTTCTTTTGTTCAGTTCATTAGCACCAATTTGTCTTCTTTTCTCATAAGGAAATACAAGTTTGAATACGTAAGGAAATTCATGAAGCATTCTGGTAGTGGCGATCAAATGACGCCATCATGCAAACGTCCTGATGAAATTCTTTCTTTGATGTCTAATCAAAAACTAAAATTTAAAAAAATAAAGAGCGGTCCCTGCCCGGTTGGAGTGTCTACAAGGTCAAAGCATGTAGGCTGCTTTCAGAAGGTGTAGTTATAGATTGTCTCGGCTGTTGAATGCACCTTGACTTCATCCCCAAAACCACACCCTAATTTAACATTGAACCACGTCTCTCGTGGTTGGTTGACCGTATTCCACTGACATGGATTAATGGCATGAATAAGAAACCTGAAAAACATTTCAAGTTGTTGACTTACATTGTGCAAAGTCTTTCTTGATGTCATTGATACTGAGTTTTCTGTTATACATTTTCAAATTGCTCATGTGTCCTTTGAACGAGTTTACATAGTTTGGATCGTAAAATTTGCCCCTGCTCATCCCAATGGTATAGTAGGAAGTGTCCTCGGTCATTGCTCCTGAGAAGGTGTCAGGGATGTTTAATGTGTCTTTTATTATACCATTAATGGCGACTTCTACTGTCGTCGTACTGTCATCACTTTTCCAACTTACAGCGATATCCGTCCAAACTCCGAACTCAATACTAACAAAAATAAGACATGGGCGTCATTTTTTCAAGCAAAAATCAAATAATTGACAGTCAATAGCACTGGATGGAGAGAGGTCCTTATAATATGCAAAAAGAAAAAAGTGGTGGGGCTGCCCCTCCCCTTCCGTGGTCCCTGCGAATTAGGTTCAGCACAAAGAACGCCGTATTTGTTGCTCCAAATAAATTGATTTTTTTCCAAAATGGCGGCCGAAAATTCAAATGAGTTGAAATTATAAACCAATACCAGCACTAGAAAGAGCATCTTTACTTTAGTAACCTTACAAGATTCATTATGTCATGTGTTATATCGGCCGAGAAAACGCTTTTTGAAAATCGACAAATTTACAGACGTTTGTATACGCTATACCCCCAGCCATACAAACTACTGTATAAAATTTGTCGATTTTCAAAAAACGTTTTCTCGGCCGATATAACACCTAAAACAATGAATAGCTATAAAGATGCTCTTTCTAGTGCTGGTTTGGTTTTTCACAGCTTAGCTTAATTTTGATTCATTTGAATTTGCGGCCGCTATTTTTGAAAAAAGGTCTACAGGCAATGTGCTTCAAAGCCCACAAAGCCGCACTCTGGGAAACTGAGTCATGCAAAAATGGAACAGCGAAATCAAAGGAAATTTTGAAATGCTTACATTTCCATAGTAAATATCGAAGGAAAAAATGTCAGATGAATTTTTAGAGGAGCCAAAAAAGCGTAAGGACTCACTTTCCCATCATGCTTTGTGCTAGAAATTCGATCTCATGCATATGTTTTGGTAGACGTCAATAAAAGTTTATCCTTGACATTATTGTCGGAAAACACAAACTTATCAAGGCACGTGCCACGTGGAATGTTGTGGAAGCACCTTGAAAAGCAACTTCGTCGCGACAGCAAATTGTACGATTTTGCGCGTGTGAATGAAAAGTGCTGTAAACTCGTCGCATGAGTGAAGCAGCGTCTAGAACGGCCCTTAGTAACAGTCCTTGAGTCTTGGTCTAGAAAGCAGCATTATTATAGTGGATTTCTAGTGTAACTGTCGAAATGATCGTGAACTAGACTTACCTTATAGCAGTTGTCCTGGTAATCGGACTTGTGTCAGTTTTTAATGAAGCTTTGATCGATTTTTCGCTTGTTATCAGCCAAATACAGATACTGGGCACAGGATATCCACTGAATAGCACAGGATACCTGGCTATGGATTCGAGGAATCGAACCCAAAGAATAATAGTAAATTCTCTTGTAAATCGAACAGCAGGTATTTCAACTAAAGCTTTATCTCCACTGAAATACAGCGCTTTTCGTCCATCAGCCACTTCGTATCGTACCTCACCCGTGGTGATCTGGAACCTTTCAAGATAATAAGAGATCACGTGGTAGAAGTTAGTGTACGACCATGGACCGCGGTGTCATGGAAACACTATTTATGTAAATTATATGTTATCCTAGAGGTCACGTGATAAAAATTCATAATGGTAATTGAACTGAGTGGAGTGCAATTTATAATGGTAATAGAACTGAGTTGAGTGCAATTTGGGCTGAAATCGCAAGAGTGATTACAAAATTGCACGACCGCGCAGCGGGAGTGCAATTTGTTAATCACGAGTGTGATTTCTGCCCAAAATTGCAAGACACTCAGTTCTATTACCTATTAATCATTTCCATTTTGAAACTTAATATATTAAAATACTCAACAGTTATATGTAGCTTCAAAAGTGATTGTTTGACAAAATGATGCAATTAATGATTCAAAATAGTGCAATTAATGCTTAAATCGCACACTTTGTAGCCAATCAGATTTCAGGATTTGCTAATGATTTCAAAATGGATATGATTAGGTCTGAAATCAAATTTGTTAATCACGAGTTTAATTTCAGACCAAAATTGCACGACACGAAGTTCAATTACCACTTAATTATATCCATTTTAAAATCACTACAGTAGGAATTTAAAATTTAAATCCATTTTTTAAATTTCATCTATTTTCACCTAGAAAATCTCCTTCAAAATGTTTGTTTTCTGTGATCTGATTTATAAAATATTATGCTTTCTGCAATTTCATTGGCTCTTCAAAACAGTGCGATTTAAAACTCAAAATGGTGCGATATAATAATATATATATATATAATAAGATATAATAAATGAATAATCATTAGCAAATCCTGAAATCTGATTGGCTACAAAGTGTGCGATTTAAGCATTAATTGCACTATTTTGAATCATTAATTGCAAAATCTCCTTCAAAATGTTTGTTTTCTGTGATCTGATTTATAAAATATTATGCTTTCTGCAATTTCATTGGCTCTTCAAAACAGTGCGATTTAAAACTCAAAATGGTGCGATATAATAATATATATATATATAATAAGATATAATAAATGAATAATCATTAGCAAATCCTGAAATCTGATTGGCTACAAAGTGTGCGATTTAAGCATTAATTGCACTATTTTGAATCATTAATTGCAAAATCTCCTTCAAAATGTTTGTTTTCTGTGATCTGATTTATAAAATATTATGCTTTCTGCAATTTCATTGGCTCTTCAAAACAGTGCGATTTAAAACTCAAAATGGTGCGATATAATAATATATATATATATAATAAGATATAATAAATGAATAAATCGCACTGCTGAAAGCCAATCAGATTGCAGAATTTGCTTGTGATTTCAAAATGGATATAATTAATATGAAAAACGTCGAGACAGAAAGAAAAAGGGAAAACATGAGAGTCTTGTTGTGGTCCACGGAGAATAAATCAGCTCACGAAGAGTCAAGAGTCACAGATACAGAGGCAGGGTTTAGGCATTCAAGACGAAGTGCTCAAATCGGAGTCAATCTTTTGTATCACATCGTGGGACACTCACAACAGAGCTGAAGCCCAGGATCCAATTGGAATGTGAGGGAGGAAAAATAGTATTTTTGAAAAAGGTTTTGGATATGACATTTGTAATCCTGCAAAAGTTCTTTGAATAAGGAAAGCAAGAATATTTTTGCTCTCCAGTCACGTGATTTCCTGCAAAAGGCCTATTCTCTGGTCTTCTCCTTATTCTATAAAAATCAAGCACCTGATCGGTGAAAGGAGAATGAGTTAAAGGTATAAAAGTACTATAAGATATGGTAAGTAATGCAATTTTTTTGCATCAGTATAAAGAGTTTTAAGTACACATAGTATTAAACGTGTTTTGACTTACTTGATATCTTTGTCTGTACCGTCCAGTCTAAACTGAGCCACTCCACCCTCTAGTGATGTACCTTAACCATAAATAAGAAAAGGTCTTAGTTTCGATACCAGCAGCAGTAATTTACAGGTTACAAAAAACACGTGGAGGGGGAAGGTTGATTGGGTGGCTAGCCATCCAAATGAAATTATTATACGATAGCCCACATGCATTCATCTATTTAATCTAATGTGTTCCTAGATTACGAAGCAGTGTTCGTTGGTTCTCTCCTGTGCTTCGAGGGTTTTTTCGGGTTCTCCGGTTTTTCCTCCCTCCTCAAAAATCAACTTCTAAATTCCAATTAGAATGAGTGGAAGAAGAGCCTCTCTGTGGAATCTAATTTTAATTCTCTTTTATTTTATTTGTTTTATTCATAAGAGAGAGGAAAATAATATGGTGTAAATAAAGGTCTTTTAAAAGAGATTATTCATCCTTTAGTCTCAGCTTCCTTGCCCCTCTCCACATACTACACTCATCTAATTTGAACAAACTATTTTCAAAAATTCTGGATAGTGTTTTGACTTACCATTCGTTTTGTTCATACGGTCTTTCACGAATACATTGTACGCAAAATCATTTTCATGATGACTGGAGATTGACATGAGGTCTCCACCCAGGGACTGGCAATAACTGCGAGCATCCAACCACGTCATGATCACGTCCTTGAAGAGTTTTAGAGCAACTTTACCATACCTATACCAGCCATTCCCAAGATCTGAATAAAATAAATTAAGACTGAGTGACTCGGACTGACTGTAAATAGGGAGCTTGAGATTTGACCACGATTGGAAAATATTAAAGAAAAAACATCTCCGCAGTCCCTGCTTTAGCGCTCAAAAACGAAAAGAAAAATCTTTCATGTAGCTTGAAATGAAAATGTTCAGTAATGAATTACTAGAAAGAAATACGTATACCAAACAAAAAAAGGTGCACGGTAACATTTCGATTTTACTCTTCAAATCTATCAGGGAATAAGCTCGCCTTTCAAGAAGTATTTTATTTGTACTGGTATATTTCAAAAAAGATTGTTGAAGGCAAAGGTTTGAGCATGCGCATTAATGGCCACTGATTCATCAAATCCTGGCACTACAGTCTTTCGGAGGAGAAAGGAAACGAGATAACTGTACTGTATAAGAAAACTAGTAAAAACAGAAAAGAAATCAGCTATAGGAATTTGTTGAATGACAATGGTTGAACCAGACTTGTTTTTGCCTTTTCTATGGCTCCTCGGTGCCAATAACATGCAGCTCATAAAATTTTGCTCATCTTGTTCAACTAATTTTTTCATAACTGAACAAACCTTCTTTTCTTTTGACTTCCGTTGCTTGTTTCAGATAATCGGGCACATCCTGGTGGGAAAAATACTATATTAACCATTTATAGTGTTAGAGATATACTCATCTCACACCATTAAAAATACAGCCAATCAGAATGCTGGAAATTCGTTGTATGTTCAGCGGTGTTCCACTGTGGAACATTATGGATTGCGGTCTGGATGTCAGTCTAGGTATTTTCAATGATGTTGGGTAAAATAGTTACACAATGCTTACTATTTGCACACCATGGGATATCCCACTTGTCACTTGTTTGGTATGAGTGTGAAAAGTCAAAATAAAGTAAAGTAAAGTTCCAATAATTAGAGTGAAATCACTAAACCCGTGAAATAGATTTTTTTTAAAATAATATTTAAACAGGTTGCCCAATTCAGCATAGCTGGTTTAAATGGGGACCTGTATAACTAAATCTAATAACAATACAACAACATTAAATACAAATAATGGTAACACAAGATGAAAAGGAGAAACGAAAAGAAATTACAAAGATTTGAAGATATTAGATATTAGACTAATACACTTTAGTAGACACTTATTCCATTGTTTTCTTGTGTGTCTATTTGAATATTTCTTTTTCACAAGCAATTTTTATTTTACAGGTTTAGATATTTCACTCTAATGTCGGTAGTTCCTTCAGTTGAAATTCAACTCCTATCAATGGAGGCCGACGGTGCTCTGTTTTCAAAGCTGAAGCTACACGGATTAGAAAGAAGTCAAAACAGACGTGGATCATGAGGATCGAACCACAGACCTCTAGCCCCTAAGGCCGCGCACTAACCAACCGAGCTAAGCATGTTCACGGCACACGGCACGGTTACGGCACGGCGAGGACACGGCACCGAATTGTCAGCTGTTTTCATACACGACACGGCACGGCACTGACACCTCTCTACATTTACGGGCACTAAGGTTCGATTGCATTTATCTCGAAAAACTCCACGGTAAATTCATAAGGGCCGTCATTTTATACGGGCTGAGCTCGTTCGAGAAGGGAGGAAACCAGGGAAAATAATAATTATGACAAACTGCATAGTAAGTAATTAATTTAGGTGACAGTTTTGACTAAATGTCAACTCACCCCCATCTGGTAGTAGTCTGTTCCTTCTATAGACACCAAGCTACCAGGACTCGCCTTCTTGCTGGAATTATTCAGATCACATTCAACGGAACCCCAACTAGTATGACGAACGTTGACCGAGAAGCACCATGGTAACCATACACAGGTGTTCCAACAAACTGGTTTTAGACTCGTTGTCATGGTTTTGATCACGTGATTTACTAGTGCCTTTCCTCCTTCTTTGACGAAACGATAAGCTTCACACGATTCGGCGAAGGAATTACGAAATGACGCGAATTGTAAAATGATAACAGCGAAAACAAGGAACTTTGTGTTGATATTCATTTCTGTCAATAACAACAACCACAACAACAATAATAATAATGATACTAATAATAATAACAACAATAATAATATTAATAATAATAATAATAATAATAGTAATAATAATAATAATAGTAATAATAATAACAACAATAATAATATTAATAATAATAATAATAATAATAGTAATAGTAAGGAGAGCAGTCATAGGATCAAAGAGCTACAAAGATACTTTTTGTAATGAAAATATCTCAAAATGGAAAGATGAACTTGAAACGCTAGCTGAGATTGCTAAGAACCAACCACAATCTGCCTACATTGCCTTTACGAAAGGGTATAGGAATAAGTTCACCTATTTTATGCGGACAATTGACTCTTTTGAAGACTACATAGAACCTATTGATGAAGTGATTAATGAGATGCTTCTTCCGGCACTTTTTGGACAAACAGAGCCTCTACCTAAAGATTTATCTGGGATCCTGTCGATGCGTCCCGCCCAGGGAGTTTTAGGCATACCTTGCCTAGAGGAAGACTCGCCACGACAATACTCCGCATCAAAGATTATAACAGCATCACATGCTGATGCTATTATTAGCCAAACTTTAAAAGCTGATTTGGAAACTGAAGGCATTAAAAAACAACAACAATCAGTTAAAGCGGAGAACTCAAGGATAAAGATTGAACAGATAGATGCATCTTTACCACCTGATCTGCTTCGTCAAGTCAACCAAGCAAGAGATAAAGGTTCTAGTAATTGGCTGAATGCTATACCATTTGAAGAGCAGGGTCTAGTTTTAAATAAGCAAGAATTCAAGGATGCCCTTCGATTACGCTACAACTTGCCTTTACATGATTTGCCAAATGCCTGCCCATGTGGCTCGCCCTTTAACGTTAACCACGCCCTGTCGTGCAAGAAAGGAGGCTTTGTGGCCCAAAGGCATGATAATGTTCGAGATCTTCTGACAACGTTATTATGCAAAGTGTGCCATAACGTTCAAGTGGAACCTAAGCTTATTCCTCTCAACGACGAGAAATTCAAGCTTAAATCAACCACCACAAGTCAAGACGCACGCCTTGATATTAAGGCGGGTGGCTTCTGGCAACGAGGAGTTACAGCATTCTTTGATGTACGTGTATCGCATGTAAACTCCAAATGTAACCAGAACAAGTCTACCTCGACGATCTTTAAAGAACAGGAGAAAGAAAAGAAACGAAAATACGAAGAAAGGATCCTGGATGTGGAAATGGGAAGTTTTACCCCTTTGGTCTTTGGAACGAATGGTGGTATGGGTACAGAGTGTCAAATGTTTCTAAAGGCGCTGGCAGAGAAGATTTCAAGGAAAACGAACGAGCCATATGCAGAAACAATCACATACATAAGAACAAAACTATCCTTTGAAATACTTAGATCCATTAATCTATGTGTACGTGGGTCACGAGTTCCTTTTTATAAGAACAATGACTTTTTATTTGATTTTAAACTTAATGTAAATACAACAGAAATCAATTGATTTATTTTTAAATATTTTTCTTCTTAATAATTTTTTACATATTTTATAATTTTTTGTTTTTTAGATCCTTTAATATCGCTCGTTTTAACATTATAATTAATTATTGCTATTATTGTTTTCTTTATTATTGTTATTATAATTATTGTGAAATAAAGATATTATTGTTATAATAATATTAATAATAATAATAATAATAATAGTAATAATAATAACAACAATAATAATATTAATAATAATAATAATAATAGTAATAAAAATAACAACAATAATAATATTAATAATAATAATAATAATAGTAATAATAATAATAATAATAATAATAATAATAATAATAATAATAACAACAATAATAATATTAATAATAATAATAATAATAATAATAATAATAGTAATAATAATAACAACAATAATGATATGATTTATGTTATAGTCTTAGGATATATCCTCATGATTTATATATTTCCTTTTAATATTACATGTAAAAAGATATTTTTTAGTATTAATCCCTTTTTTTAGATTCTATAAATCATTAGTATCTTTATTATTCTTCAAAATCACTGTTAATATTTTCGTGTCTTTTTTACTATTGTCATTATTATTGTGAAATAAAGTTAAATTATTATAATAATATTAATAATAATAATAATAGTAATAATAAGTATTTTACAGTATGGTACGATCATACACATTTCAATAATAATAATAATAATAGTAGTTAGTAATAATATAATAATGATAATATAATAATAATGATAATAATAGTTTTATTTGATACTGCAATCTTTAAAAGAACAATAAAATATATGTCTATGTGTTTAAAACTACCATACAATCTTGTAAAAATATATAGCATCATAGAATGAATATCGAAATATATATATTATTCATAGAATTCAAAAAGAGGAAAAATTATATAAAAAGAAAAACCTATATCACTTAAGAAAAATACGAATGAAGAAAACCCTGAAAACTAGCTAAACATTTATACATATGGCACTCTCTACTGTGACATGATGGAGCAAAAAAAAAAATACAAAAAAAATATATGAAAAAAAATAATACAAAAAAAAATAATAATACAAAAAAAAAAAAAAAAAAAAAAAAAGTCATTGTTCAACTAGGGTAGCATTTAATAGCCAGTAATAATAATATAACCTTTCTTGGAGCGCATTTACACGGAGGTCTCAATGCTTTTACATTAGAAAATTCCAAATAATAATAAATACAGTAGTAATGATGAAAATGTTTTGAGTTCTGATTTGAAGAATGTTAATAGACTCGGTTTCTTTCAGAGATAGCTGCAAAGTGTTCCATGCATAGCTTAGGGGCGGCAATATAGAAATATCGGTTACTATATGATAATTATTTATTTATTCCATGAAGTTTGATGATATACGACCTTATCATCCTATAATCGTTCCTTGACTATGACAGGTGTTAAAACAATGTACCGAGTTTGAAAACTTTTAAGCATCAAAAAAGCTCAAATGAGAGTTCTTCATAACGATTACGAGTCTGAAAGATAATTGCATTTTAGACTCTGTAATTTTAGGGAATAATGTTTAATGTTGTTAGAATTACGACACAGAAAAAAATTGCAAACATTAAATAGAATGAGTACTTCATAACGATAAGGAATCTAGATTATTGGGAAAATGTTACCTGTACAAGTGTTCAGCTAGCTGACTGAAAGCAGAGAATTGCATCAGTATTAGACTCTGTAATTTTGGCACAAAAAAGGGTTGCATATCATAAGTAAATTAAACTAGCCGTCGTTATACTAAAAAAATACTTATGCTGATGCTCCGGTATTTGTAGGTATCAGATCATGAAGTTTTCAAATTCAATTTTTTTCAAAACCGCAATTCGGCCAAAACTAAATAAAATAACGGAATAGAAATGATAAATACGAAACAATATGAAAACAATTGATCTAATTTATCTTGAACAAATTTCTGTCACCAATACGAATTGTTTTTTCATGACATATCGTGCAGGTATTTAGAAATTAAAAATATACTGATTGAACACAATACATAAAATAAACGATGGATATATCTTAACTCACCGTAAAATCGTAAATTTGCCCTTAGCACTTAGATCCAGCCTGTGTTAGTAGTTCCCACCATAGTTAATGGAGTGGAATGGTTTGGAAACCTATTGTTCTAGGTTTTTGTTCAACCTTTTCTATTGTTATATGACGTTGACCGTGCACAGAGAAGAAAAAGTTGCAGCGTTTGTTCATCGTAAATTAGAGAACATAGACGTTTTTTCCTCAAAAATGTTATAAAATAGGAGATATTTCTTAATTAATTCTATATGATAAAAATTAATTGTTTACTGAAAAGGGTAATCACCTTTTTGAACGATTTCTTATTTATCATCTTGTAACTTAACTGTATCTGCGCGGGATTATATATCCTCTTCTTTGTAATCTTAGAATGAAAATTTTACACTTTCAAAATGTTCGTACATGAAAATAGTACAGAAACTAGTATTTTCAGCCATACTTGCTTTGGTTCATTGTGCACGGTCAATATCACGTGATGGTACGCTTCAACATCGCTCGCCAAACAAAAACCTAGAACAATAGGTTTCCAAACCATTCCACTCCATTAACTATGTTCCCACCATCAACACTTGATGTGGAAGGGTTTCTTAGATACATCATATTTTCGATAGTACTCAGCTGCGCATTGTAGAAAATATCACCAGGTTGTCTGCCGTCAGAACAATAGATATTATGCCTCTACTTCCAAAACAATGTTTTCGATGTTTTCGTAATTTCCTTTGCATAACATATTCATACACGAACACAAGCTGCAAGCATTGTAAACTCCCCATGTATTGAAGACTGCAGTGTGAGTCGAAGCGCGTAGGAGAAATAAAAAAGTTTACAACTTTACAGTTTTCTATGCTACTTACTAATTTTTTGTAAAGCTTTTTTGGTATAATTTTTTTTTAATTGTATTGTATTGTATTGTACTGGTTTAACTTTAAAATATTGTTTAGAAAAAATTATATCATCGTGGAATTGATATTCTATATTCTCGTCTTCGAATCGATAATCTCATCTTCTAATCGATAATCTCATATAGTGATTAATTATTTTCTTGTATAGTAATTTTTATTCTCAGCTCGTATAGACTCCTTGCAGCACGTCGGAATGTAGCTCAATTTGGAGGACAAAACAATAGGTTCCAATTCGCTGCTTTGACGTCGCGTGAAAGGGGTCTAGCTAGTTCAGTTATTCAGTCATTCATTTTGAATCACATCAAGCCTCTATCTTTTTTGTTCAAGATAAACTAGAGTACTTGTGATCATGGTTTTTTTATTCTGTTATTTTATTTAAAAATAATTGAATTTGAAGACTGATGGCTAGTTAAATTTATTTAATATATGCAACCACTGAGTTTATCTGTGTTGTAAATTTAACAATGAATAATATTCGCTATGCTAAATTACAGCCTGAGTCTAAAATGGAATTCTCTTTAAGTCAGCTAGCTGAACACATATCCAGGTAGCATTTTCCAAATATTTTTTTTATATTTCAAACAAGACCTTTAAAATCGCTGTTAAGTACTCTCATTTGAGCTTTTTTGATGCTTATAAGTTTTCAAACTCGGCACACTGTTTTAACACCTGTCATAGTCAAGGAAGGATAGAATGATTAGGTCGGATATCACACAAACTTCATGGAATAAATAATTGATATCATGAACTCGCATTGAGCAAAACAAGAGAGACAAGTCTCACGGGAAATGAAAAACTCAAGGCAAAAGAAACTAAACTAACGGCAAAAGAAATAGAAACTCACGGCAAAAGAAACTAAACTCACGAAAAAAGGAAGAAAGTCACAGCAAAATTAACAAAACTCACCACAGGTTGCCCAAGCGGGGTTTCTGTGTTGTTAAGCTTATAAGGCAATGTATCATGACGATCCTTAAAAAACAATTAGATCATACCAATAAATATTCTAGCTTGTGTCTCGTGTCCTTTGGGTTCTGTGAAGTTTCAGTCCATTTACATCAATATTAAGCGAGTATCGTGGTGGAGTACCCTCGCACTAAAAAAATTAGGAAAGTAGTACACTTCAGCCAGCTCGAGCCCTCGGTAAGGATATTATTGGCATCTAGTTCAGTCAAAATTACACATCACGCCAAAATTCCTTCAGCGATCCTTAGTCCGATAGTTGACTCTATTGTCGTGAGTTTAGTTTATTTTGCCTTGAGTTTTTGTTTCGGCGTGAGACTTGTGGGCCATCGTGACTACTAAATTCTGAGCGATTACGACGGTACAGTATATATTCAACGTTTCTTGTTTATCGCCGCTATCTTAACATTAATTTCTCAAATTTTTTACAAACTTCAATCTACGTAAAATATTTTGTGTGAGTTTCATAAAATTCGAACTACGGAAAGTAAGTTCAACAGCCGTTCACAAATGTTCGGTGCGGTTGTTCGGGTTGTTTGAAAGCAGGAGCTAGGGAAACACCATAATTCAGGTACTTCTAGAACTCTAACAATGAAAAACGTTTTGATTCCACTAGGTTTGTCAGGTCAGCATGACCGATTTTTTTTTCTATTTATCATTAGAAAAAACCTACTAATGGTCTATCACCAATCGAGCCCTGTGATTGGCTGAGCTACTAGGGGTCTATTAGTGATAGACCTCTAGTAGCGAAAAGCGCCGGTTTTGAAAACCAAAAAATATATATTTAAAGCAAAATCCAAAACTTTTTGCATCCTTTTATTGGACCGATTAGTAGGTTTTTACTAAAACAATTAGACCTCTCGCCCTCATGGCCTACGAGTCAATAGCCCTTTGACTCGTAGACCATTCGGACTCGAGGACTAATTGTTAATTATTTCCTTTACTATCATTACGTATGACTACCAACTATTCTTTTATCAAATTTCATCATTATTATTATTATTTATCTTTATTATTATTATTATTATTATTATTATTATTCATTACTATTAATTATAACTATTATTGTTTTTGATTATCATTATTTATCATTATTATTATCATTGTTATTATACAATAACTTTTATTTAATACTGCAATCTTTAAAATAACTATAAAATATATGTCTATGTGTTTAACTATCATACAATCTTATTAAAATATATAGCATCATAGAATGAATATTAATATTTATAACCCAACGATGAATTTTCGCTCGCTGTCATTGGTTCAAATGGGTCACGTGCAGGACGGGTGTCAGGCGATATCCCCCGTCCGAAGTGATATTCGTCCAGCAGAAGGTAAAAACGTTAAAAAAAAAAAACAAAAAAAAACACGGAAAACGAAGAAACTCGGTTTTTACGAACAAGTGAGAGTAAAATACAAAGACTGGTTGAGAAAACTACGCCAGGAAACACAACAAAAATCAACAAAATATACTGTAAATGTCTTCAATGGTAAGCATCCATGTTTCGTGAATGAAGTTTTTGGTTTGTTTTCGAAATTGTTTTATAAACTACTAAAAACCAACAAAGAATTCGACAACAAATGTCAAATAATAGAATAGTTCAATGTCAAACAGCTTTCATTTACCAAAATAATTGTTTTTATATCCAGCTTGGAGACGAGAGAGAATCATTTTTTGAAAACTCTGGAGATGACGAGTCGGTGCAGTTTGCTGAATTCATTTCAGTGAAGTCGTTGGGTTATAAAATAAATAAACCCCCTCTGGCTCACTGGAATATCGGCTGATAATATCCTTGGATGAGAAATGGTCCTCAAAATATCACATTTGCCCTCGAAGCTTCGCTTCTCGGCCAAATGTTCTTTTTTCGGATCATTTCTCATCCTCGGACATTATCAGCCGATATCCCAGCCGCCAGGAGGGGTTTATTTACTAAATATATATTTTTGATAGAATTCGTAAAAAAAAAAAAGAAAATATAATATAAAAAGAAAAACTTATATCACTTGAAAAAATACAATACAAAGAAAGAAAAAAAATAGTATATATAGGTAATCATATGGTTTCGAGTTCAATTTGGGATTAATTTGCACTAGTGTGTTTTTCGAAGAGTTTAAATTACACGAGACCGTAGGTCGAAGCAGAATCAGCAGAATCAAAAAAAAATTGGTTTCAAAACCGTTTTCGGAAAATGTAATTTGCACTGTGTTACACTTTTTTGTACTGTGTTACACTTGAACTGCACTGCTCTAAGCCAATCCAATTCAAGTAATATTTTCATGTCTTATTATTATTATTATTATTATTATTATTATTGTTAACGTTGTTGTTGTTGTTGTTGTTGTTGTTGTTGTTGACAGAGATGAATATCAACACAAAGTTCCTTGTTCTCGCTGTTTTCATTTTACAATTCGCGTCATTTCGTAATTCCTTCGCCGAATCGTGTGAAGCCTATCGTTTCGTCAAAGAAGGAGGAAAGGCACTAGTAAATCACGTGATCAAAACCATGACAGCGAGTCTAGAACAAGTTTGTTGGGATACCTGTGTATGGTTACCATGGTGCTTCTCGGTCAACGTTCGTCATACTAGTTGGGGTTCCGTTGAATGTGATCTGAATAATTCCAGCAAGAGGGCGAGTCCTGGTAGCTTGGTATCTATAGAAGGAACAGACTACCACCAGATGGGGGTGAGTTGACGTTTAGTCAAAACTGTCACCTAAATTAATTACTTACTATGCAGTTTGTCATAGTTATTTTTACATTCTTGGTAATTACGCAAATACATAATAAACTCGACGCTCTGGGAGTGTTCACTGGGTTGCCTGTGCAAGTATTCTTAGTGCTGTGCATATCTCTTTAGATATCTTTCGGTATATGGTGATTTGTTGGAAAAAACGTTGATAAATTGTAAAAAACAGTGATTGGAGATTGAACTCCCATACATTTACTGTAAATGTTGAGGTTTGTTTGCCTGAGTCATGCGGGGGGTCCAGTGGTGTGAAATCTATTTTTAGTATATGGATCTGTAAACTGCATACATTCAAGCCATTATCGAGAAATCGAAAGTAATGTGGTTGAAGCAGATAAGACTCATTGTGATTGTTATTTGCAATATCTTGAGGTGACAGTAAAAAATAGCCTGCGTGCAGCCAGAATATAACTCTGGAGTAAAAGTCAGGCTGCACTCAGGCTAAGTAAATATGGGTATAAAATGTGTCAATCAAATTGCCATGGAGTGGGAAAAACCATGTGAGCACATGTCGTGAACAGTTTTAACTTGAACTATGTTTTGCCACTGTACTTGAAGAACCGGCAAGAGAACCGGCTGGCTTTAAAAATTAGCCTCATTGTACTGTCGCACTTTGTAATAATCGTCGCACTTTGTAATACCTATCGCACTTTGTAATAAATCTGTCGCACTTTGTAATACCTGTCGCACTTTGTAATAAATCTTGTCGCACTTTGTAATACCTGTCGCACTTTGTAATAAATCTTGTCGCACTTTGTAATACCTGTCGCACTTTGTAATAAATCTTGTCGCACTTTGTAATACCTGTCGCACTTTGTAATAAATCTTGTCGCACTTTGTAATACCTGTCGCACTTTGTAATAAATCTTGTCGCACTTTGTAATACCTGTCGCACTTTGTAATAAATCTTGTCGCACTTTGTAATACCTGTCGCACTTTGTAATAAATCTTGTCGCACTTTGTAATACCTGTCGCACTTTGTAATAAATCTTGTCGCACTTTGTAATACCTGTCGCACTTTGTAATAAATCTTGTCGCACTTTGTAATACCTGTCGCACTTTGTAATAAATCTTGTCGCACTTTGTAATACCTGTCGCACTTTGTAATAAATCTTGTTGCACTTTGTAATACCTGTCGCACTTTGTAATAAATCTGTCGCACTTTGTAATACCTGTCGCACTTTGTAATAAATCTTGTCGCACTTTGTAATACCTGTCGCACTTTGTAATAAATCTTGTCGCACTTTGTAATACCTGTCGCACTTTGTAATAAATCTTGTCGCACTTTGTAATACCTGTCGCACTTTGTAATAAATCTTGTCGCACTTTGTAATACCTGTCGCACTTTGTAATAAATCTTGTCGCACTTTGTAATACCTGTCGCACTTTGTAATAAATCTTGTCGCACTTTGTAATACCTGTCGCACTTTGTAATAAATCTTGTCGCACTTTGTAATACCTGTCGCACTTTGTAATAAATCTTGTCGCACTTTGTAATACCTGTCGCACTTTGTAATAAATCTGTCGCACTTTGTAATACCTGTCGCACTTTGTAATAAATCTTGTCGCACTTTGTAATACCTGTCGCACTTTGTAATAAATCTTGTCGCACTTTGTAATACCTGTCGCACTTTGTAATAAATCTTGTCGCACTTTGTAATACCTGTCGCACTTTGTAATAAATCTTGTCGCACTTTGTAATACCTGTCGCACTTTGTAATAAATCTTGTCGCACTTTGTAATACGTGTCGCACTTTGTAATAAATCTTGTCGCACTTTGTAATACCTGTCGCACTTTGTAATAAATCTTGTCGCACTTTGTAATAAAAAAGCTGTCGCACTTTGTAATAACCTTCGTCGCACTTCGTAATAAAAAAAGCTGTCGCACTTTGTAATAACCTTCGTCGCACTTTGTAATACTTATTACCAAAGAGTGCATAATATAATTAAAACGTAAGCTGCAACATGTTTAGCATATAAGCGTCGAAGCACAGTATACTCTATCAGTTCTTCGTCTTAACGGATTGATTAATATTTGAATACATGTAACCAATTCATTTTAGAATACTGCTTATGTTTGCTGAATCGAAACCCATTTTTTTTTTTGTATTCAAAGATTGTTTTTCATTAATAGAAGTGAAAACGAATAGTCCAGAGGCAGCAGAAGGAGCATTTCAAATTTAGGGAAGGGGATTGAGAACGTTCCATATCCTAGTTGTTCTCATGAGAAATGACCAATCGAACGTCAGGTTTCAGCATTTAGAAAGTCAGAGCTAGGCATTTACCTTTAGGTAATCTAACCATTTAATTGATTGACGGCAGTGTATTGCCCGATAACCCTGTCGCGACGGTTGTCTCGATCAGCGCGTAGCAATGAAAACAGTCGTAATACAACTTACTCTTTTTTCAACTAAATGATCTGTTACAAAATTAGTATTAAGGTATTGGGATACGAAAAATGGCCGTTTTCCCTAAAAAAAACATTTTCTTTGGCTTTTTCATAAGCTTGACATGCTATCTTTCATATGTTTATGAAACTTTTGCCAAATTTTGAGATGGAAAATTTTTACGACTAGAGTGCAAACAGTATATCCGTGAAATACAAATTACTAAATAGCACAAAATGGTGCTAATTAAACTATAGAAAACAATAGAATTTGTACAAATTTGTGCAATTTTGTTTTGCCAAATGTTTCACAGATATACTGTTTGCACTCTAACTGTGACATTTTGTACATTGGTATCAGTAAGGTGTGTAGCCACGTGACCAATGACGTCATCTCATGCATGCAGTGTTGATCGATCAAAATACACTTGGTCAATAACGCTTTATATATATTATGCACTCTTTGGTAATGAGTATTACAAAGTACGACGAAGGTTATTACAAAGTGCGACAGCTTTTTTATTACAAAGTGCGACATGATTTATTACAAAGTGCGACAGCTTTTTTATTACAAAGTGCGACATGATTTATTACAAAGTGCGACAGCTTTTTTATTACAAAGTGCGACATGATTTATTACAAAGTGCAACAGGTATTACAAAGTGCGACAGCTTTTTTATTACAAAGTGCGACATGATTTATTACAAAGTGCGACAGCTTTTTTATTACAAAGTGCGACATGATTTATTACAAAGTGCGACAGGTATTACAAAGTGCGACATGATTTATTACAAAGTGCGACATGATTTATTACAAAGTGCGACAGCTTTTTTTATTACAAAGTGCGACGAAGGTTACTACAAAGTGCGACAGCTTTTTTATTACAAAGTGCGACAAGATTTATTACAAAGTGCGACAGGTATTACAAAGTGCGACATGATTTATTACAAAGTGCGACATGATTTATTACAAAGTGCGACAGCTTTTTTATTACAAAGTGCGACATGATTTTTTACAAAGTGCGACAGCTTTTTTATTACAAAGTGCGACATGATTTATCACAAAGTGCGACAGGTATTACAAAGTGCGACATGATTTATTACAAAGTGCGACATGATTTATTACAAAGTGCGACAGCTTTTTTATTACAAAGTGCGACATGATTTATCACAAAGTGCGACAGGTATTACAAAGTGCGACAGATTTATTACAAAGTGCGACATGATTTATTACAAAGTGCGACAGTACACTCATTAAGAGTTTATGAATTTGTTTTTATCTCAAGCACTAGACATTTGACAAAGTGAAATCTAGTTTTTGTTGACGTCAGGTAGTCAAAATACCAATGTCGTATTCAATGCAAAATGTTTGCTTCACATTTGAACCAAGTAAATAAGTCGAAAAACATTTTTTTTTTAGATATGAGCTTCTTGATAAACTAAAATAGACTTATGATACATGCTTTGGAAAAAAGAATAATGTGGAGAATGCTAGGCCTAGATTTATTCCTTATACCTCTATTGTCAAACATGAATACCCTTTCTTATCTAATATTATGTGATTTTTGACTTTTATTGCAATGTTCAAATAAAAGAGTGACTTCTTTTCCTCTTGAAACTAGAAGCTATCCTTGGTCAAATCTGTTTACATGTTTCAAATCTTGTCTTTGGAATCTTTTCACTAAAATACAAAGTTGAGGTGAAATTACATGAACATAAATAACTCGGCTAACTCACCTTGAATATAAATAGATTATCTAACATTGGAAGAGGACATTGCTACCATGATTCAGGTGCCAATTGACCGGCATTTTCTTTTGGGTGCGAATAATAAGCACAAATGTGTCAAAATTACATTTTTGGAATTTCCGTACAAAATCAGAAAAATTGAGGAAGGACCCTTAAAAGCGCCCATCACAGAGAGCATAACTGTGCTCAATTACCTTTAATACTAATTATCTCTTCTTTATAACACGTATAATTAGAGTAGAACAGGTGGATAAACCTATATAGGTCAACATTGCAGCAGGTATCGAGGGAGGGAGGGAGGGAGGGAGGGAGGGAGGGAGGGAGGGAGGGAGGGAGGGAGGGAGGGAGGGAGGGAGGGAGGGAGGGATGGATGGAACAAAAAGGTAGGAAAGAAAGATATTGAAAGGAAGAAAGGAAGAAAGGAAGGTTCTAAGAAGGAAAGAAGGAAAGGAAGGAAGGAATTCTGCCGCCTATGCATTTAACTAGTTTTTCTTTACACAATTCTCTCGTTTCCTTCTTCCTCCGGAAGATTCTTGTGCCATTGCCGAGTTTCATCTCGTGAGGCACTGGGTACGAGTTCCTAAATTGTGATGATGACAACACAATTCTCACATAGCCAAAAAGAACATTTCGAGCTTTATAGAATCCCGAAGATTGGTGTTAATCGGATCAATATTGAACGACTTACAGACATTCAAAAATGCTAGAATTTTCAAAGAAATGTATCGTGTCCTGACATTTTATCCGGACACCATACATTTCTTTGTATTTTTGAATGGCTGTAAGTTCATCAATAATGATCCGACTAACACCAAACTTCGGAATTTTGTATAGCTCGATGTGTTCTCTTTGGCTATGTGAGTTTTGTGTTGTCATCATCACACTTTAGGGACTCGTACCCAGGCCCTCACGATATAAAACTCGGCAATGATTTGATGGGTCAGTGGTTATTAATGCGCATGCTCAAACCACTATTTATCTTCTTTTGCCTCCAACAACCTTTTTTGAAATGTATACCAATATTTTACAAAACTTCTTCAAAGATTTGAAGTGTAAAATTAAAATGTTACCGTACAGCTTTTTTTGTTTGGTATTTCTTACCAGTAACTTATAAAAACATTTTCATTTCAAGCAAGAAAATTCGATATTTTTCGTTTTGAACGCTAAAGGCAATATTTATAGTCAGTCGGTCTTAATTCACTTGATTTTATTCAGATCTTGGGAATGGCTGGTATAGGTATGGTAAAGTTGCTCTAAAACTCTTCAAGGACGGGATCTTGACGTGGTTGGATGCTCGCAGTTATTGCCAGTCCCTGGGTGGAGACCTCATGTCAATCTCCAGTCATCATGAAAATGATTTTGCGTACAATGTATTCGTGAAAGACCGTATGAACAACACGAATGGTAAGTCAAAACAGTATCCAGAATTTGTGGAGAAAATATTCTTTTTCATTTAATGTGTTTATCACGATAACCTTAACATATAGAGGATATTACACGGTGGCGAGAAGATATGAAGTTTATCTTCTCCTGGTGAAAATATTTCACGAGTGAACGCAGATAAACTTCATATCTTCAAGCCAACGTGTAATTTTCTTTTTATTATATAGACAAATCCCGGAAAAAAACCTCATTTGGCGTCCATTTTGACCGATCCTGAGTGAGAAAAGATAGGATGTGACGTCACGTGTGAAGTGATGGAAAATATGTCACTGAGGTCCCGGATCTAGTTCATATTATTTGGGAAGCACGGGTGGTGTAGCGGTGAGAGCGCTTGCCTCTCACCAAGGCGACCCGAGTTCGAGCCCCGCTGGGCTCGGTGTCGTATGTGAGTAGAGTTGTTTGTTGGTTCTCTCCTGTGCTTCGAGGGTTTTTCCGGGTTCTCCGGTTTTTCCTCCCTCCTCAAAAATCAACTTCTAAATTCCAATTGGAATGCAGTGGAGTAAGAGCCACTCTGTGGATTCCACTGTTAATTCTCATTTATTTTTATTATTTATATTTTATTTTATATTAAAAATATGAGTGGCGTATTTCTCAGTAAAATACAAGTGTCTATATAATAAGTAAATATATATATCTCAAACTCATGATCATGAATAATTCATGACTTTGATCCAATTGGAGAGACCATACACGTCACATACATGGACGTTTATCACCCAATAAAGCGAGATAGGTCCCGTAAGGAAGAGATTTTAGTCAAATTAGACTGATGAGATACGGTACGTGGAGAGAGACAAGGAAGCTGAGACTAAAGAATTTTTTTCTCTCTAATTTATTGCTTTAAAATCTACTCTTACAGTCAAAACAGCTCAAGCGTACGCCCGTATGCTCCATTAATGATTTCACTATTCGAATATTGAGTTGATTATTCACTCTGAGTTTTCATTAAAAAATCGGAAGACTCCAAACTTAACATTTATTTCACACTAAAATTCTAAGGGATGCCTTTCTGGGGAGTTTTTCTACCTTGGCATGGCAATTGTTGAAGAATCGAATCAAAACTGAAGTAGATAATCTACTTTCAATTTGGAGTCACAGTGAATAATGAACTCAATATTCGAATAATGAATTCATTAATTCATCAAGAATCCATTAATAATTAATGGATTTTAGGGGGGTACGCTTGAGCCATTTTGACTGTAAAACTACATCCAAAATCAGTATATTAAATACATGACTACATGTGGGCAATCATGATTAGGATTATTTCATTTGGGTGGCTAGCCACCCAATCAACCATCCTCCTCCACGTCTTTTTTAACCTGTAAGTAACTGCTGCTGGTATCGAAACTAAGACCTTTTCTTATTTATGGTTAAGGTACATCACTAGAGGGTGGAGTGGCTCAGTTTAGACTGGACGGTACAGACAAAGATATCAAGTAAGTCAAAACACGTTTAATACTATGTGTACTTTAAACACTTTATACCGATGCAAAAAAAATTGCATTACTTACCATATCTTATAGTACTTTAATAATTTCTCTAAGATAAACTCATTCTCCTTTCACCGATCAGGTGCTTGATTTTTTACCACAATTTCTCGATTGCTGATTGGCTAATATGTTCGATAAGAGGATAGACGCATATTTGAGGCCAATTTTAAAGGGGAAAAAATTATATCCTTGTAAGTTTTTTCTTCCTATAAACGGACAAAGATAATGATCTCTCCAAATTTTGAAATAATAATAATAGTACTGAATGATAATAATACAGAGTACTAATAATACAAGATATCAAGTAAGTCCAGTAACTCATAAGGGGGTTGAAACTTGTAACGGCCACCCACTTTTTCGTTGCGATGCTTCGGAATATTCAAAGGTTTTATAAAATGTGTCATAGAACTAAACGTTCTTCTATCGAATGTATACCAGTTTTTATCCGTACAATGCGTAAAACACGAAATGCGTCATGTAAGCCAACCCTACAATTTGTTCACAACTGTTGTGTATAACAAGAAAAAAGTTGTAGCAAGTTGTAGGGTTGATTTACACGACGTATTTCGTGTTGTAATAGCCAGTTTCCAGAGGCGCTTTTATATAGCGAACCGAAGGCGATCCGTGGCGCGAGAAGCGTGGCGTATAAGCAGATTGCATGCGACAGTTGTAAGCAAAAGCTGTACTGTGTCAACCGGTCTTAACGCCGCGGCCCGTGCTCGTACTAATGTGAGGATCGTAACACGACACCTTTGATGACGTGAGTGAGTCACGTGAAGAGGTAGTTTTAGTGAGTTTTGAATGAGATTCAAGCAGTTATGAGGATCTAGTCAGAGAGGGTAACACTAACTTCTACCACATGATCTCTTATTATCTTGAAAGGTTCCAGATCACCACGGGTGAGGTACGATACGAAGTGGCTGATGGACGAAAAGCGCTGTATTTCAGTGGAGATAAAACTTTAGTTGAAATACCTGCTGTTCGATTAACAACAGAATTTACTATTATTCTTTGGGTTCGATTCCTCGAATCCATAGCCAAGTATCCTATGATATTCAATGGATATCCTGTGCCCAGTATCCAGATTTGGCTGAATAGAAACATGAAATCGATCAAATTTTTAATAAAAACTGACACAAGTCCCTCTACCAAGACAACTGAAATAATAAGGTAAGTGTAGTTCGCAATCATTTCAACAGTTATACTAGAAATCCACTATGATAAGGAAGCATTCACAAAAAATTGTTTGGGAGAACTGATGATAAATTGAGGACCCTGCTTGCCATTGACGTACGTCAAAGACTTTTTCAAGGCCCCCCCCCCCCCCCCCCACCTCGTATAACCTTAGATATAAAAAGCCCCTACGTACCATAATTCCTTTTTTGTCAATGTAAAATTATATAATGTACACAGTACAAACTAGTACATGGTAGAGCATGGCAGTGATGGTAGTACATAGTAGGGCGTGGCAGTGCGCGGCAGAGCATGGCAGTGATGATAGTAAATGGTAAAGCATGGCAGTGATGGTAGAGCATGGCAGTGATAGTAGTAAATAGTAGGGCATGGCAGTGCATGGCAGTGATGGTAGAGCATGGCAGTGATAGTAGTAAATAGTAGGGCATGGCAGTGCATGGCAGTGATGGTAGAGCATGGCAGTGCATGGCAGTGATGGTAGAGCATGGCAGTGCATGGCAGTGATGGTAGAGCATGGCAGTGCATGGCAGTGAATGGCAGAGCATGGCAGTGCATGGCAGAGCATGGTAGAACATGGCAGTGATGGTAGTAAATAGTAGGGCATGGCAGTGCATGGCAAAACATGGCAGTGCATGGCAGTGATGGTAGAGCATGGCAGTGATGGTAGTAAATAGTAGGGCATGGCAGTGCATGGCAGAGCATGGCAGAGCATGGCAGTGCATGGCAGAGCATGACAGTGCATGGCAGTGATGGTAGAGCATGGCAGTGCATGGCAGTGATGGTAGAGCATGGCAGTGCATGGCAGTGAATGGCAGAGCATGGCAGTGCATGGCAGAGCATGGTAGAACATGGCAGTGATGGTAGTAAATAGTAGGGCATGGCAGTGCATGGCAAAACATGGCAGTGCATGGCAGTGATGGTAGAGCATGGCAGTGATGGTAGTAAATAGTAGGGCATGGCAGTGCATGGCAGAGCATGGTAGAGCATGGCAGTGCATGGTAGAGCATGGCAGTGATGATAGTGAATGGTATAGCATGGCATCACTTCCGATTCGGTGTATACGCGTTAATATTTATATATATATGTTTTTATCGTTTTATTTTTTTATTATTTGTCTATATTATTTTTATTGTTATATTGTTAAAGCATCGAGACCTAGTTAGATGCTTTGAAATAAAATTATTATTATTATTTAATTATTATGGCAGTACATGGTATAGCATAGCAGTGCATGGCAGTGATGGTAGAGCATGGCAGTGCATGGTAGAGCATGGCAGTGCATAGTAGAGCATGGCAGTGCATGGTAGAGCATGGCAGTGCATGGCAGTGATGGTAGAGCATGGCAGTGCATGGTAGAGCATGGCATTTCATAGTAGAGCGCGGCAGTGCATAGTAGAGCATGGCAGTACATGGTATAGCATAGCAGTACATGGTATAGCATAGCAGTGCATGGCAGTGATGGTAGAGCATGGCAGTGCATGGTAGAGCATGGCACTACATGGTATAGCATAGCAGTGCATGGCAGTGATGGTAGAGCATGGCAGTGCATGGTAGAGCATGGTAGAGCATGGCAGTACATTAAAGGAGACATTGTAGGACATGGCAGTACTTGGAGAAAGAACATGGTAGTACTTTGTAGTGCATGGTAATGCATAGTAGTACATGGTAAAGCATTGCAATACACGGTAGAAGACGTACTGAATCATATTTGCATCTTTATAGGGCAGGGGCCACGGAGGGGAGGTGCAGCACATTTTTTTCCTTTTGCATATTATAAGGACCTCTCTCCATCCAGTGATATTGACTGTCAATTCTCTGAGTTTTAATTTGCTTGAAAAAATGACGTCCATGTCTTATTTTTGTTAGTATTGAGTTCGGAGTTTGGACGCATATCGCCGTAAGTTGGAAAAGTGATGACAGTACAACGACAGTAGAAGTCGCCATTAATGGTATAATAAAAGACACATTAAACATCCCTGACACCTTCTCAGGAGCAATGACCGAGGATACTTCCTACTATACCATTGGGATGAAGAGTAACAATTTTTACGATCCAAGCATTTCAAACTCGTTCAAAGGACACATGAGCAATTTGAAAATGTATAACAGAAAACTCAGTATCAATGAGATCAAGAAAGACTTTGCACAATGTAAGTCAACAATTTGAAATGCTTTTCGGGTTTCTTATTCATGCTATTAATCCATGTCAGTGGAATACGGTCAACCAACCACGAGAGACGTATTCCAATGTTAAATTAGGGCGTGAATTTGGAGATGAAGTCAAGGTGCATTCAACAGCCGAGACAATCTATGACTATACCTTATAACAGCAGCCTACATGCTTTGACCTTGTAAACACTCCAACAGGGCCGGGACCGCTCTTATTTTATTTATCAAACCAGTTAATGTTTAATTAGAAATCAAAGAAAGAATATTAATAGGACGTTTGCTTGATGGCGTCATTTGACCACCACTACCAGAATGCTTCGCGTTTTTCTGTCATATTCAAATTTGTATTTCCTCATGAGAATAGTGGGGCTAAGAAACTGGTGGTAAGGATTCTGGAAGGAGAGATCGATTACGCGATAATGCAAATGTCCTAGTTATCGACACTGTCTTTTTTTCTTCATTCTTTCATTCTTTCATTCTTTCATTCTTTCATTCTTTCATTCTTTCATTCTTTCATTCTTTCATTCTTTCATTCTTTCATTCTTTCATTCTTTCATTCTTTCATTCTTTCATTCTTTCATTCTTTCATTCTTTCATTCTTTCATTCTTTCATTCTTTCATTCTTTCATTCTTTCATTCTTTCATTCTTTCATTCTTTCATTCTTTCATTCTTTCATTCTTTCATTCTTTCATTCTTTCATTCTTTCATTCTTTCATTCTTTCATTCTTTCATTCTTTCATTCTTTCATTCTTTCATTCTTTCATTCTTTCATTCTTTCATTCTTTCATTCTTTCATTCTTTCATTCTAACTTACTTCTTTTTCTTTCAGCGATTGATATTCCAGACCTGTCAGCTGTTTGGATTGGCTTAAACAGGACGAGCCATACCAGTCAGTTTTCATGGTCAGATGGCAGCCCACATGATAACTTCACAGCTTTGATGATGTCACGCAACATGAAGCATCTGGTGACCAATCACCACTGCGCAGCCGCAGGAAAAGATGGCCAGTGGTTTGGTAGACACTGCTTTGAGAAAAAACCCTTTATCTGTGAGAAACCAGTAGAGTAAAAACTTCCAGTGAAGGACGTTTGCGGGCATTGTTTGTGCACATGTCTTCTGCGTAGATGTCGTGACGGCACGCGCATGCTTAACCTATCCAGCTTATCTGAGAAAAAATATCAACCATTCAGAATCGAGAAAATTTGAAAAACTTTGGTGTCATCCATAGCTCAGCGACTCGGGAAACGGTTACCTATTTCATTTATTACCCAGTCAATAATTAATATCATAACTGAATGTATACAAAATATCAAACACCTCTCCTCAAACTCTAGATTTATCTTAGATATAAACTTTTATAAGTCAATTTTCGCATTCGTCATGACACCTCAGTTTTGCAGTGACGTCATTCCTATGTCACTAATTCATATCAGCTGCTTATTTTCCAAGATCAAACTCCGTCACGCTCGTTGCAAAAACGATTTCGATCGGCTATATCTCTTCAAAACGAACGATGATCATCATTTTTTATTTCAATATATATTTGAAGAAATGCTAAAGATTAAAAAAAAATTACATTATTTATCGCGACTTGTTTACTTCATCTCGACCCGCGAGAACAAGAAAAAGTGACAGTTTTGTTCGAGAGGTACTTTGTTTCAGGTCCCTCAAAAAGAAAGTGTTAGTTTTAATGCCATATAAAAATAAAGTTTTTTATCACTGGTATTATTTTTTGTTTTCACCACTTGATGACGTGGCTCACGATAGGCGCCGAAATGATCGACTTCTAAGTCATTTTACTCGCAGGATTGCACGGTCACCCCCTATTTTCGGGGAGCTTATTTTGTGTGTTTTATGTTGTTGTATCAACTGGCAAGTTCATAAAATTGAAATTTACTTCGCACCTGCCCGCGAACGTCCTTAAGGTCTGTGTTACCACAGGAAGCCCAATTAATGTTTCTGTGCACGTGGTTTGTTTGAATGTATGGGTCAAAACATAATAAGAACCAGCCAGAAACAAAACGAAAGAATTTGTTATGGTTTTTTTCAAGTAATAATTATTTCACTTCTTATACATCTTTATCATCAGTTGTCAAATTTGACACACCAACTTCTCAGTTCTGGTCATAATCATTTATTCTATTGTAGCTTTAGATAATTAGAATCGATCACAATGTACTAAACGCATGTTATGGACTTCTGAAAAGTCCTTGAGAGCTCGACAATAAAGTATGTATGTAGCATGACACCCATTTATTGTGTGTACAATAGGCCCTTTTCGAATATGGCGTCTATGACGTCAAAGGAGGAGTCCTAGAATGTCCCGGATGTGATGAGTGATAATGATTGTGTTTTGAAATCCAGGGCATTTTAGTCCCGGATGCAGCTAGAGGAAATCGTTGGGTTTCGACATCCGGGACATTCTCATTCTCAAGGGTCAATTCTCCTTGCATATCATCTTCTGAAAAAGGAAATATGAAGGTTTCTTATATAGGGAAGGAGGGAGAACCCAGGATTTGAGGGGAGGGGGGTGGAAGTGTACATATTGTGTTGGAATAAATGAGAGAATTAAGAAATTCAAACGTCAGACGTTGCCCACCCATGGTTCCGGGAAGCCATTTTCGTGCTATGAAATGCATTTTCTGGACTGATATGACGGTCAAACATGCGACAGATCAATAATATGTCTAGGCTCGATTACCAACCGTGGTGGTTTCGGTGCGCCCGCGATCCTCTCCCAACTCACGTGAGGGGAGGTTTGGTACAAATAGCACCCTCACGGCTGAAACCGAGCCTATGATCTGTCTTGATGTTGACGTTTTAGTAGCTTGGTACTTCATGTAATGCATAGATACTGTGATTACCACATGTATTTACTGTCACAAATACAATGCTGTTTCATACATGACGCACCGTTGCTGATTGAACTACTTTAATTTTTTTCTCCTCAGACGAATACGTAATTTGTGGCATTGGCTCCGTATAAATAACTTTAAATTGGAGTTTAAAACAAATGAAATAGAGGAATCAAGGAAGCTTTTCGGCAGCTTCTTCGAGATCGTTTGAACGGTAATTCTTTAATAAAAAACCATGAATAATCACCTAACCTATGAAAATATATTCCTAGTCTCATCTAGACAACATTTTCTTTCAAGTAGAAACATTTTAAGTCTTAAATCCTCGGCTTTTCCTAAGGTTTAAAGCATCTTGGAGATTGCCAAGGACCAAAGAGCAGCGTAAGATGTGGGAATTTTAGTTAAATCATGCCAAGTGAATCGAGAAAGTCTTTCGGCAGCTTCTTCGAGATCGTTTCAACGGTAATTCTTTAATAAAAAAAACATGAATAATGACCTAATCGATTAAAATATATTCCTAGTCTTATCTAGACAACTTATTCTTTGAAGTAGAAACATTTTAAGCCTTAAATCCTCGGCTAAATGACACTTCTCCTTGTATATTTGTACTTGTATGCTATTTTGTTTTGTTTTGATTTTCCCTGTTCTTCCATGATTGGGCTCGAAAAGACTCATGGGATTGATTCTTTTTCAGAAAAATGATTCGCAATCTGATTGGCTAATCGTTTTTCCTCAGATCACCTGGAAATGATATCAGCGGTCCCTGAATGATCAATAGACCTTTCAGCTTCATTCGTTTGTTGGTTTGTTGTTCCATTTCAGACCACGTGTCATTCTCTTGAGAATAGATTCTTTGTCTGAGTTGTATCCATATTCATGTGTCTTCTTATGCGCAACCGTTAAACAAAGAAATGATACTCTAGGGAATGACACGTGCCCTATGAAATGGGACGACAACTGACTGCCCAAGGTAAAAAGGTCTATTAGTTGATTTACAATACGTCTTAGGCCTAAGGTTAGACGTTTAATCACATGAAAGAAGACCGGCTCATGAAAAGATCTACTTTTGAACTGGGCCTTTAGGGACTCTGCCATAATTAGCAGGAGGGGGTTCTAAAGTTCAGAAAGCAATGAACTGAAAGCAATGCAAACTAGAAGACGAAGAGGAGGTTTTCCAGATATCGTTCATCCCAGATTAAGATATTGATCAAGTAAATATGTAAAGGTAAATTGAAGTGTCTAGTATCCCATTGTACTGAGCAGGATCTGGGGAGGCACTTAGAATAAAAACTAATTATCATCAACATACAAAGCCAAATATTAAACTGCCCTCACTAAAACGTTCAGTTAAGTATGAGGAAATTCTCTATATGTCAAAAACGCAAAGCAAGTTAATCTACGCAGCTTGTTTGCTTTTCTAGCTTCAACCCCTTCAGGGTCTAGTTCTCGAACAATTTCTTCTACTTTTTTCTTGCTACTCTTATCCCTTTTCGTTGTAGGGCATGCCAAACACTACGGTATCCTACGCAGCACCCAGGACCATCCAATATTGACATTATAGCGTTTCTTAGCTCTTGCGAATCGAACTCAACCATGTTCCTCTGAAGTTCGTACCTCTTCAGCTTTCTCTTGAGTGTAAGACCCATGTTTATCTTGCTTTGTGTTTTTAACATATAGAGAATTTCCTCATACTCGTATCCTTTATAAAACAAAGATTCGAGAAGTGACCTCTCGTCCACTTCATCCGCCATCTTGAAATTTACACAGGAATACCGCAAACCAAGTTACTTTCAAAAATTAATAAAAGTATGCATGTGTATTGTGTATGTAAAGTTTTGCCGTGAGTAATGAAGTTTTGCCGTGACTAATAAAAGTTTTGCCGTGACATTTTTGGGCCACCGTAATTAAACACTTCTAATAATAAAAATATAAAACTATAAAATCACTTCTATATAAAAATAACTAGATACTGATAATAATAACTTCTACTCAATAACAGCAAGCATTAGTGTTTAATACATTGCGGGAACTTTGTATAATTTGGTCTTGTAAATAAACAATATGCCCTCCAAAAGTCATGTTATTGTCCTATTACCAAAAATTTGGGAGCGGGGGGACGAGTTCGCCGCACTTCCTACGCCAGTGGCATTGACATCATCCATCAAACAGACTCGATCCGAATATTTTGTATGCCAATGCTACACACAGGGAACCCATCATCTTATAATATGCCAATACTACACACAGGGAACCCATCATCTTAAAATATGTTATTACTACACACAGGGAACCCATCATCTTATAATATGCTATTACTACACTGTCCCCCCATAAAAGTATTATGTAAACTCCCCAGCACCAGTGGTGTAGCGAAGGGGAGCGAGCAAGGGACGATCCCTTAGCCTCACCGTGGTATTTCAAAGCGGCATATATACAACAAAATAAAGTTTCCATAATTACTACTACTCAATCAAGATTTCTATTCAGTGCTCTCTCATTTTCCCATTATTTCTTATTTTCTTTCTTTCTCTACTTCTTTTCTTTTCACAAAAACAAAATCACAAATTATATTCGAATCATCATGGTGAGAAAGGAGATATTTAAAGGAGATATTTTTGTTTTCTTATAAGAGTTTATCCCTATCGAGAATATCTCCTAGATCAGATTGGAATTTGAAAGTACGTTGACTCTTGGTGTATTATGGCTTTTTAGTTTGTTTGCCGGATTAATTCTTTGAGCGTTTGACTTTTCCCTCGAAAAAAATTATTTTGGAAAGGGAGACAAATACCTGTTGTTCTGACGGCAGACAACCTGGTGATATTTTAGTCAACGCGCAGCTGAATACTATGGAAAATATGATGTATCTAAGAAACCCTTCAACACCAAGCAACAGGAGTGGGCTATACTAACACTAGCAAGATCTAAGAGCTAAGAGCGAATTTACGAATTTACAGTGAGTAAAGATATATCGATCCATCGTTTATTTTATTTATTTAGTTCAATTGCACATTTATGTTATCAGCACTAGGCTATCTAGGCTGATTCCATGAGTCGGTGTTTTCGCTCTTTGTCGAAAAGGAGCGAATACTACGACTCTTCTGTAGTGGAATCACTGTATAGGATATCATGAAAAAGTTAAACATTTGTATTGTTGAAAGAATTTCCAACAAAATATTTACTCGAGTTAAAACTGAGCTAATCTCATTTGAGCTCATTTGATGCTTAAAGAGTTTGAAACTTCACACACAGATGTGTAGTTTCTAATTGTTTTTATTTTTACTTTTCAATGACAACGGCTCGTCATTTTATTTAATGTTTGCAATTTTTTTCTGTGTCGTAATTCTAACAACATTAAATATTATTCCCTAAAATTACAGAGTCTCAAATGCAATTATCTTTCAGACTCGTAATCGTTATGAAGGACTCTCATTTGAGTTCATTTGATGCTTATAAGTTTTCAAACTCAGCACATTTTTTTAACACCTGTCATAGTCAAGGAACGATAGAATAATTAGGTCGGATATCAATCAAACTTCATGGAATAAATAATTGATATCATGAACTCGTATTGAGCAAGAGAGACTGTCTCTCTCAACTGAACTTGTTTTCCTGTGTTCCTGATTTCGTAGGGGATAACAAGAGAGTTAAAAACAGTTATTTATAGTCTGTCTCAGTTTCGTTCGCAAGTACTTTTAGTAAAAAGAAAGAAGTCCAGCTGCAGAGAGTCGCCAGTTTTTCTTTTACTCAGGTAAGATTGTCAAGAAAATCGGTTTGTCATGTTTAACATTGTAGAAACCATCGTCGTCATTTCCGCACATGTCAAAATCAAACTCCAGTAAACTCATGCAATTTTCCTCGTTGAAATCAGTCGATGTACCTTATGAGGAGATCGAGAGGAAAGGATTAGGGAAAATATAATCACGCGAAAATCAAGTGACCCTCAATTATTGAGAAACTAAATAACAAAGTTAATAAATAACCACCAAGAAGCATTGGATAACAAAGACGTCAAGTCAGTACTCGATAACAGTATTCATTATACTCGAGTAACAATCAAGGATCTAACGCGAACTTTTTATTTGTTGTTAATAATGTTATACTTCGGTATAAGAATGGCGTTTTGTTCATGAAATTTCATATATTTGGGAAATAATTATGATTCATTTAATGCTTCCAACCACTTAGCTCAGTATACTATAGAAATAACAGTACAACAGTTTGTGGGGTAAAGGGGTATGAGGAATAAGAACTCCATACTGGCCAGTGCTTTGGCCAAAATAAGTGGTAATCCTCTCTCTCTATATGATCTAGGGATGATAATTCCCTGTAAGTGACTTGGCAAAGCCGAGATGGTAATCTTCTCTCATTCGACTTTGCGTTTTGGTCGAGACTCGAGGGTCGAGGGTACCATGTCGAGTGTGTCGAGGGTAGGATGTCGAGAGTCAATAGTAAAATGTCGAGGGTATCGTAAAAATCATCTAGTCTTCTAAAAAAAAAAAAACTTAATTGAAACAAAGCCCCGATGGTCCTCACAGGAAACTATTTAGCGTATGCTTGTTTATATCTTCTAAGAACGTGTGTGACATCTTACAGCTAATTTACGTCACGCGTGACCAGTAGTAACCCGAATGTTTTGATTGGAGTTTCGGCGGCTTCGTTTGAAATTCCAAATCTCAGCGCCAACTCAAGTATTCAAAACTCCGGCAACTCATAATATTTTTATTTTAAAAATATTTTTTTGAAGCTGATACTTAGCGATGTGTTTGGCAAGTGAATGCTTTAGGTAATTATTACACAATCATTCATGATAGTGGGTCCAAAACCTAATTTTTAACTGAATTTTTTTTTTGGAATATCAGAGCCGTTGATCGGAGAATTGAAATGTTAATATGAAGACTTGAAAACTACATTTGAATTCTCGGATTTACTGGTCTCGTGTGACGTAAATTAGCTATACCTGCTTTCGCCACTTTAAATAGCCGCTTCTGAGCACTGATGTTCTATTTGTTACTATTTTTAATAACTTACATCATACCTATTTTTAGCAATATTCTAGAACTTCTGCAAAACTAACTTGAACTTATTAATTATTATTAATTATAAGTATTATTTTAATTATCATTATCATTATTTATCATTATAAGTATTATTATTCATTATTATTTGTATTATTATTAATTATTATTATTATTTTTGTTGTTGTTGTGGTTTTTGTTATTGACAGAAATGAATATCAACACAAAGTTCCTTGTTCTCGCTGTTATCATTTTACAATTCGCGTCATTTCGTAATTCCTTCGCCGAATCGTGTGAAGCTTATCGTTTCGTCAAAGAAGGAGGAAAGGCACTAGTAAATCACGTGATCAAAACCATGACAGCGAGTCTAGAACAAGTCTGTTGGGATACCTGTGTATGGTTACCATGGTGCTTCTCGGTCAACGTTCGTCATACTAGTTGGGGTTCCGTTGAATGTGATCTGAATAATTCCAGCAAGAAGGCGAGTCCTGGTAGCTTGGTGTCTATAGGAGGAACAGACTACCACCAGATGGGGGTGAGTTGACGTTTTGTCAAAACTGTCATCTAAATTAATTACTTACTATGCAGTTTGTCATTGTTATTATTTTCCCTGGTTTCCTCCCTTCTCGAACGAGCTCAGCCCGTATAACATGACGGCCCTTATGAATTTACC
The DNA here is from genome assembly GCA_964019055.1 of Anthopleura xanthogrammica. Classification (NCBI taxonomy): domain Eukaryota; kingdom Metazoa; phylum Cnidaria; class Anthozoa; order Actiniaria; family Actiniidae; genus Anthopleura; species Anthopleura xanthogrammica. The sequence goes on along the minus strand of OZ025206.1, from coordinate 27,543,252 downwards.
TTGGAATTTTGCGAGATAAACATAGTCGAACCTCTATACGCAACGGCCTCAGTCTGGACAAAATTTTGTGGCCGTTTAGAGAGGTGTCAGTGCCGTGCTGTGTATGAAAACAGCCGACATTCGGTGCAGTGTCCTCCCCGCCCCATAACCGTGTCGTGTGCCGTGACATTTCGGACTCACACCAAATCAGTTTCTGCTCAATAATCTATTTATCAAGAAGATACAAGTGACAAGTGGGATATCCCATGGTGTGCAAATAGTAAGCATTGTGTAACTATTTTACCAAACATCATTGAAAATGTGTGACACCTAGGCAGCAATCCCTGACGGGAAGTAACAGTGGAACACCGCTGAACATACGGGTTTCCAACTTCTGATTGGCTGTACTTTCAATGGTGTGAGATGAGAAAATCTCGAACACTATGAATGGTTAATATAGTATTTTTCCCATCAGGATGTGCCCGATTATCTGAAACAAGTAACGGAAGTCAAAAGAAAAGAAGGTTTGTCAAGCAATAAAAAAAATTAGTTGAACAAGATGAGCAAAATATAATGTTATGAGCTGCATGTTATTGGCACCGAGGAACCTAGAAAAGGCATAAAAGCCGGGTTCAACCATTCTCATTCAACAAATTCCCAGTTGATGTTTTTCAGTTTTTACTATTTTTCTTTACACAATTCTTCGTTTCAGTCTTTCCTCCTCCGAAAGATTCTAGAGCCAGGATTTGTTGAATCAGCGGCTATTAATGCGCATGCTCAAACCATTATTTAGCTCCTTTGCCTCCGACAACCTTTTTTTTTGTTGAAATATACCAATAATACAAACCTTCTTGAAAAGCGAGCCTATTCCCTGATAGATTTGAAGTGTAAAAATAGATTGTTACCGTACAGCTTTTTTTGTTTGGTATTTCTTACCAGTAACTTATCAACTTTTTCATTTCAAACTAGAAAAATTTGATGTTTTTTGTTTTGAGCGCTCAAGGCGATATTAGGGAAGTTTAGATTAGACTACGAGTACGACTACAACAGTTGAACCAATGCGAGGACAACTACGAGTTTGTAGTAACATACTTTAAAACGAACAATCTCGTAGTCCGCGTACTCGTGGTCAAATCTAAAGCTCCCTATTTACAGTCAGTCCGATTCACTCAGTCTTAATTTATTTTATTCAGATCTTGGGAATGGCTGGTATAGGTATGGTAAAGTTGCTTTAAAACTCTTCAAGGACGTGATCATGACGTGGTTGGATGCTCGCAGTTATTGCAAGTCCCTGGGTGGAGACCTCATGTCAATCTCCAGTCATCATGAAAATGATTTTGCGTACAATGTATTCGTGAAAGACCGTATGAACAACACGAATGGTAAGTCAAAACACTATCCAGCATTTTTGAAGAAATTTTATTCAAATTAGATAAGTGTAGTATGTTGAGAGGGACAAGGAAGCTGAGACTAAAGGATGAATAAGAGATATATAGACAGAAGCTACTGCTGCTGGTATCGAAACTAAGACCTTTTCTTATTTATGGTTAAGGTACATCACTAGAGGGTGGAGTGGCTCAGTTTAGGCTGGACGGTACAGACAAAGATATCAAGTAAGTCAAAACACGTTTAATACTATGTGTACTTTAAACACTTTATACCAATGCAAAAAAAATTGCATTACTTAATTACCATATCTTATAGTACTTTAATAATTTCTCTAACATAAATTCATTCTCCTTTCACAGGTGCTTGATTTTTTACCACAATTTCTCGCGCGCTGATTGGTTAATATGTTCGATAAGAGGATAGACGCATATTTGAGGCCAATTTTAAAGGGGAAAAAATTATATCCTTGTAAGTTTTTTCTTCCTATAAACGGACAAAGATAATGATTTCTCCAAGTTTTGAAATAATAATAATAGTACTGAATAATAATAATATAGAGTTCTTGAAAACGCATCTAACAAAAGTCTCGATGCTTTTAACAAAAGGAGCAGACAGACAGCAGGTTGCGATAAGTAAACAAAAATAGAATAGGAATAGGAATTTATAGTAAAGTAAGCCATGAAAAGCAAATGAGGCTGTATTCAACTAATCAGATTTCCTTGCCGCTAGAAAAACGGCACGATAACATGAACAAACTCAATCCCAACCAAACTGCGTTTTTTCAAAAGCCAAACTCGAGTACTATCCCAGATGAGACCGTATAGTTTGAGAACAGACAACCAGGAATGAACAAGAAATGTTTTGACATTCTTTTAAAGACCTTTATTTATTTAAAGCAAAGGAAAACTTTCAAAGAACATAGACTCTGACCTTAGCTTGGATTGACTCAACTTCTACGAGTACCACGAGTCTACAGTCAGCATTAGTTTCAGAATTTTGGCCATTAATGACATGCAATATCATGTTTGAAGGTTGCACTATCGGAACTGCAAATATTCAGGGTTTTTTTCCAAAGTAAAGTGGCAGCTTTAGTGAAAAAATTCTTTCAAAAACCTGATAAACGCCGGCATTAGAAATTGTACCTTACGTCCTTCCAGTTTTCAAGAAAAAACATGAAAGTGTTTTTCATCCAATTGACCAATAGAAATCTTCTATTTTTACACCTGTCACTTTTAAGCCAATGAAATTGTTAGAAATTGGGATGACGCGTTTTTGAAATCTGTCACGAAATTCCTTCACGCTATTTGAAAGTAAAAACAAATAACGAAAAAATCAATTTGCTAAGTATAGAAGGAGAAGACCAGAAAATAGGCCTTTTGCAGGACAACGCGTGACTGGACGGCAAAAATATCGAGCTTCGATTATTTAAAGAACTTTTGCAGGAACGTTAACACTAATCACATTAGTCATATCCAAAAGAAATTTTCAAAAATACTATTTTTCCTCCCTCGTATTCCGATAGCCCACTTTCGATATTCTGGTTGAGCGATCACGCACAAAGAAATTCAAGGCGTGGCTCCGGGGGAACAAAAGTATATATTAGGATTAAACCATTGTTCCTGAGCTTCAGCTTTAGTCTGTTGTGAGTGTCAAGGCGTTGTGATACAATAGATAGACTCCGATTTGAATACTTCGTCTTGAGTGCCCAAAGGCTCTGTATCTGGAAGTCTTGACTTTTCTTGAATTTATTCTCCGTCTACAACTACAAGACTTCGTGTTCACCCTCTTTCTCTCTCCACGTTTTCCCACAGTGCTTCCATAACACCGCAGTACATGGTCGTACACTTTAACTTCCACCACGTGATCTCTTATTATCGTGAAAGGTTCCAAACCATCATTAATTTATTAGTTTATTTTCACAGGTTTCATGACACCTCAGTTTTGCAGTGACGTCATTTCTACGTCACTATTTCAAATCAGCTGGAAGAATATGAACTTTTTATCACGTGACCTCTAGAAAATATCTAATTTACATAATTAGTGTTTCCATGACACCGCGGTCCATGGTCGTACACTAACTTCTACCACGTGATCTCTTATTATCTTGAAAGGTTCCAGATCATCACCGGTGAGGTACGATACGAAGTGGCTGATGGACGAAAAGCGCTGTATTTCAGTGGAGATAAAGCTTTAGTTGAAATACCTGCTGTTCGATTAACAAGAGAATTTACTATTATTCTGTGGGTTCGATTCCTCGAATCCATAGAAGGATATCCTACAATATTCAGGGCATATCAGCAACCCAGTATCCAGATTTGGCTGATGAAAATTACACAATCGATTAAAGCTTTGATAAAAACTGAAACTAGTCCGGTTACCAAGACAACTGAAATAAGGTAAGTGTAGTTCGCGATCATTTCGACAGTTACACTAGAAATCCACTATAATAATGCTACTTTCTAGACCAAGACTCAAGGACTATTACTAAGGGCCGTTCTAGACGCTGCTTCACTCATGCGACGAGTTTACAGCGCTTTCCGTTCACACACGCAAAATCGTTCAATTTTGCTGTTGCGACGAAGTTAGTGGTTTTTGGACGTCAATCAAAGCGTGGCAATGAGACCATTTTCCAAAATTGCGGCCGAAAATTCAAATATTGTTAAAAGGGGACTTGGATGAAAACGCCTCATTTTTTGAAAGTCTGAATAATTCAAATATTTGAGGATAACGTGACTCAATAATGATTATGAAAACCAGATTGGCGAAAAGTTTAGCCTGGGAGCCACTTGCAGTTGAGAAATTATGGTTTAAATTTTTATCTTGTTGGTCGATAAGTTTTTCTACGTTCTTTCTTCAACATCGATTGTTTTCTTGAAGCAATTCATTTCGTACTGATTAAAGATCCGACTGCCATTTCGGGAGTCAGTACTATAACACGCTACATGAAGGCCGTTACTAAAATTCCTTTTTTAGTTTGTTCTAATCAATTCAAAAACTCTATAATAATTCATAAACTAATCGAATACTAATCAATACGACTTTATCAAAGATAAAGGTGCCTCCAAGTTTAGATGAAGACTTATAGCCTCATCAAGGTCAGTTTCACATACGATCACCGACGACCCACAAAATTGGGTCGACTACCAATCCTGCCTTGAGACTGGCATGCTATCTTCAAAATACTGACTGCACATGACAGTGACGTATAAACCTCGACTACGCATGACAGTTACGTACAAATTTCTATCGATGTATAAAAGTCCATGTTCGTGGCGTGTATGGTCGTTCTAATTCGACCAAAGGTTTGTGAATTATTCATGAGTTTTTGAAGTAGTTCAATAAACTTGTAGATCGTGTTTTATCATGTCTAAAACCACTCGGCTTCGCCTTGTGATTTTAAATCTGATAAAACACTCCTACTCGTTTATTAAACAGTACATAAAAATTATATTTAAACATACCTTCTTTTGCTTCCTATGTTTATTTATAGTATTTCTTAAAAAAATCATTCTAAAATTAGACTTAGAAAAGTCCTATGTACTCTTGTGCGCATGATCAGTAGGATTGAAATTAGTGCTATGCATCCTCCCACATGGGAAGAGCAGAATACGAATTCCTCCTATAAGAATGCGATCGTTATATCTTCGATTGGCTTTCGTATTTGTACGAAATCCGAAAGTACGACTTATGTAACGTTCGTAAACAGACGACGTAAAACGGTTGGTTATCGACGTAAAACGATTTATTATAAAGCAGCTAACATTTTACTGAGCTAGTGAGCGAGTGAGTGACATATTTGCATATTCAGACCCCTCACCATAACTCGTTTCTACGCTTCGAGTATCCACGAGTTAAAAAAAAAATATCCCGGAGGAGGAGCTGGGGGGATCTATAGCCCCCACTTTTTTCCTTTTACATATTATAAGGACCTCTCTCCATCCAGTGCTATTGACTGTTAATTCTCTGAGTTTTAATTTGCTTGAAAAAAATTACGCCCATGTCTTATTTTTGTTAGTATTGAGTACGGAGTTTGGACGCATATCGCTGCAAGCTGGAAAAGTGACGACAGTACAACGACAGTAGAAGTCGCCATTAATGGTACAATAAAAGACACATTAAACATCCCTGACACCTTCTCAGGAGCAATGACCGAGGATACTTCCTACTATACCATTGGGATGATCAGGAACAGATTTTACAATCCAAACTATTTAAACTCGTTCAAAGGACACATGAGCAATTTGAAAATGTATAACAGAAAACTCAGTATCAATGAGATCAAGAAAGACTTTGCACAATGTAAGTCAACAATTTGAAATGTTTTTCAGGTTTCTTATTTATGCCATTAATCCATGTCAGTGGAATACGGTCAACCAACCACGAGAGAGTACGTGATCGAATGTTAAATTAGGGTGTGGTTTTGAGGATGAAGTCAAGGTGCATTCAACAGCTAAGACAATTTATAACTACACCTTCTGAAAGCAGCCTGCATGCTTTGACCTTGTAGACACTCCAACCGGGCAGGGACCGCTCTTTATTTTTTTAAATTTTAGTTTTTGATTAGACATCAAAGAAAGAATTTCATCAGGACGTTTGCATGATGGCGTCATTTGATCGCCACTACCAGAATGCTTCATGAATTTCCTTACGTATTCAAACTTGTATTTCCTTATGAGAAAAGAAGACAAATTGGTGCTAATGAAATGAACAAAAGAAAGTGTGTAAGGGATTCTAGTAGTAATGCAATCGTCCTAGTGACACTTCTTTCTTTCTTTCTTTCTGTCTGTCTGTCTGTCTGTCTGTCTGTCTGTCTGTCTGTCTGTCTGTCTGTCTATCTGTCTGTCTTTCTTTCTTTCTTTCTGTCTGTCTGTCTGTCTGTCTGTCTGTCTGTCTGTCTGTCTGTCTGTCTGTCTGTCTGTCTGTCTATCTATCAGTCTGTCTGTTTGTCTTTCTGTCTGTCTGTCTGTCATTCTTTCTTTCTTTCTTTCTTTCCTTCTCACCTACTTTCTTTTTCTTTCAGCGATTGATATTCCAGACCTGTCAGCTGTTTGGATTGGCTTAAACAGGACGAGCCATACCAGTCAGTTTTCATGGTCAGATGGCAGCCCACATGATAACTTCACAGCTTTGATGATGTCACGCAACATGAAGCATCTGGTGACCAATCACCACTGCGCAGCCGCAGGAAAAGATGGTCAGTGGTTTGGTAGACACTGCCTTGAGAAAAAACCCTTTATCTGTGAGAAACCAGTAGAGTAAAAACTTCCAGTTAGGGACGGATTATTTGATATTTGATGGGGGCCGGCCAATTCAAAGTTTTTTCCGCCCTCAAGTGTTGCACGATATTTTTTACTGTGCCAAGTGTTTGCATGATATTTTTTTCCATTCATTTTTTTTTTTTTTGATAGTATATAAATACAGAATGTATGTCCAATTTTTCATTGGCAGTCTATATGATTACACAAAATACAAAGTATAGTTATCAAACATGGCTACCAAGGAGTGCATAGTTACTGAAAACCATCCCCTGAGCCTCGTGGTCATGTTTGCTCTGACATGTATTCATTATTAGCCTGAATTCTCTCCAAACTTAGATCCGTCATGCATGTGTATTCATTTTCTCCATCCAGTGTTATCCAGACATCAGTAAGGTGATTTCAGTTTTGCTTGTTTGAAGTGGCTCAGAGGATGTCAGTACAAAGCTTAGTTCTCATCTTTCACAGCAGTGACTCTCCTTTTAACTCCCATTTGTTTAGTCTTGGGTTTCTAATCTTAGGCATTGGGGATTTTGGACCTTTGTTTTGAGTGTTTGGGTGTATCGGAAGATATTTTCAGGTCTTTAGCGGATGAATGGTTCACTGCGGGGCCAGGTTCGCCTCTCCAATACTCCAGCTTCGCATTCGATATAAACTGCTGTTTTTGAAGACCACAGACTCATTTGCACAGGCGTAGCCTCGTTTATAAGTCAGCTATTGAAAGACATCATTAAAAGTCCGTGGGATTGTATTATTCGACCTGCGCATTCTTTACATTACAGTTGGCTGTTGTTAATGATTCGCAAAAGTCAACTGTAATGTAAAGAATGTACGAGTTGAATAATACCAAATGTAAACCCCACAGCGGTTTGCATCGAATGTGAAACTGGAGTATTCTCGATCAGGAGTATTGTTACCCTGCTGGAAGAGTCTCCCTTTAATTTCCCTCGCTCGTTCGAAATTGAGTGACTCTGCCAGCAGAGTTAATGGTGTGAGGCGAGCGAACCTCATCGCTACTACACGCCACCCGTGCATCCCGAATACCGATTATATGAAAGTAGGGCGATCCTATCAGTTAATTCTTGATATTAAGGTCGGTGTCCTAGACTAGGTGCTATATGTGGCTCTTACTTAAGGTATCAGGATACGTTTGAGGCCTTTGAGACTACTTTACGCGTGAGCCTTTTTTACGCTGCCTCTTCAATATCACGATATAAAAGTATACATTTTCTGAAAGCTAAATAAACATAGTTTTCAAAAATTAATTTGGAATTTTCTGTTTTGAGACACATAAAATGTTATTGAGTTTCTCTTTAGTTTTTGAGTGACCAAAATAACTTTTTTTAAACATTGTAGCTCATTCGGATTAAATCAGATCGAACTGAAACTTTGGATTATGATAAATTACAACGCGATCTAAAAAAACACGATCTAATAAACAGTGTCTCAGATGTTTGAAATGTTTTTTTCATTCAAAGGTTTTTGTCTATTTTGCAATCATAGCGGAAATTCTGATCCTGCCGGAAGTTGTCAAACGAAGTGCGGTAGAATGTAACTTTGAACACAATAACTTGTTTGTGTTCCAAAATAGACAATTATAAATACATATTCCCAAACTACATTTATTTAGCTTTCAGAAAATGTATAATTTTATGGTAAAATATTGTAAAGCCCGTGTGAAATTTGAGGTAGCGCGTATAGGGGTCCTAAACATATCCTGATACCTTAAAATGCACGGAATATTTAATATACAACTATTTCAAGAAAGGTTGGTGAAGGTTTTGTTGCATGCTGTGTGATGCTTGTTGCCCACCACTCGTATCAGGTCGTGTGTATTGGACATGTGTGACTAAGCTTGAAATGCATTATATTCACACAGTAAATTTGATAGGGCTGATTTGGCCCCACAGAGCCGTTTTGGCATTTTTAAAATAGTGCTATTTTGGCCCAGAGATGGGTCAAAATGGAACAAAATGCTATTTTGGCCCCATGAAAGCCATTTTGGCATAGCTTTATTAGTACTGTTTTGGCCCAAGGGTAAGCCAAAAAAGAATAAGAGGCTATCTTGGCTCTACCACAGCCATTTTGACCCTATGACATTTAGTGTTGATTTGGCCCAAGGGTAGGCCAAAACAGAATAAGAAGCTATATTGGCTCTACCACAGCCATTTTGACCCTATGGCATTTAGTGTTGATTTGGCCCAAGGTTAGGCCAAAACAGAATAAGAAGCTATATTGGCTCTACCACAGCCATTTTGACCCTATGGCATTTAGTGTTGATTTGGCCCAAGGTTAGGCCAAAACAGAATAAGAAGCTATATTGGCTCTGCCACAGCCATTTTAGCTCTATTACATGTAGTGCTGTTTTGGCCCAAAGGCTGGCCAAAACGGGACGAGGGGCTATTTTAGTTTGAAGGAGCCATTTTGGCCTTATAACATTTAGTGCTGTTTTGGCCCAAAGGCTGGCCAAAATGGGACGAGGGGCTATTTCAGTTTGAAGGAGCCATTTTGGCCTCATAACATTTAGTGTTGTTTTGGCCCAATACAAAGGCTGACTAAAACGGGAAGAGGGGCTATTTTAGTTTGAGGGAGCCATTTTGGCCTTATAACATTTAGTACTGTTTTGGCCCAAAGGCTGGCTAAAACGGGACGAGGGGCTATTTTAGTTTGAGGTTACATACATATACATACATACTTTATTAGGCTTTCCAAACAAGGCTTTTCAAAACCTATCACATTAATAATAATCAATAATGAACTAAAATACAAAATCTAGCTGATATAAACCATGAAAATCTAATTATAAAATTTGTCTAATAATTTTGACTTTAAAATGCGTTTAAACTCTCTTACCGACTTAAGTTCTTTTAGTTCTAAATCCAATGAGTTCCAAATCTTAACAGCTCTAAATTACGAGATCTAGCTGATATAAACCATGTACATCTAATTATGAGATTTATCTAATAATTTTGACTTTAAAATGCGTTTAAACTTGCTTAACGACTTAAGTTCTTTTAGTTCTAAATCCAATGAGTTCCAAATCTTAACAGCTCTATAATTAAATGTTCTTTGTCCAGATGCTGAGGTGTACTTGGGGATTTGAAGTTGGTCACGGTTGCGGGTGTGACGGCCATGAATCGTGGCACGGTTACAAAATGTTTTGCATAGATAAGAAGGTGCCATCTCATTCATACATTTGTAAGTCATAATAGTGTCACGATATAATAAGTGTTCCTTAACAGAGAGCCAGTTTAGTTCCTCCATTGCTGGAGTTATGTGATCGTACTTCCGTGTCTTTGTTGCAATCCTGCATGCAAAGTTTTGTACAATGGATGCCAATTGGGTGTCAAGTGTCAGAACTGATGGTGCTCTTTTTAAACGGATTGCAGCAACTGGCAACGCCATTGCACAGTGCATCATCTCTCCAAAGGGAGCACGTTAAAATTTTGTTTGTGTTTTGAGCTAGCGCGCGTAATATACAATGTGACAGGCGTTCCTTGGGGTCCTTTATCAAAAAAGATTGTTTTCGTTAAACCAAAAAAATCAGTAAGCTTAATATATTAATGTTATGTAATTCTATGAATAATCGTAAGTGTCAAAAGAGTATTTACGTTCTAATTTGATCGTGTAATCCGTCCATCAAGAAATACACTGATGTGCATATATAGCAACGTGCTATGTGCATAGCAACGTGCTACTGCAGCATTGGACGATGGAAATCTGGCCGTTTTATTCCTCTACACTTGTACTCGTCATTCCGTTATTTCCTCGCACTGATCGCGATCGTAAGAGGATCGCAGGCCTTTCCGATTCCTTTCATAGCTCGCGCTAACAAATCAAGCAACACCTGTCGCATTGTAGATTACACGCGCTAGCTCAACCAAACCCAAGAAAAATACTATACAGTGGGAAAGAGGCGTATGAGTGACACGTGCCTTAGTTACCAAGGAAATGGTTCTCATGGCAACAAGGATCAATATGAGACGGACAAAAATCACGAAGATAGATTGGATGAAAATGAAGAATCCGAGAGCACAGCTTCATCTTGCACAACGAAACCCCGGCGTAGACACATCAGAAAGGATTCAAAAAGCTACACAAATTTCTGAAGGCTGATTTCTCACTGACCCAAAGAGACAAAGAGAAGCTATTGGCCCAATATTTATCCAGGAGACTGGTAAAAATTGCTATACTGGCAGGGTCACTTGATAATCTAACGGTGTTCGTGATTCTTCTGCCCGGGTCCCTTGTTAATGTTCATACTGTGACTCCACAATTACTTGAAAATCTAGAACGACCATGTGGTGTGGGACACTAGTAATATATGTAGGACATTTAGAGCATCGAGTCAGTGTGGCGCACCGGTAGTGCACTCGCCTCACCTCTGGGGTCTCGGGTTCGATTCCTTGACTCAGCATCACATGTGATTAGAGTTTGTTAGGTCTCTCACTTGATTCAAGGGTTTTCCTCCGGATCTCCATTTTTCCTTCCCACGCAAAACCTAACACGCTAAATTCGATCAGTGAGTTAGCCATGCCCTGACTTAGATCAAACCAGAGCCGGTTGTTTCAGGGTTCGATCTGTTAGTTAGCCGTGCCCTGACTTTGTTCAGACCAGAGGCTGTTTCAGACTATCGATAAAATTTGAAGGTTTTTTGGAAGCCAATTCCATTTTTCTTTCATATCTATATGGGATAAGGCCGTGTGATTCAAAAAATTATCAGAAAATGAAGATCGTGGCATCGTATGGATGTTATGGTTGAGAATGCCTGTACGATAGCAGGTCAGCTTGTTCTAAGATTGAGATTCCATCCCACCTTCGGCCTAAAAATCACGTCACAGAGGGCGCTTCCCATAGCGGAAATGACCGGCCAGATAGGTCAATTTAAAAGGGAGAAGGCGTTTTTCTCGGGAGAGTTTTCCCTAGTTTTTTATACAGCTATTTCAAAAAACGTTGAATACTGAATACTGCATACTGAATAGTACATTCAAAGACCAAAGGGCATTGTGGGTCTCATTAATTTGAAATAAAAAGTAAATATACAGCGATTTGCTCTTTGTATGTAGCTAGTTTATTGTCTCGGATGGAATGCACTAAAAATATAATAAATTATTACTGTTTATTTTACTTTAGAATATTACATGACCCAAAATGCATTTCGGTCTTGGAATGCACTATTGACTATGCAGTATTCAGTATTCAACGTTTCTTGAAATAGCTGTATACATTCCATCAGAATAGTATATGCAATTTATAAGGAATTGCTTGATCTGTCAGGCCAATTCCGACTAATGGAAAGCACCGGCTGAGAACAGGGTACGGTACTGACATAATAACTATTTATTCATTTATATTGCACAAATATCAATGCCATCACGAATTTCTATTTGCGCATTACAATAATTCAAAGTATAAGAATGTATAATGATCATGAATGAAGATATATCGGATCGACATAAGTTAAGTATGTTAAATATAAGAAAGTATAATAATTAAGAGCTTCAAACTAGGAAACAACAATATCGAAATAGGAAAAATAAAGGCGAAACACTATCTATAGAGAGAAATTTCAAACCTCCGACCTTTCAAAGTAATAAGAATTAAAATGAAAGGCCGTTTATGTTTGTAACCTCAAACGTGTAAACGGCGAGTCTGCGACTTGTACGTCGATTGTACGTCAAATTCGAACATAGTAGAGCTCGAAATCTAATGCAACTTCACGGCGATTTTTGCTTGAAAAGTACCATGCTACTGTGCCCACATGACACCGGCTTCGAAGGAAATTGCGCTTGTGTTTGTATATGGTGGTTTCGAATGAAAGTATGTCGACAAAAACAAAAAAAAGTAAGTAAGTAGGAGTTTAGAGGAAGAAAAATTACACGCTTATTAGCAAAAACGCTGTCAAAAAATACCACTTTTCATCAAGTTGCACTGAAATCGCCAAACAAATCGGCGACCGTTTACAAGGGCTATCTGAGGTTGCAACCAAATCACAATCGCGCTGCAAATATCGCCCGTGTACTGACGCTGAAAACTTTCATTCCATGAGCCACTTCCTTCCTTTATGCTACTCAGCTCGTTTTACCATAGTTATTCTGAGTAGTAATTACCTTGACTTGTTAAATTTGTTATCTAAAATATTTTACGATTGTAAAGAATTGTAATAAAATATATTATAGATTGATTCACCGTGGTCATGTTTGACCTGAATTCATTATTAGCCTGGATTCTCTCCAAACTTAGAACCGTCCATGTTTTGTTTATTTTCACCGTCCAGTGTTATCCAGACATCAGTAAGGTGATTTCAGTAATGCTTGTTTTGAAGTGGCTCAGGGGATGTCAGTACAAAGCTTACTTCTCATCTTTCACAACAGTGACTCCTTGTAACTCCCATTTGTTTAGTTTTGGGTTTCTAATGTAGCTTAGGCATTGGGGCTCTGAAGTTTTGGACCTTTGTTTGGAGTGTTTGGGTGTATCGGAAGGTTATTATTGTCGGGTCTTCTTCGGATTAATGGTCCTCTGCGGGTTTGTCGCACAAATACACCAGTTTCGCATTCGATGCAAACCGCCGTTTTTGAAGACCACAAACTCATTTGCACAGGCTTAGTCTCGTTTATAAGTCAGTTTTTGAAATATTTTGTTAGGTTATAGAAAAGGATAAAATATTAAGATATTATTTAGATGAATTTTCAGAAAAACGCAAATAAAGGGTAAAAAACGAGATGCGCGAAATGGATGCGCAGTAGCAGGGGTCCGGAACTAACTTAAAAGTCCGTGGGATTGGTGTTACGCATTCTTTACATTACAGTTGGCTGTTCCTAATGATTTGCAAAAGTCAACTCTAATCTGTAATCTCGATCAAGAGTACTGTTACCCAACTGCTGGCAGAGTCTCCCTTTTATTTCCCTCGCTAGAGACTCTGCCAGCAGAGTTAATGGTGAGAGGCGAGCGACCTCATCCCTACCACACGTCACCCGTGCATCCCGGATATCAATTACATGAAAGTACAGAAAGATGGATGACCCTATCAGTTAACTCTTGATATCAAGGTCGGTGTCCTAGATTAGATGCTATATGTGGCTCTTACTTGAATTACACTGTATACATATATATTACTATATTACACTATATATACAGCTATTTCAAGAAAGGTTGGTGACGTTTTGTTGTATGTTGTGTGATGCTTGTTGCTCACCACTCGTATCAGGTCGTGTGTATTGGACATGTGTGAGCTAAGCTAAATAATGTCAGCACAGAAGAAATTATGCTGGAAAAACCTGCAGACAAGGTTTTGGAATATTCCACATTGTTGTGTCTTTCGCTGATTGTATTCACACTGCTCATAGTGCAATTCGAGCTTGATATGCAACATTGAACATGAAACAAAACCTTTACAAACCTTCTTTGAAATAGCTGTATACTTTGGCAAAACACTTTTTGCTGTGAAGCACTGACATCAAGATAACACAGAAAGAAAATAATAGTAATGCAAGAATATATTGTACATTATATTTTCTGTGCTAAACTGACTTCGCTTTCGTGATCTTGACCTACGCCCCTCCCAACTAAAATAGGTTTCGCACTAAACTGAGTAAATACTGTTAGTCCTTGAATCTTTAAACTGGATAATTGTCATATGTTACTCACTGTTTATGGAAATAATGTCCAGAGGAATATTTCCTCAATACATGTCTCAAACTCATCTTCACTGTGCTAATCTTCAAACTGGATCGTCACGTCATCACCCATCAAAAAGAAAGGAGCCCAGTACTTCGGTTCACTGTATTGTGGGTTTCTTCTTATGTCGTTCATCGTCAGATGCAGGCTTGTACTTGCGCTCTTACCGTCCTTCAAATACGTGTAAAACGTTTCCATAAACATCCAAGTAGCGTCGTCATCTATAGCCCACAGGGATCCCACTACAGCACGAGCTCCTGAGACGAGAAAGGCTCGACACATACCAACTACTCCTTCAGCTTTGATTTCGCCACGTCCACTGTGACAGCAGCTTAACACAACTAGTTGTGCACGTACTTGAGCCTGTTGTACATCAGCCATGGTCAGCATGTAATCTTCTTCGTCTGGTATCTTTTTTTCAGGAGAAGGAGCAAGTACGATAGTGGCTTTTTCTAGGTTACCGTGTGCTGCAATGTGAACAACAGACGCTCCTTCTTGAAGTCTCTTTATGACCACAGGCTTTGTAGCAATAGCTCCCAATAACGGTTTAACTCCAAGTATGTCAGAAATGCCGATCGCCTCTTCTAGAGCACCTATTAGCGTCGGTATTTCTGTTTCAACTCCATTCAATATGACTCGACCAACTACACCAGCGCCAATAATCAATGCATCTTTACAGGAGTGATGCTCCTCTGGGTACTCTTGGAGAAGCTTTAAAGATGCCATCGAAGGAGCCATTCTAATTCGCTTTGTCTCTGACAAATAATGTCCCGTGAGTGGGTCCCGTAGGGCAGCAAATGCTAATTTGCACAACGGACCTTCAGGAATGATGACAATTTCGTCTTGTTTAATTAAGCACTTGATATTGTGTATTAACTTGTGGTACATTTTTTCCAGGCCGCTGGTCAGGCTGCTCTCAACACTGTTTTCTGATGGATTTCCTCTGCTTCCACACGTAGAACGGCATTGTTCTGACAACCTTTCTTCTTTCTCTCGTGTCAACAATTGTGTTAATTCATCTTTCTTGGGATTCTTGTTTTCTTCAGAGTCGTCCATGACGTTTAATGATCTGTCCTCGGCAAAATTGACTGCTTGACGCACTTTCATATCGTCAAATGTTTTATCAACAAGCGTCTCTAGGCATGTGTCACAGTATTTGAAATGCTGGACTGAAAATTCAAGCTCGTTTCCTGCTTCGACTAGAAACGAGCACAACTTCTCAAAACACACTGAATAAAACAGAAGAGTGTAGCTACTGTTGGAGAAAAGAGACTGAACATCAACGTACTGTAAACCTTCTTTAGCAACTTGTTCTTTCTTCATTCCATAGCTTGAAACAAGTAGATCTTTCAGGGCTTTTGCACGATAATGGTCCGACAAAACCAGAGCCTCTTCTTTCTTATTTGTTTCAATAAGAACCTTCAGAAGCATCTTGTAAGCCTTTTTGTGTTTATCAACAAAAGCTATTTTGAATCTATCGTTTTGCTTAAGACCATCAAAAATCAATTCATAGCACTTTAAGGATTCTTTGAATGACTTCTCTGCATTCTCAAATTGCTCAAGTTTATAATAGACTTCTCCAAGGCTCAAATGAGATCTTGCCTGATTGGACTTTGTGCCCTGTTTGCGTGCCACATCTAGTGCTTCTCGTTGATACTGCACTCCTTTATTGCATTGTCCGAGTAAAACATACATCTCAGAGATTTCGTACTTACATGTCCACAATAGTAACTTAAATCGAACACTCTCATCCCCGTGTGTTGCTGCAACAGCCACCTCAGCCTCTTCAAGACATGAAATGGCGTGTTCGTATTCATGTTGTGCTCTATGATGTCTATAGCGATTATAGCAATTAACCCAATGGGCCAAGCTTTGAATTTCAATTTTCCTAACACCAATTAAAGCATGACTAAGGGCCGCTTTTGGTAAATCGTCTTCTTCTTCTTCTGTTATACCAACTGCTTCATGAATCATCCTCAGACACAACATAAAAGAAATGATCCTATCATTGTCTTCTAGATCCCTAGCTATTGTCATGCCTTCTGTAAACCATGAATGAGCATCATCATATTCTTCTTTCTTCAAGTAGGCATACCCTAACGTGTTGTACCCATTCATCTCAGCCTCTTTATGACCAGATTCTTGTGCGATGGTAAGACATTTTTGATTGTATAATATAGCATCATCATATTCTTCTTTGTTCAAGTGGGATTTCTCTAGCGTCATGTACGCTTTCATCTCAGCCACTTTATGACCAGATTCTTGTGCGATGGCAAGACATTTTTGACTGTATAATATAGCATCGTCAGATTCTTCTTTGTGTAAGTGGGCATGCCCTAGCGTCATGTACGCATCCAACTCAGCCACTTTATCACCAGATTCTTGTGCGATGGCAAGACATTTTTGACTGTATAATATAGCATCGTCATTTTCTTTTTTGAAGAAGTGGGCATTCCCTAGCGTCCTGTACGCATCCATCTCCGCCACTTTATCACCAGATTCTTGTGCGATGGTAAGACGTTTTCGACTGTATAATATAGCATCGTCATATTCTTCTTTGTTGAAGTGGGTATTCCCTAGCGTCGTGTACGCATTCATCTCAGCCACTTTATCATCAGATTCTTGTGCGATGGCAAGACATTTTTGACTGTATAATATAGCATCGTCATATTCTTCTTTGTTCAAGTGGGCATTCCATAGCGTCGTGTACGCATTCATCTCAGCCACTTTTTCACCAGATTCTTGTGCGATGGCAAGAAAATTTTCACTGTATAATATAGCATCGTCATATTCTTCTTTTTTCAAGTGGGCATTCCCTAGCGTCATGTACGCATCCATCTCAGCCACTTTATCACCAGATTCTCGTGCGATGGTAAGACGTTTTTGACTGTATAATATAGCATCGTCATATTCTTCTTTCTTCAAGTGGGCATTCCATAGCGTCGTGTACGCATTCATCTCAGCCACTTTTTCACCAGATTCTTGTGCGATGGCAAGACATTTTTGACTGTATAATATAGCATCTTCACATTCTTCTTTTTGTAAGTGGGCATGCCCTAAAGTCGAGTACGCATTCATCTCAGCCACTTTATGACCAGATTCTTGTGCGATGGCAAGACATTTTTGACTGTATAATATAGCATCATTATATTCTTCTTTCTTCAAGTGGGCATTCCCTAACGTCTTGTACACATTCTCCTCAGCCACTTTATGACAAGATTCTTGTGCGATGGCAAGACATTTTTGACTGTATAATATAGCATCGTCATATTCTTCTTTGTTGAAGTGGGCATTTCCTAGCGTCGTGTACGCATCCATCTCAGCCACTTTATCACCAGATTCTTGTGCGATGGTAAGACGTTTTTGACTGTATAATATAGCATCGTCATATTCTTCTTTCTTCAAGTGGGCATTCCATAGCGTCGTGTACGCATTCATCTCAGCCACTTTTTCACCAGATTCTTGTGCGATGGCAAGACATTTTTGACTGTATAATATAGCATCTTCACATTCTTCTTTTTGTAAGTGGGCATGCCCTAAAGTCGAGTACGCATTCATCTCAGCCACTTTATGACCAGATTCTTGTGCGATGGCAAGACATTTTTGACTGTATAATATAGCATCATTATATTCTTCTTTCTTCAAGTGGGCATTCCCTAACGTCTTGTACACATTCTCCTCAGCCACTTTATGACAAGATTCTTGTGCGATGGCAAGACATTTTTGACTGTATAATATAGCATCGTCATATTCTTCTTTGTTGAAGTGGGCATTTCCTAGCGTCGTGTACGCATTCATCTCAGCCACTTTATCATCAGATTCTTGTGCGATGGCAAGACATTTTTGACTGTATAATATAGCATCGTCACATTCTTCTTTGTGTAAGTGGGCATGCCCTAAAGTGGAGTACGCATTCATCTCAGCCACTTTATGACCAGATTCTTGTGCGATGGTAAGACATTTTTGACTGTATAATATAGCATCTTCATATTCTTCTTTGTTCAAGTGGGCATTCCCTAGCGTCGTGTACGCATTCATCTGAGCCACTTTATGACCAGATTCTTGTGCGATGGCAAGACAATTTTCACTGTATAATATAGCATCATTATATTCTTCTTTCTTCAAGTGGACATTCCATAGCGTCGTGTACGCATCCATCTCCGCCACTTTATCACCAGATTCTTGTGCGACGGTAAGACGTTTTTGACTGTATAATATAGCATCGTCATATTCTTCTTTGTTGAAGTGGGCATTCCCTAGCGTCCTGTACGCATTCATCTCAGCCCTTTTATGACCAGATTCTTGTGCGATGGTAAGACGTTTTTGACTGTATAATATAGCATCGTCATATTCTTCTTTGTTGAAGTGGGCATTCCCTAGCGTCGTGTACGCATTCATCTCAGCCACTTTATCATCAGATTCTTGTGCGATGGCAAGCCATTTTTGACTGTATAATATAGCATCGTCACATTCTTCTTTGTGTAAGTTGGCATGCCCTAAAGTCGAGTACGCATCCATCTCAGCCACTTTATGACCAGATTCTTGTGCGATGGTAAGACATTTTTGACTGTATAATATAGCATCATCATATTCTTCTTTGTTCAAGTGGGATTTCTCTAGCGTCATGTACGCTTTCATCTCAGCCACTTTATGACCAGATTCTTGTGCGATGGCAAGACATTTTTGACTGTATAATATAGCATCGTCAGATTCTTCTTTGTGTAAGTGGGCATGCCCTAGCGTCATGTACGCATCCAACTCAGCCACTTTATCACCAGATTCTTGTGCGATGGCAAGACATTTTTGACTGTATAATATAGCATCGTCATTTTCTTTTTTGAAGAAGTGGGCATTCCCTAGCGTCCTGTACGCATCCATCTCCGCCACTTTATCACCAGATTCTTGTGCGATGGTAAGACGTTTTCGACTGTATAATATAGCATCGTCATATTCTTCTTTGTTGAAGTGGGTATTCCCTAGCGTCGTGTACGCATTCATCTCAGCCACTTTATCATCAGATTCTTGTGCGATGGCAAGACATTTTTGACTGTATAATATAGCATCGTCATATTCTTCTTTGTTCAAGTGGGCATTCCATAGCGTCGTGTACGCATTCATCTCAGCCACTTTTTCACCAGATTCTTGTGCGATGGCAAGAAAATTTTCACTGTATAATATAGCATCGTCATATTCTTCTTTTTTCAAGTGGGCATTCCCTAGCGTCATGTACGCATCCATCTCAGCCACTTTATCACCAGATTCTCGTGCGATGGTAAGACGTTTTTGACTGTATAATATAGCATCGTCATATTCTTCTTTCTTCAAGTGGGCATTCCATAGCGTCGTGTACGCATTCATCTCAGCCACTTTTTCACCAGATTCTTGTGCGATGGCAAGACATTTTTGACTGTATAATATAGCATCTTCACATTCTTCTTTTTGTAAGTGGGCATGCCCTAAAGTCGAGTACGCATTCATCTCAGCCACTTTATGACCAGATTCTTGTGCGATGGCAAGACATTTTTGACTGTATAATATAGCATCATTATATTCTTCTTTCTTCAAGTGGGCATTCCCTAACGTCTTGTACACATTCTCCTCAGCCACTTTATGACAAGATTCTTGTGCGATGGCAAGACATTTTTGACTGTATAATATAGCATCGTCATATTCTTCTTTGTTGAAGTGGGCATTTCCTAGCGTCGTGTACGCATCCATCTCAGCCACTTTATCACCAGATTCTTGTGCGATGGTAAGACGTTTTTGACTGTATAATATAGCATCGTCATATTCTTCTTTCTTCAAGTGGGCATTCCATAGCGTCGTGTACGCATTCATCTCAGCCACTTTTTCACCAGATTCTTGTGCGATGGCAAGACATTTTTGACTGTATAATATAGCATCTTCACATTCTTCTTTTTGTAAGTGGGCATGCCCTAAAGTCGAGTACGCATTCATCTCAGCCACTTTATGACCAGATTCTTGTGCGATGGCAAGACATTTTTGACTGTATAATATAGCATCATTATATTCTTCTTTCTTCAAGTGGGCATTCCCTAACGTCTTGTACACATTCTCCTCAGCCACTTTATGACAAGATTCTTGTGCGATGGCAAGACATTTTTGACTGTATAATATAGCATCGTCATATTCTTCTTTGTTGAAGTGGGCATTTCCTAGCGTCGTGTACGCATTCATCTCAGCCACTTTATCATCAGATTCTTGTGCGATGGCAAGACATTTTTGACTGTATAATATAGCATCGTCACATTCTTCTTTGTGTAAGTGGGCATGCCCTAAAGTGGAGTACGCATTCATCTCAGCCACTTTATGACCAGATTCTTGTGCGATGGTAAGACATTTTTGACTGTATAATATAGCATCTTCATATTCTTCTTTGTTCAAGTGGGCATTCCCTAGCGTCGTGTACGCATTCATCTGAGCCACTTTATGACCAGATTCTTGTGCGATGGCAAGACAATTTTCACTGTATAATATAGCATCATTATATTCTTCTTTCTTCAAGTGGACATTCCATAGCGTCGTGTACGCATCCATCTCCGCCACTTTATCACCAGATTCTTGTGCGACGGTAAGACGTTTTTGACTGTATAATATAGCATCGTCATATTCTTCTTTGTTGAAGTGGGCATTCCCTAGCGTCCTGTACGCATTCATCTCAGCCCTTTTATGACCAGATTCTTGTGCGATGGTAAGACGTTTTTGACTGTATAATATAGCATCGTCATATTCTTCTTTGTTGAAGTGGGCATTCCCTAGCGTCGTGTACGCATTCATCTCAGCCACTTTATCATCAGATTCTTGTGCGATGGCAAGCCATTTTTGACTGTATAATATAGCATCGTCACATTCTTCTTTGTGTAAGTTGGCATGCCCTAAAGTCGAGTACGCATCCATCTCAGCCACTTTATGACCAGATTCTTGTGCGATGGTAAGACATTTTTGACTGTATAATATAGCATCGTCATATTCTTCTTTGTTGAAGTGGGCATTCCCTAGCGTCCTGTACGCATTCATCTCATCCACTTTATGACCAGATTCTTGTGCGATGGTAAGACGTTTTTGACTGTATAATATAGCATCATCATATTCTTCTTTCTTCAAGTAGGCATACCCTAACGTGTTGTACCCATTCATCTCAGCCTCTTTATGACCAGATTCTTGTGCGATGGTAAGACATTTTTGATTGTATAATATAGCATCATCATATTCTTCTTTGTTCAAGTGGGCTTTCTCTAGCGTCATGTACGCATTCATCTCAGCCACTTTATCATCAGATTCTTGTGCGATGGCAAGACATTTTTGACTGTATAATATAGCATCGTCACATTCTTCTTTGTGTAAGTGGGCATGCCCTAGCGTCATGTACGCATCCAACTCAGCCACTTTATCACCAGATTCTTGTGCGATGGCAAGACATTTTTGACTGTATAATATAGCATCGTCATTTTCGTTTTTGAAGAAGTGGGCATTCCCTAGCGTCCTGTACGCATTCATCTCAGCCACTTTATGACCAGATTCTTGTGCGATGGCAAGACATTTTTGACTGTATAATATAGCATCATTATATTCTTTTTTCTTCAAGTGGGCATTCCCTAACGTCATGTACACATTCTCCTCAGCCACTTTATGACAAGATTCTTGTGCGACGGTAAGACATTTTTGACTGTATGATATAGCATTGTCATATTCTTCTTTCTTCAAGTGGGCATTCCATAGCGTCCTGTACGCATTCATCTCAGCCACTTTATGACCAGATTCTTGTGCGATGGCAAGACAATTTTCACTGTATAATATAGCATCGTCATATTCTTCTTTGTTCAAGTGGGCATTCCCTAGCGTCATGTACGCATCCATCTCAGCCACTTTATGACCAGATTCTTGTGCGATGGTAAGACGTTTTTGAAAGTATAATATAGCATCGTCATATTCTTCTTTGTTGAAGTGGGCATTCCCTAACGTCTTGTACGCATTCATCTCAGCCACTTTATTATCAGATTCTTGTGCGATGGCAAGACATTTTTGACTGTATAATATAGCATCGTCACATTCTTCTTTGTGTAAGTGGGCATGCACTAGCGTCGTGTACGCATTGATCTCAGCCACTTTATGACAAGATTCTTGTGCGATGGCAAGACAATTTTCACTGTATAATATAGCATCGTCATATTCTTCTTTGTTCAAGTGGGCGTTCCCTAGCGTCATGTACGCATCCATCTCAGCCACTTTATCACCAGATTCTTGTGCGATGGCAAGACATTTTTGACTGTATAATATAGCATCGTCACATTCTTCTTTGTGTAAGTGGGCATGCCCTAAAGTGGAGTACGCATTCATCTCAGCCACTTTATGACCAGATTCTTGTGCGATGGCAATACATTTTTGACTGTATAATATAGCATCGTCATATTCTTCTTTGTTGAAGTGGGCATTCCCTAGCGTCATGTACGCATTCATCTCAGCCACTTTATGACCAGATTCGTGTGCGATGACAAGACATTTTTCACCGTATAAAATAGCATCATCATACTCTTCTTTGTCCAAAAGGGAATTGGCTAACATCGCGTACTCCATCAACTCGACCATCTCATCATCCATCACGGGTTTAGCTAACGTAACGAAAACATTAGCACAAAGAAAAAGGAGCCTTAAATCACTTTGTTCCTGGGCTATCCGTAAGCACTCTCCGTACAGACAGATCCGTTGTTGTGTAGTCAGTCCAAGGTCCAAATAGGCTGCAGAAGCAGCCGTAAACCATGCTAGTGCTTTTTCCCTCTTTCTAATAATGCTGTCGGTACTCGTAGTGTCACTCATCGTTATGTTTATCCCGTTTTGCAGCTGATCAGACTACCTAAGTATGTATAGATCAGGGATATTCGTGGGGCATTGAATAGAATCTGTAATACTGATAACTACCTGGTTTGCATAAACATATATTTAAATGGTCCTTATTTTCTTTAAAAAAACTTGTAGTTATTCCATCATGTTTGAGCTATAAGTTCTAGTTAACTTTGATTGCCAGACCCTTGCATACATGGGAAATTTCGTCCCCTATTTGTCTGGTTCACAGCAAGGTCGAATGAACTTGTTTTGATTACCTCACTCATGTCTCACCATTGTTGACGTCATATCTCACCAAGCATAAAGAGGGTTCCCCTCAGATACTCCTCTTCAAAGATCAGCGAAGGGTTGGAAATCAGACATCGATATATAAACTGGAAAAAGAGAAAAAACTTTTCACATCAATTGAATTTTCGGATTTAAAATTTCAAAATTCTTTTCCTCTCTAATTTCAAAGTTGAAAGCCAATTTTTTTAAGGAAATACGCGTGCCTTTTTGTGCGCATCAGTATTGCGCATGTTTTCGTGTGCGCGCTAGTGCCGAACATTTGGCTGGGCTTCCTGTGTTTCAAAGATTTCAATATGACGGACAGGAGGTTGAACACGGCGCGCAAAGAATCATGGAAGTGAAAACTGACCAATGAGAACCCTCTATTTCGAGAGAGCGAAAAACCATTATGGATGAGGGGAATGAGAAGACAAGTGCTAAAATTAGTAAACTTTATAGTATCTTTTTGTTTGTTTTTAGGATGAAATTTTTTAGGATTAAAGTGCATGTTATATTCAACATTTTTGCATGTTATATTGCCGGAAGGTATCATAAAAGTCTGGCTTCAAAGTCTTGCTTATGATTAATTTTATTCTCATTCGTTGCCTGAAACTGCTTGCTTCACACTTTATACTCGTTTATACTCTTGAAATAAAAGGGATCTCGTATTGAAACTACCGCACATCATGTGGTGTAAACGATCCCCAGTACTTTTTGAGATATCAAGAATCATATTGAAGATTTCTTTGAGTTTGCCTTCGTAGCTGCTAACTTAGTTCTTTCAGCAATATTTGACAAGGAAAAGTTTATAGCGTTGAAGCCACTTTGCTCAGATAAATGTCGAAGTAATATCACTGAGTTGATGATCATGCAAATACACGGCATGTACTGTACCTTCTTGTGTTAAAAATTAAGCTTGTCAAGGTGGAATATTGGTGAGATAAAAGTTGGCCTTACAAATAAATGATCAATATCAAGAGACCATGAAGGACTATTTTCTTTAGCTATGCCCTTGCTGTCCATAGACGGAACCCATTTTATTATATATATAACTAGAATTTCATACAATAAATCTCTATTATAAAAATCTCTATGCTTTATATTTCACTGGTGAAAAATGCAATACGACCAATTAGCATCGCGTACAGCTTTTCACTGTGTAAAAATATAACCTATCAAAATTTAGAGTTGACCAAACCAACCAATCATAAAACGAGCAATTGTGACATTTGAATGGCTTCCCGCCAAAGCAAAGTTGTGTTTTCTGTAGCTTTGTTGATGTGAACAAAATGGCGAGTCGTTTTGTGTCACTAGATGTGCCGGTAGATGAGTTTATTCAAAACCAAGAAAACAAAAACACACTAAGCAAGACGAAGAGAGACCTGGCTTTATTGACTACATATCTTGAAACAAAAAATGTGCAGCAAAACCTGGAAGAAATCCAGCCAAGAGATTTAGACGAGCTGCTTTCTGCTTTTCTCGTTGAAGTAAGGAAGAAAGATGGGGATGAATACGAACCGACGACTTTAAGGTCGTTCATATCGAGCTTTGACCGTTACTTACGAAAGAAAGACTACCCAACAACGATAATAGAAGGGCAAGAATTCAGACGAACAAGGGAAGCACTAGCAGCCAAGCAGAAAGATTTGAAAAGTCCAACTTTGCGTGAAGAAACAACAACAAAGCGCCGCCGTTATTGCATCTTGGATTCGCCAGACAGCGACTAATTATGAAAAACAGTACATTTTTGATATTTATATTGACTTTTTGTATATTCATTTTCCTTTTATAAACTGACATGAGGAGTTTTTCAATTTAATTATGTACAGTTGCATGACATTTTAACTTATAAACTTAAAACTTACGAAAGTTTCGACAAAATTTGTCATTTTTATTCAATCAAAATAAACGTGTTTGTATGTGAATTCTAGTTATATATATAATAAAGAGAAAACATCATAGAAAGTGCTTTGTACGGGGCTATATTCACTCGTTGTTTGTGTAAAAACACTCACTCGCTCGAAGACTCGCTCGTTCGTGTTTTACACAAACAACTCGTGAATATAACCCCGTACGCCGCACTTTCTATGAAGTAATCTATATATATGCTCCAAATATGCTCCAGTTTTTTTTTCAGGTTAAAATTTTTCTTTTCACTTATTGTACTTTCTAAAACGACTTTCCGTTTCAGTTGTTTGTTTACAATTTTGCCGCGTTTGTCCAAATTCCAAGATGGCGGACGAAACCGTGAAGTGGCTTATTCTATAACTAGTTTTAGTCGTTATTTAAACCAAAATATTCTATCTGTAATAGGTGATGAGATTCTGAAAATTTCAAAAAAAAATCGTACCCGAGGATGAGGTCAAAAAAGCCACTGAAGAAGCTAAAAACATCATATTGTTTTTATTTCCGCCGTCACAGGCTTATAGAAAATATGAAAATAAAGTAAAATGTCAGTTAAAGATTAAGGAAAAATGAGTCAAATTGCAACATATGAAAAATCCAGTTGAATTGACGCGTTAGTTTTGACAAACCAGCGAGATAAAATCTTACTGAAAACTCCCTCTGAACCTGAAGTTCTTTCAATAGGTTTTTAAGAAAGCTTGAAAATTTGATTGTAGTAGTAGGGAATGGCCGATTCGAGCGCAAAATACCGTGGCTCTCTTAGTAATGGATTGCGTGACATTGATAATTCGGTATGGTGCCACTCGATTAATTAAGTCTTTGGAAAACTATATGTTTTAAAAACATTCTGGGAAATTATTAAGTGGCTAAAGATTATTGTATATAATATGGTTAAAGATAATTGAAATCATAAGGTGGTTAAAGATAATTGTTAAACAACATGGTTATATTGCGTGACATCATTTGGACAAGTCTAGACATGCTTAAGGATGGGGGAATACCCTATGAGTTAAATCTTTAAGTTACTTAAAGGAATGCTCATATAATATAATATATAGATTTAGGCACTGCCTAAAAGCGGAGCTCCCATAAATAGTTTATTTAGTGCTAAAAACGTGACAATTGTGTGACGCGGCATAACGCTGGTTATAGCGTTACCACTTCGTTTGATTTTACCAGAATCCAGGAGGAAAAATTAAAAGAAAAACCATTATTTTAAGCCTTCAAAAGCATTAGAAAACTTTTCAATTCGAAGAAAAATAATTATAGATTATAGAACATATGAATACATGTATAGAACAAAGGATTTTATTCAGCAAATCTTAGTAATCAAAGTTATAAGTTTTTTAGGTGGAAAGTGAACTACACTGAAAATTGTCGAAAATATTACTGATAAGTTTAAAAGCTTACATTCACTTGAACTTCACAAGTAAAAAGAGACATATTCATTAATGCAAGATAATAATTTTCATTGTTAGTAAGTTGGTCTTTGAAAAGTTTTTTTTCAGATTTATTCTTAACTTTATTATCGAGCGAAATATCTTACAAAAACATAAGCTTATCCATAAAAAAAAACAAGCTCATCATTTTTGCGATTGTGTAATATTAATAGCTGGAAAAGCCCGATAAATAGCAAATGTTTGGTGTGATATGTATTCCTTTTTCATATTTCATTCAACATTAAAATAAATTATCTATAAAAATGTCAAAATATATTCATATGATTATGAAACTGGAATCTTGTTTTGACTTCGCGTGAGGCTCGCTGGCCGTCAAATATATTTTTTCAAAGAACTAAGTCTTTTTACTAAGTCTTAGCCTTTTTCTTGAAATGGGATCAAAAACAAAAAATCAAAGCTTCAAATATCGCTTTTTTGGTTCACAAGTAATGAAGAAAAAGATGATAAAAATCTAGAATGCAGTAAAAACGACAAACTATCCAAGTTTTTCTGACAATGTTTGCCGAACCAACGTCCTTGGCTTGTCTGAGAGTTTCTCCAGCTAGTTTACACATTTCTTGTCGATTTTTTACGAAATATTAGTTAAAATTAATGAATTTACCTTCTATGAAGTGTTTTCTACGGAACTGAAATATCATTCTTGCAGTATAATCAGGTTTTTCTGGTCTACAGGCCACTTTTTCTCTCACTGAAGTTTCAGTCACGAAACTTCATCTAATCGTAAGATTAAGAATCTTCCCTCGCTTTCCCTCGCTAAATCTTCTTTAGCAAGTCGCTAAAGTCGAAAAATTGTTTTTGTTCACTTTAAGACAGACATGACTTCGACTAAACGTATTTTTCGCATTGCAAAAATAAGAAAAAATACTTCTGTGCATTTGTGAGTAAGCAAAGCGCGCGGGAACCCTGTGCAAAGTGGTACACGGACGGACGTATGTATGTATGTATGTACGTATGTATGTATGTATGTATGTATGTATGGACAAGGTGATGACGTAATCAAGCCATGAAAAATCAACTCGATGGATTACCATTTTTTCTTAAGTATGGTGCTCCGCTATTATACAAAAATGCGTTCGGAAAAACTATTGAAAAAGGAATCGATATATAATAATCATATGTCGAATAATATAATAGATCAACCAATACCTGAAATTAAGGTACCGATTTTAAAACCAGTGAAAGTGAAAAATACAGTGGACCAGAGTACAATCAAAACCGCTGTTGACAACACTCAGAAACAATTAAATAAATTCACAGATTGGATTATGTCATATGTTCCTCAAGAGGTCAAGAAACCGTTTAATAAACGTGTTGAAGATTTGAAGAACAAAGTTAATAATATCTATAACAGTATAAAGAAACCACAAAATAAACCAGTGAATATAAAAAAGAAAGAGTCAGCATTGAAAGGAAACCTTACTTCATACCAAATTAACGGTGAAGATGGTGTTGGTTACAAAACCTTTCTAAATAATAAAAAGGATATATGTTTAAACCTTTTTAAAAAACTGAAAAAACCTATCAAGATGAAGATGATCTTTAATTGTGAATTTCATAAGAGGGGAGGTAAAAATATCATTATATACAGTTATGGATATTTTCATTCTCTAGTGAATATAATAACAGAGTCGACAAATTTAGATGATGTTTATGACGATTGTAAGAATAGGATAATAGAAACGATTGAAATATTTCAAAATCAAGGATCAAGATGGATATTTAGTAAACTTGTTAGTCTTGATATACATATCGATAACTACAACGTATAGCAGCTAAATCTTATATTCCATTACATGAAAAAATAAAACGGAAAGAAGCAATAATAAATCTGAAGAATAAAGACAATGAATGTTTCAAGTGGTCAGTTACAAGAGCATTATTTCCGGAAAAGAGAGATAATGAAAGAATTTCCAAAAAATTGAGAGAGAATAGTGAAAAACTATGCTGGGAGGGACTTAAGTTTCCAGTACAAGTTGATAAGATAGGGATATTTGAAAAGAATAATCCAAAATATGCTATTAATGTTTATTCTTATGATAAGGAAATCAAACCAATTAGAATAAGTGAAAACAACGATCGTGAACAAACAATTAACCTCCTTCTAATATCAGATGATAAAACAAATCATTATTGTTGGATCAAAAGTATGTCTCGTTTAATTAATTCTCAAACGAGTAAGAACGGGCATAGTCGATATTATTGTGAACGTTGCTTGTTATCATTTAAAACACAAAAGTCGTTAGATAAGCATAGTGAATATTGTAGGGATCATGATGCTGTGAAAAAAACACTTCCAGAGAAAGGAACTAAGTTATCTTTCAAGAATTGGAATCATTCTATGAGAGTACCATTTGTAATCTACGCAGACTTTGAATGCTTCACTGAGAGTATAGAAACTTGTCAACCCGATGATAAAGAATCATTCACACAACAGTATCAAAAGCATACACCAAGTGGGTACTGTTATATGATTTTATTATATCCCCTTTGAAATCACTAGCAAATCCTGTAATCTGATTGGCTCTCAGTAGATTGATTCAAGCACGAATCGCACTATT
The DNA here is from genome assembly GCA_964019055.1 of Anthopleura xanthogrammica. Classification (NCBI taxonomy): domain Eukaryota; kingdom Metazoa; phylum Cnidaria; class Anthozoa; order Actiniaria; family Actiniidae; genus Anthopleura; species Anthopleura xanthogrammica. The sequence goes on along the minus strand of OZ025206.1, from coordinate 27,513,900 downwards.
TTGAGTCCGAATCGCACTATTTTGAGTCCGAATCGCATCTTTTTGTCAGCCAATCACAATGCAGCACTAGAAAAGGTAACCAATCAGATTACAGGATTTTATGTAATCAGCCAATCAGATTACAGCAAATAAGGAACATAAAATGTAGCTTTTTTCAAGTTTGACTGGAATTTTTTGTTACAAAAAGAAACAAAATACCGGCTATTTGTGAATAAATACTTTTGTATTTATCACAAATTTAGTGTATATCTAGTATGATTTCAAAATGGATATAATAAAGTGATAATTGAACTTCGTGTCGTGCAATTGTGGTCTGATATCAAACTTGCGATTACAAATCACACTCCCGCTACGCGGTCGTGTGATTTTGTTATCGCGCGTTTGATATCAGACCAAATTGCACTCCACTTAGTTCAATTACCATTATAAATGTTATGATGATAATCTGTATAAACCATCTATTCATAGATATACAAAGAAGTCAGCTGATGAGGACATCCCACAAAAATTCGTGGAATCAATAGAGAAATCAGTAAGGATTTTATATAAGAAGTTCAAGTATAACAAGAAGGTTAAAATGACTGTTAAGGATAAGGAAAATTATAAAAAGGCTACACACTGTCATATTTGCGATAATGAATTAGGTGGGGATAAAGTTCTAGATCATGATCATCTTACTGGGAGATTTCGAGGAGCAGCACACAATGATTGCAATCTTAATTATAAGCTGCCAAAACACATCCCAGTGATATTTCATAATCTAGCTGGATATGATGCTCATCTATTTATCAAAAATCTTGGAGTCACAGAGGGTAAAATCGATTGCATACCTAATAACGAAGAAAAATACATATCATTCAAAAAAGAGATTAAAGTTGATGAATTCACTAACAAGGAAGGAAAAGTTGTTAATGTTAATCGAGATATACGATTTATTGATAGTTTCAAGTTTATGTCTGATAGCTTAGATAGACTAGTTAGTAATCTAGAAAAAGATAAATTCAAAATGTTTTATGAAGGCGAAAAGTTAAACCTATTATTGAGAAAAGGTGTGTATCCATACGATTATATCGATTCAATACATAAATTAAATGAAACATTTTTACCCTCAAAAGAGGCTTTCTATAGCAAACTAATACTAGTATATCAGATGCTGATTATAAACATGCGCAGGAAGTATGGGAAACGTTCAAAATAAGAACAATGAAGGAGTACCATGATCTTTATCTTAAGAGTGATGTAATTCTACTTGCAGATGTGTTTGAGACTTTCAGGGATGTGTGTATGGAAAATTATAAACTAGACCCTACATGGTATTACACAGCTCCTGGGCTTTCTTGGGATGCTATGTTGAAGAAGACAAAAGTTAAGCTTGAGCTTTTGTCAGACGTAGATATCCTTCTAATGATAGAAAATGGTATCCGAGGTGGTTGAATGATCTCAAAACGATATGCCAAGGATAATAACAAATATACATATGGTAAAATATGATAAAAACCAAAAATCAACCTTCATTAAATATCTAGATGCTAATAATTTATATGGTTGGGCTATGAGCCAGAAACTACCTACACATGGTTTCAAATGGATGAATAAGAATGAACTTAAGAATTGGAAGAAGCATGCATTTTAGAAGTTGATCTAGAGTATCCAACCAAATTACATGATTTGCATAATGAGTACCCTTTAGCACCACAAAGATTAATGGTTAAAAAGGTTGAGAAACTTATACCTAATCTAGGAGATAAGAAGAAATATGTTGTACATCATGAGACACTTAAACTGTATGAGAGTCTTGGTTTGAAAATTATAAAGATTCATAGAGGTATAACATTCAAAGAATCAAAATGGTTGGAGCAATATATATCACTTAACACAGAACTTAGGACAAAAGCAAAAAATGATTTTGAAAAGGACTTCTACAAACTGATGAACAACAGTGTATTCGGAAAAACGATGGAAAACATTAGAAATAGGCAGGATATTAGACTAGTAACAAATGAAGGTCAAGCAGCAAAGTTAATTAATAAACCAAACTATAAGAGACGAACGATATTCTCAGAAAATCTTGCAGCCATCCATATGGGAAAAACAGAATTAGTATTCAACAAGCCTATATATGTTGGTATGTCAATCTTAGATCTGTCAAAGAATCTAATGTATGACTTTCACTATAATTATATCAAGCCAAAGTATGGGAACAAGGCGCGATTATTATTCACCGACACCGACAGTCTAATGTATGAGATAGAGACAGATGATTTTGATCAAGACATTGAAAACGATATCAAGACAAAATTCGATACAAGCAATTATCCAGAAGACCATAATGGAATCAAACAGAGGGTTAATAAAAAAGTGATTGGAATGATAAAAAATGAAACAGCAGGTCAAGAAATAACAGAGTTTGTAGGTTTGAGAGCGAAACTATACGCATATAAAATAGATGATAAAAATGTTGGAAAACGATGCAAAGGTGTTAAAAAGAGTGTTGTTAAAAGAAGTATTACATTCGATGATTATAAGAATTGTTTATTCGAAGGTCAATCAACTATGAGAAAAATGAATGTTATTAGAAGTCATAAACATCAAATATACACAGAAACGATTAATAAAGTAGCACTATCAAGAGATGATGACAAAAGAAATATTCAAGCAGATAATATCCACACATTAGCCATTGGTTATAAAAATATTAATGAAAAAAGTTATTAGTTCAAAACATTATCAGACGGCAATTCAGTATCTTCAGGAACTACTTGTAATTCTTCTCTAACAAAATTACGTTTTGGGGCCCCTTCAGAGAGGTAATATAATACAGGTTGGTTAGCTGACACCACGGTTCTGGTTATATCATATATATCTAATGACCAAATAGGATCGGTGGCTCTTTGATTCCCACCTTCCAGCTCACCAGGAGCATATAAATATCTAACTTTTACACCCGATGGTAATCTTTCTTCTCCTAATCCAACAGATCTTTTATATTTCACATGGTTTTCACCAGCTTCCTTCAATTTTATTGTATCAATAGGTTTTTTTCCTAGTATTCTTTTTACTCCACTGTTTATACTTCGTAGGACAGCTGGTAGTCTTTCAACCCAATCACGGGATCTTTCATTTTTATCCATTATCATTTCTTTGGCATACTGGTGACTAAATAGTTTCTCAGCAATAGTTCGATTAGCGCGCTCGACTAATGCTTGAGCTCTATGGTTATTAGCTTCAGATCTTTGTATCTTGATATTTTTATTTTTCATTATCTTTGTGACGTCACCCATGAACTCAGTACTAGGGTCTATAATAATTGTTTCAGGCCATTTATATCTTTTCAAACCCTCTGGATACCTGTTGAGTACTTAGACGTCAAAGGCTCAGCATCTGTGTATTTACTTGCAATGTCAACAACCACTAGAGCATATTTATAAGTCTTTCGTTTAACTGTATCATGAGGTAGAAATAATAAGTCTGCTTGATGTATTTGATTAACTTTTTCAACATTCCAATGCCATCTAGGTATGTATTTCGAAGGTGGTAGGTATATTTGCCATAATTTTTTAACAATATTTTTATCAATATTAGTGACATCTGCTAGTTTATCAATTGCTTCATACCCTTTCCAATATCCTTGTGGACTATAATAATGGTTTGATAATTTTCTGTTATCCATATATAAAATATATAAAACAATAATAATTTAAATAGTATATATATGAGTCAATCTATTTCAGATGTACTTGATGTTAATCGAGAATGTAGGAAACCATTTGCTCTAAAAGCTGAGAAAACACTACATAGGGTGACTTTTAATCCATCAACAGCACAACCTGGTGAAACGTTGTACGTTAACATTCCTAAATTATCACATAATTACATCTTTGTTCCTAGTAGTATTGCGCTTAATTTTAGTCTAACATTAGGAATGGGACAAGCAAATAACACTCTTGTGAATAACCTCGGAAGAAATCTGGTTGATAGGATGAGAGTCGTATACGGTGGTGAAGTTATTCAAGATCTTAACAGATACGATCTTTATTCGACATACGGAGATTTATTTTTGCTTAAAAGAGAACGGGAAAATATGCTTAGGGAAGGTGTAAGTAGTCTCAATATGCGAAAACTACGAACTAGCGCTGGTGATAAGGTAACGTCTAATGCTAATGAGGTAGCTTTAGGTATAATTTATGGTAGCAAGTATAGGATACCAATTAGTCATCCTATTCTAGACGAACATGGTACGTTTTATGCAAAACAATTAAATTTGTTATAATTGGCGAGACTTTTAATGTTGACTGTTTTAAAATTTATCTAACAGCCCGTGGTAAACACATTTTTTCTTTTTATTTCTTTCTTCTTAAAGCGTATAGGTTCATAATTACTGTCCGTAAAAATCCTTGTTGGTCCAGTAAAGCCTACTTCTATAAAAGCTGAAACGTAGAAGGATATTTCCAGTAGATTTTCCCTTTAGTAAATGCGAACGTGACATGTACATTCGTGACTCGGCGTTATCAAAGGCCACACCTAATTCTTTGTAGAATGCCGCGTCTCCCGACTTTTTGGTCACACTTATGGTCACGCAACGGCTATTTGTAAAAGAACCCGCTTCGACTCTTATCTAGAAAAATTGCATCTTTCTTAGAGCTAATTTCAATTGTATTAATCCACACCATGTAGTGTTACTGCAGTAGCTTCAGGTGGTACTTTGCTATCTTACGATATTTTGCTCTTTTAGGTAATTTTTAAATTCATTTGATTGAGCGCACCGGCCGCCGTTCTTTGAAATTTCTCCAACTTTAAATTTTTATTTCTCGTCGCAGAATAAAAACCCCCCAAAAAGCTTTCAGTCACGGTTAGAATATTATTTCGACTTTTCATTTTCTTAATATCGGCGTTTTATTTTATTTAGCACAGGGTGAAAACATTTTTTGAAAATTCGTTACTTTTCACAAGGCGTCAAAGTACCCTGGTAAATAATTTTTTTTTACCGTTATAAATTTATTGGAAAACAATGAAATTTCAGATTTTTAAAGTTAAAACATTATATAAAACAGTTGTTTGGGAATTAAACATGTAGATATTTTTGCAAAGGCAAGCGAGCCCCCCGAAGTTGGAGTATATTTTGGCTCTCTCAAAGGGTCAATTATTGACAAATTCGTTTTTCTCGTTTTTCTCGGAAATGAAGCCATATTTCGACAAATGAAACATACCATGATATATCTCGCACATAGGCCTACCTAATACCAAAATATGAGCGAAATCGATTTTTTGACTGTTGCCGGCAAATTTTGATTTTGTTCGATTTTTGCTGACATCTTCTCTTAAATCTCAACACTAATCTCAAAACAAAATCGAGAAGTGAAATAAAAATATCTAAAAACCCCAAGTGCTCTATATATACATTGTAGCATTATCAATTCAAAGCAGGTTATGCAGGATAATAAATATTCTCAAGTGTTGATGTATATTAACACAAAAAGTTTTAATGATGAAATAAGTTACAATCCAGAGCGGATGTACATACCTATAAGTAACGACCATATTGATAGTATTAGGTTTTGGGTTACAGACACTAATAACCAACTAATAAAGAACGGTTTATATCCGATGCATCTCGTATTAGAAGTCATATAAAAATAAATTCACTTTATATAATATATAATGACTGATTATGATACGCTTTATCCTGAGATTCCTCAATCATCTGGGGAAAACTTTCGACTTCATAAAGTGAACAAGGTTCTGTCCCAGCTCGGTAGTGAGCTTAAGCATTATGAACACGTTAGAAAGAAGTATGCTAGACTAAGATCATTTTTCTATGGGGCTGCCGTTAGCACTGGAACCCTAAGTGGGTTACTAACAGCTTCAGGAATAGGTACTAGCCTAACAGGGCCTGGTGTTGTCGTTGGGGTGCCTCTTAGTGCTGTTGGGGGTGTTCTAGGACTGGTTTTAGCTGGGTGTGGTATTGTGACAAAACGGCTTACTAAAAAGATATCAAAGCATGAGAAAACCATTCAACTAATCAAATCAAAGGAGAACACTATTAGTGACCTTGTTTCGAAAGCATTGCATGATAATCAAATTGATGAAAAAGAGTTTGCACTTATCATATCTGAGCTTCAAAAATATGAAATATTGTGATATAAGAGTGAAAAGAAACAATGAGTTTTTATAAAACGATGCTGTGCATGTAGAGAAATTGAAGGAAGAAGTAAAAAAGGAACTAGTCAACCAACTAGTAAATCCAAAGAAATAACTTTCTCTCATAATAAAGACCCATATGGTGGTTTCCTTTATAGAATAACCTATAATAAACATACATAATTGAAGATCTTAGAATACATCAACATTTATCTTTTATTATTAACTATAATATAAGATGAAGTATACAGAGTTCGAGAGAAGATATCCAAACCACATTGATGAACGTTTTTATCCTGATAAAAATGGTAATGTACGTTTCATTTTCAATGGTGATGACTATGATCCGTTTGATAAAAATGGTAATCTAGTAAAAATATTATATCAATTTCCAACCTATGAAGGGCATCATTATACACCAGAAAATAGACATGATTTCCTTGGATCTGGATTTCCAAAAGCTTTAATGCTGACAAATAAAAGTTATCCTATTCAAGCTGTATCATTTGATAACAAGTTAGAACATGACTTAAAATTAACAATACATGTTTCCAAAAATAATTTATTCACTGCAAAAGTGCGAGATATATTCACAAACGTGCCTGTACGTCATACCACAGCAAAGGAGTCGCATGAGTGGTTAGCTGGGTCTAACATGAGATATTGGCCTCAAACACTAAACTTTGCTGTCTGGTGTGCTAGTAGCGGTTGTGGAGTCTCAATGGATCTATTAGATAATCCAATATTCATGTTCCATTTTCATTTTACTGTTAGGAGGATATTATACGAATTAAATTATTCTTTACCTGGAGATACCGTCTTTGATCCTAAGAATGGTCAATATAGTAAAGTTGCTCTATCTAAATTAAAAGCTGAATTCAACATCATTCAAAAACTCATGAATAATTCATGAGCCTTTGGTCCAACTGGAGCGCTCATACACTTCACGTGCATGGACCTTTATACCCGATAAAGCCATCTTCATTAGTATTCAAGTGGTCTTTATATAAAGACACACGTGTGTCTTTATATAAAGAATACTAATGAGGACGACTCAGAAATAAAGGTGCCTCCAAGTTTAGATGAAGCCTTAGAGCCTCATCAAGGTCAGTCTCACATACGATCACCGACGACCCACGAAAGTTAGTCGACTAGCAATCCTGTCTTCAGACTTGCATGCTCTCTACAAAATGTGGGAGCCTTTTTGGGACTGACTGAGTGCACGTGACAGTGACGTATAAACCTCGACTGTGCATGACAGTTATGTACAAACTTCTATCGATGTATAAAAGTCCATGTTCGTAACGTGTATGGTCGCTCTAATTCGACCAAAGGTTTGTGAATTATTCATGAGTTTTTGAAGTAGTTCAATAAACTCGTAGATCGTGTTTTATCAGGTCTAAAATCACTCGGCTACGCCTCGTGGTTTTAAACCTGATAAAACACTCCTACTCGTTTATTAAACAGTACATAATAATAGTGATTTTAGATTCACACATGGATATAATAATGGTCTAGGACATATTTGGGCTTATTGGGGAATTGGTGGTCATGAATTAACCGACAGCGAAGTGCATGTATTAAAACTAGTGTGGGATACGGGTTATCACACGGTTACAACTGACATTGGGACATTCTTCGAACCTAATAAAACAGAAACAAAAAGGGTTAGAAACGGACCTCTTTTCAAAGATGAAGGTGGTAAATATGCTAGCAGTACCCACTCATAAACTACATATATAATGATGAGGCTACGACACAATATCTAAATTTCATTCCACAAAAAGGTCTTGGACTAACAAAGCGGGGTTGGGTAGAATAAATAGATCTATTGAGGTATATTGTATTTTAGGTGCTCAAATGAATACTAGGAATCCAATAATTGGAAATAGTGGAGCCACACAGGAAACTCAACAAGAATTCTTGAAATTATTTGAAACTTCAATAATAGAAAACGATATATCTAAGAGTATACAAAGATATCAGTTTGCAATCCAAAAATCTAAAGTCAAGTTAGATTATGCTGTAGCACCTGGTTGTTGGCTCTTACCATCAAATCTAGTAGTTAACATGAATTCAGTACAAGGATACAATAATAAACTTCAACGAGCTACGAATGATATGAAATTTGGTATAAATAACATTAACAACGATCTTATAAAATTACCTAATCATAATATGGGAGGTTCAAAAGTCAAACTACCTCATCAGACACAAACTGATAAACAAAAACCAAATAGGACTGATAAACCAGATAAGTCTGATAAGTCTGATAAACCAATAATTAAACCAATACCATCTTCAAAATCACATAATACAAATCTAGCAATAGTCACAATAGGTGCTGCTGGGTTAGCATGGTACATGTTTCGATAAATGCTTCAACATTGATATTCCTACCTTGTGACCCTTAAAGTTCATCAAATTATATAATTGATTGATAAAACCAATTATGTAAAAAAATATACTATTTTTCTTATTTATCCTTCTTCCTATTTAACCTTATGTTAGCTGATTTTTTATAATTTTCTGGTAATTCATCAACATACTCGAAACGATATTTACACAGATCTCTTCTTGAAATACCTGATTTACAGTTGTTCTTTTTTTCACAAACCATCTTAACAATACCAGGGTTAATTCCCAAGTGTTGATTCACCGCGTATAAACTATTAAAGAATGTTTCTTCATTATCTTTATCAAGATTAATAGCTTTCACAAACTTACGATTACGATGATTATTTTTCGCAAATGCATAATTTTTACTTGGTCTCTTTTTATCTTCCATATTAATAACTATACATTTTATTTCTTTAAATGTTTTTAAAGACTTAATATACTTAAAGAACTCATAGGGTATTCCCCCATCATTAAGCATGTCTAGACTTGTCCAAATGATGTCACGCAATATAACCATGTTGCTTAACAATTATCTTTAACCACCTAATGATTTCAATTATCTTTAACCATATAATATACAATAATCTTTAACCACTTAATAATTTCCCAGAATGTTTTTAAAACATATAGTTTTCCAAAGACTTAATTAATCGAGTGGCACCATACCGAATTATCAATGTCACGCAATCCATTACTAAGAGAACCACGGTATTTTGCGCTCGAATCGGCCATTCCCTACTACTATTGTTCACGATGGTTATAGACAGGACCAAAGGTTTTTATTCAACACGATCGCATGCATTTTTTTGTCGATACTGTTTGTCAACTAAAAGACATTTTATTGATCAGAACAGAAGGCTATCTTTTTATTTGATTTATTTTTTTGACTTCTCTTCTATTTCCTTTTCATATTTCGCATTCTATTATCTTCTATTTCTTTTTCATATTTCGGATTCTATTCTCTTCTATTTCCTTTTCATATTTCGCATTCCATTCTCTTCTATTTCCTTTTCATATTTCGCATTTTTTTTCTTGCATTGTTTTTCACATTTTTGCCAATTAGTTATCAGTAAATAAACGCGAGAAATTTAGCTACAATCTGGTGACACTTGCAGGGCTTTCAGATTCTGGTTCTTCAAATTTTGATAATTTTACAAGCAGAAAAGCAGCTTTCTTTAAGTTTTCTTGCCGACACACTACTAAAATAAGTTTTAATAAATTGCTATTGCTCTCTCAACTTGCTCTCTCAACTTCTAGTATTTGGCAATTGCTTGAAACCGTAGTTTAGAATTACTAACCACTCAATTATTCCGGCTGTTTGCTAAAGTTTCTTCTCATCACATTGATCTTTTATTCGCGATTATTTGACAAACCTATTTTCCTCCAGGATTCTGTTTCCAATTAAGTGGAGTAGGATTTAGTTTCTTTTTTAATAGCTGAATCATGTCTTATATTCCCAGAATATCCAAGGCGATTATTTGAGCTCGAATATTTTCTTGTGAAAATCTCGGTAGTTTGTAAGACTATACGATATAAATAATTTGCTTTATTTACTTTTGAATTTTATTTAATTTATTCGAGAATATGTGTATGACATATAAAATAGCTAACTATAACTTTGTGGTTCTCCATAAACTTTTGATATTCTTGCGTCCTTTGTTTGTTTACATTACCGGGGAGCTCTTCACTTCTCGACGTCCAGGCGCAAATGAAGGCAATTTGAAGTTTTGCCCCTTGATGCTTCGCGTGCTGTGTGCAACCCCCTCCCCCCTTGGATAATAGACAGGAGTTCGCGATATTCAAAGGCTAATTACAGAAAATATAAACCCGTGACCTATCAATTTTATTTTCACCTTCAATTTACTTACACATAAGCTATAATATATCAAAAACAGAGAAAAGTTAGCGAGCCGTTTTTGAGAAAATCGCGGAAAAATCGTCTATATTAACGTCTGGACAGCGAGTAAAGTAAGACTGATTTTTATCTTTTAGATGTGATGACAAAGCCTAACAGTCAAATATGCCAATATAGATTGGTTTCCACGATACTCTGTTTACTTATGCATCCCGTAACTGAAAGTTTGACTTTGATCATAACAAACACTTTCAGTACGATAGAGGTCGCACTTTCAAATCTAACCACGTGTTGTTTTCGTTCGAAAAAAATTCTATACTTGGCAAGTTTTTGAGCTACCATAACATCCAAACGAGCATCGTGACCCCCAGTTTTTATTATTGCTTTCTTATGTACTACTAAAAAAAATCAAGCTATTGACCGAGTGCCAATATGGCCGCCACTTCATAATTTTTTGAATTAATATTTTAGTTGACCACTACATTAAAATTATAGATTAGAATGACATCAACAAAGTTAGAAAGTCTGAAACAAAAATAATAAATTCTTGAGAAGTTATGAGAATTTTAAAAATGTGAAAAACACCATAACAAGGCTAGCAAGGAAACAGATCACTGAACACATACAAATCTCTGTAATTTTGATTCCAAATAGCTTCACTTTAATCATATTTATAGCAATGAAACTTTACGAAAATACATATTTGTGCTTGCTCTTTCTGATGACGGTGCTTATTTTTTAAGATTAGGTTTTTGTTTCTGAAGATCAATGGCGGCCATATTGGCATTCGGTCTATGTGCCAATTTTTAGAAAAAATTATCAATTTTTCAATTCTTATTATTGATTTTTTTCTGTGCTCCTCAAAAACAAGCTGTTAACAATTTTTAGAAATTTTTATAAATCAAAAATCGCATTATCTTAACTCGTGGATAGCAAAACGACGAGGTCATAGGAGTGAAGTTTTGGAACCTAAAGATCAAATTTCTCTGAGACTTACCTTGAGAGGGAAAAGGAATCAAGACCAAGTGAGTTGTACGACATCCAAGAAAGAAATGACACTTCGTTTGTCTCACGACTGAGGGTCATTTGTAGAGGACCGCGACGTTTCAAATGCAAGCTGCTAGTCTTCATCAGGCGATGGTGTAGACTGGATGGTGCGTCTGTTATATACTGCTCGTCGGATCATCTGTGCTGTGGTGGATGGTCGGTTCGTGTTGTGATTGGCTGTTTTGTTGGTAAGTCTCCGCCCAGAGTGCTTTCTTAGGGGGCTTTCATTTATTAGTGTATGGGGGGGGGGGGGGGGGGGGGGGGGGGGAGGGGGTCGGCAAAATCATCTGTTGTCTTTTCCAAATATTACCCAAACTTATATATTTGCATATATCACATGAATCTAATTAAACAGTCTCAAGGGGACGGACTGTCCTTGTTCATTTAAAGTTGAAGTAATTAGATTCATGTGATATATGCAAATATAGAAGTTCTCACTTCCTGTCACTCATAATGGTGATGATGAGCACTGGACAGTCATCGAAATATTCAGTAAAGATTCAAAACCAAAAGATCATCATGTTGTCACTTCTCGTTTTTACTTTCTTAATCAAGCTATATACCCATTATAACGTGTTTATATTATATTATATTATTTATCTAATTTCTGTTATTTTTTTACTTTCGTAACACTATGTTTTCATATATATGTTTTGCAATTATTTTTTGTGCACTTGTTACATTAGGGGGATTTTTTAACAGGAAAAAGAGATCGTCATCAGACATTTTGAGTTGTGACAGCGATCTCTTTCTCTATATCTTTATGTAAAGCTCTCTTCTTTCTTCTTCGTACAGTAGACATTTTAATAAGAAGTGAGCTTCATCTTCTACTTCTATGTTACATATTGGACATATTCTGTTCTCAACTTTTTTATATGGTTTCAAGAGAGCATAAATAAGAGAGGGAAACTTCTTAATACCGCGTGCGCCATGTGAATTCCAGGTTGGGCTATTTATAGCATCCAAAGTCGTTTGGTTTTTAGTTTTTTGATGGCGTGGACGTGTGCGCGCGCGCTCAAAAACAAAATACTTTTCGTCGATTTTATCTATAAGATAAAGCAAAAAAATCAAGATTGGCTATGTTCTATTTTCTGATAAAACACGACTGAGGCTGTTGAACACTCAAAAAGACGAGAAATTTATGTTTTTCCCCAAAAATCTTTACATGTTTTCGCTACTTCCAGGTTTGGATGAAGCACACAATTTTTGACGCACTGGAGTAGGGTGAGGCGACAATTGACTTTATGCGAATGCTAAAAATAGTCCAACCGCGAATTCACATGGCGCGCGCGATATTAAGAAGTTTCCCTCTCTTACTTATGCTCTCTTGATGGTTTTGTATATTGAAAAGGAGAGTCCCCTTATTGTCGGCATCCACACCTCGGGGATTTCTATATTATTAGGGTGGACTCGGATCTGATTTGTTTCCTTGACTCTGTGTGTATAACGATGGGGGTCTCGACCCTTATAGGCCGCGGTTCACTACAAATGACCCACAATCGTGAGACAAACGTTATTTTCTCTTCTAAAAATACCCCAAGCCGAGAACCAATGATATTTCACATCAAGGGTGATGTGGTGGTATTTCACTTCAGTGCCTCTCACCTTTGGGGCAGGGACAGATTCCTGTACTCAGTTAGCCTCACTTGCGAGTAGAGGTTGTTGGTTCTCTCCCCTGATTTCAGGGCTCCGACTCTCCTACCTCCGCAAAATCCAACACGCTAAGAATGCAAATTCGATCCGCGAGTAAAACCGCGGCTACACGAGCGATTTTTTGCTTTCACAGGTGACGCGATTTTTCAAAATCACCAACGCGCTTTGGTGGCTAGATGAGCGACAAATGCTGGCCATAACGGCCAACATTTCTAAAAGAAACGAAGCCTTGTTTTGGTTCTTGCACTTTATTAGATAGATAAGCTTTAGTTGCGTCGCGAGCCTAGTACTTTACTTAAGATCATAAAATATCGTAGAAACCAGCGGATAAAGTTTAACTGAAGATTATTGGTAATTTTGGCGCTGTTTGTGGAACAGAGAGGATTTTAATAGAATGACCTGCTTGACCTCCCCCGGAAATGATTCTGAATCTCAATGAATATGAATCCGAGGCTGCCAATCCGAGGCTAGCTTCACTTTGGTCTCAACAAGGAGTTATAATTCTGCAGTGGGCTATCCCCTGAAAGATGGGGTGATACAGCTACTGACATCACATGGGCTAGTGGGTAAGAATCACGAAGTGCTTCAACAAGATGTGAACCAAGACCTGACCCAGTACCTCCTGTCAAACTGTGCATCACTATAGTACCTGCAAAGCGAAAATAATAACAAAAATGACAATTCCAGCAGACAGTTCCCTGACCTCCAACAGGTACCATGAAGGGGGTAAAAAATGTGGCACTGGAAATTGCATTTTCAAGAGCCTCAATTTCCAAATTTTTAGGACTCCCAGATTAGCCCAATCCCCCACCCCCTCAACCCTCCTCCCCCCCCCCCCCCCCCCCCCCCCCACACACACACTCAAATCTATGTTCTGCTGTCCCTATCCAAAGGTTCTATTTCACTTCAGGTAGGTTAGGAAAGCACTGGAGGCAAGTTCCCATCAAAACAGCAAACGCCAGAGCGAGCATGAATATCCTCTGGTTAGCTGACAGGAGTGAGCTAATTTACAAATGCTGTTTTCCTACCGTACACAAAAATCTCCTAAATCATTGTTCCAATAGACCTCTTTAGCTTGGGCATTTGTTTTACCCATTTCAATCATTTCTTTGAGAATACAGTAGGATTCTCTGTTTCATTTGAGTCCAAACAAAGAAATGATACTCAAGGGAATGACACATGTAGTCTTCAGTGGGCAAAACATTATGCCCGAGCTCAAAAGTCTATCGATCACGCAAGGGCGGATCCAGGGGGAAGGTCAGGGGGGTCCAGATCCCTAGTCATACCTAATGTTCCATTGTTTGTTTTATCCTAAACTTTAGTTTTGCCACAGGTTTGAAGTAAATTTTGTATGAAGTATACATGCCCCTCTCAACGTTTTGACCCCTCTCTCAACAAATTCCTGGATCCGCCCTTGTCATGGAACAAGATTGAGCTGGTCAGGTTTGTTAGCTACTAAATATTAAGTACTATGCTACTCTTAGAAAACGAAGACATCGTTTCTTTTTTCCACCTTTTCTTCCAAAGCCCAAAATAATTCTGGACACAGATCTAGAAGGTAGACATAATATTGAACATGCAGAGACAAGCAACATTGTTATATACTCCTACCTGCAAAACTATCACATCTTTCAACTTCCTTCCTAACCACATCCATTGTTCTATGCAAGAGAGAAGTCTCTTCTGTCTCTCCTTCAAGTCCATAGTAACCAAGTGCAAAATTATTCCCTCGTCCACTTTGACCAATATCATGTTTTCCTCCCTGAACAAATTCCCGTGTTTTTTATCACTTCTTAGATGATTTCCAATCACCTTTGGCTTGGAGACCCGATTGGGGCATTCTTTGTGCGCATATGTTCTGCGCAAGTCGTGACGGCACGCGCGTGCTTGACCTATATGTTTCAAGATTAAGCTCCCTCACGCTCGTTATTGAGTTATCGGCATGAACATTCAATTGAAATGGATCCGATGATTAAACATAAAAAAAAAATAGAACGGATATTACAACAACAAACATTTCACAAAAATTACAGAATTACAAAATTACCCCCCATATATTGTTTATAATAATAATAATAATAATAATAATAATAATAATAATAATAATAATAATAATAATAATAATAATAATAATAATAATAATAATAAACAACCTGAAGGAAACAAACTATATTTTACTAAAAAGCCAAAAGTGGATCAGCCGTTGTATATTCGTCGGTATTTCACTATTCCTTCCCATCATGCACTGCGCGTTGAATCTATGCATTTGTATTTTCTATGGTGTGGGATAAAATGGTTATACAATGGTTTCTCGTGGCATACTGTGGATATCCCACTCGTCACTCGTATTTTCTTTGTATACACACTTGCCTAAAGGCTCGTGTGTATACTAGAAACTACAAGTGACTCGTGGGATATTCCATGGTATGCCACTCGAAACCATTGTATAACTAGTATATATATACACCTGTATTTAGTCATGTTCTTGTCTCGCTGAGAAATAAAGGAATAATAATAATAATAATAATAATAATAATAATAATAATAATAATAATAATAATAATAATAATTTAATCATTTCTATAGCGCCTAAATTATAAAATATTATTTGTAATTTTTGCTGCTTTCAAAGTTCTACAAAACTACCCAAGACTTTGGCTTTTTGATTTTTTATGTCTTTTTTCTACTTTGCTTGAATTTCAATTTATGATAATGAAGTACTGAACCTCGCCTATATATAGCAGGTCACGAAAGGGTGACTTAATTGATTGCGTGACCTCCCGCTGACTGTAAAATACGGCAGCGTAAGTTCTTTGATTTGAAAGTGTTTTCAGTAGCACAGCTTGTATTGGTAGGGTTAACAGATCGTTATCATGGCTGAAAGAAAAGTTGTGTTAGCCGTCGACGGGAGTAGCTACAGCAATGAAGCATTCAACTGTAAGTAAGCTGAAATGGTCTTGGATTCGTTGAATCTGGCTATTGTACATTCCTATTAAAGCTTCTTCAATACACGCTATAGCTATTTCTATTAAGCTTACTTTGCACATACAAGCTCCGCCGAAATGATTAATGCTTTTTACTTTATAATATAGATATATGTTTCGAAATCTCCAGAATACATTTAATACAAGCACATTATTAGAATACAAACCCACAAATGGCTCGTAGTCTAGTCACATTGCATGACCGTAGTTTCTCAGGTGTAAACATACGTTTTAAAAAGTCTTAAATATGTCTTACTGTTTTGATAAATTTAGGCTGAAAGAAATTTTATACGACGTATTTCTTACTTTAAGTTTCTTACATTTACGAAGTATCGGCATCATATCAATTTTTGAATAATGAATAGGATATCTAGTATAAAGAATTAATAGTAAAAACAAAGATGTCTGGTGTAGGTAGACTTTATGACTTGTCACCACAGGAAGCTCGAACAAGAGGTTACAAGAGCTAAATACTCTTTGCAAGATATGCACTTCTTGAATCGATCAGAAATGGGAGCCTGACTTTCCTCCATTTTTATTGTTCTTTGATCAAAATATCATCAATTTTTTAAATAATTGATAAAAATTGAAAGGAATAAATTATATAAAAAGCCTACTCTGTGGCTTTTTAATTTTTCCACTCATCTGTAAACTGCCTCCTTTGTGGCTTGTTTCTTTAATCTGCAAGGAGGCAACAATCTTCTAATAATTTCACAATGAAAGCTGTTGAATATTCCTTTCTATATTTTCAGTCTACTGTGAAAATTTGCACAAAGAAAATGATTTGATTCTTATCATTCATGCTTTTGAACTGAACATCATCCCTGCTGCAACCTATCCTTGTAAGTATATAAACTGTAGATGGTTGTAGATATATAATTTAAGGAATATAAAACACATGCGCATATCTCTTTACTGTAAATAAACATGCTGGTAGCTGTAGAGCATGAGAGAAGACAAGCACGGCGTCCTGGTAGAACTAAAATTATTATTCAAGGACATGAATCCGAAATTGCATGCAGTTTTATGTGACAATCAATATTCATATCTGCCCTACTTCAAAATTAAGATATATTGTCAAAAATTGGTATATAAAAGCGTAAGGGATCAAGAGTCTGGGCAGAGCATCCCCGTACGAAATGTTTAGGAGTACTCCCCCCCCCCCTCCCTCTGGGTCTGAGATAGGGTAACTGCACATAACTTTCAAAAGCAGATTATTAGGCACTTGTCCACCTTCCCTTTCCCTCTATCCCCCTTTTCTGTCCCTTAACAGCCATACTTATGAATGAACATATAAAATTGTTCATTATTTAGAAAGATTCATTTGAATCTTATACACTAATGGTAAACCCTACCGGATTCCCAAGATTATCTTATAGGTTCTTGAATCAATTACATTATAGCGAAGCTCAAGTCTGTCCTACTAAAAGGTTCCATTAGTTTTTTTGTCCTATAAACAACATGGCTGCCAATTGCCTTGTGTTATTTAGATATCCGATGGATTAGCCCTGTGGTGGTTTAAATTAGCCCCCAGTGACGTGGTTTAGCCCTCCTTTAAGTGTGAATATGAGGACCGCGTAGCACTGTGAAATACATAGAAAGGAAATAAGTTAAAGTTATAGTGCTAAGAGAAACGAGGTTATTCCGGGCGAAAAACCCTTGGAAATAAATTCGGAAAAATTAATTCCGACCTTGATAGGATTCGAACCCACGGCCTTCGGAATGTAAGTGGTTTAGCCCTACTCTTCAAGTGGTTTAGCCCCTTCACTGCATTCAATAAGCTAGATTATAATATTACCTTCTAAGACACAAATGCAATTCATTATTTAACAATAAGTCACTGGTGATTCTAATTTGGTGAGTATGTACTGAGTAGCAAGTCCTTAAGCGGCAGAGTAAATATTCAACGATGATCACCAAGACTGTGGTGAATAGTTGTTTTAGTATCATAAGGATTACACAAGTGATTATTCAAAAGCATTAGTATATTTCTAAAATGTAGATAATTTTGGTATTTTGATTTATTAGCTTATTTTCTATTTGATATAAAAATCGGTAATTTGAAGCAGTTTCTGAAATATTAGCCCCTCCCCAGTCCAAACTTTGCTCTGTGGTCCCTGTATTGTAAATCATTGCAAAACTTACATACCAGGGGAGGGGGGCTCTCTTAGGGTGTTTGTCAGTTAATGTGATACCTGAGATTGGATAATGATAGCAAAAATCACTGTTGAAGTTCTGGATAATCATTTTTGCTTCATCATCTACTCAAGTTACTCATTTATCATTGTACTAGTTGGTTTTTTTACAGTGAGGACACTCGAACCATGAACACTTGTTATTTATATATTTTTTATTTTATGAACTTTCTACTGCTTCAAACCTCCTGAAAATGAAGCACTGAACTCAAATAATCTTATTGTTCAAAATAAATCATATTTCCAATCGATTCACACAAGGGATAAAGGAGAAAAAAGTATGAAAAAACCTCAAAGTGTTCACGGTTCGAGTGTCCTCACTGTAAGAATAAAAATCATTAGTTGCCACGCCCACCTGGATAGGACTTGGGTACCTTTTATAGGGGTCATATTCAAAATTTCTGACAAGCATCTCCATCTATTATATATGAGAGTCCCTCAGGGCTTACACATAACATATGATTTGGTCTTGTTTTCTTGAAGATGGCCTTGTTTATGCTGAACAGTGGAGTGACCTTTCCAGGGAGGCTAATGAGGAATCAGACGAATTATTAAGACAAATAGGGAAAAAATGTGAAGAACACAGTAAACAAAATGACAAGGTACCAATAACTTAAATACTATACACGCATCAAGCATTCCGCACTACTGCTCTAAGCGCATGCTCAGGGGATTAAAAAGTGAGATAATATTTTGTAAAACATGTTATATTTTAGTTGTATTTTTCTTGTCAAACACAATTTTCATTAAAAATTCAAGATCAAGTACCGTTAAGCGAATTTTGAGTCAAATATACCCCCTGAGCATGCGCTTAGAAGGGCAGATCCAGGAATTTGTTTTACTACAACAAAATTTACTTCAAACCTGTGGCAAAACTAAATTTTAGGATAAAACAAACAATGGAACCTTAGGTGTGACAGGGGGTCTGGACCCCCCTGACCCTCCCCCTGCATCTGCCCTTGCTATGAACACTCCTATTCATAAATCAAAATGACTCCATAATTTTGTTTTTTTGTTTTGGCTTTTTCTGATTTTAATTTTGTGCCTGTGCTTTCTTTTTTAAACACATTGTTTGACATTTCATTTCTATAACCTTTCTATAACCTTAGAATTTCTTCATATAGAGGGTCCTGGGGGGGGGGGGGGGGGGAGATCCTAATCCCAGGCTAGTAGTCATGCAAAATCGTAGTCCGAGTTATAGAGTTAGAGTAGTTAGAGTTGGATATTTTTTTTTAAAGTAACCTTTATTTACACAGGGTGGCCCATTCAGCTAAAATGGCTGAATCTCAGTCCCATTGCATGAAATCCCATTTTTCCACCCCCCAAAATTTGGCGAATCTCAGCCCCCATATTTGACCCCTTCAGGACCCTCTATTTAAACCACACACACCAAAAAAAACCTAGAGTAAATTGTGTATTCTAAGTTACCTTGAAAGATGAAAATTAACAGCTTTCTTGACGTTTTGAATCCTTTTTTCCATCTTATTGAAGTGATTCTCACTTGTACTGCTCTGAACATCTGAAAGTAGGTTCTTCTTTGATAAATGTTTTAGGCGGGAAAACATGCGCGCATGCGCCAAACGCGCACTACAACACTGCGCGCGCGCCAATCTCAATGTCCTTCCCAGAGCTCTTCAATTTCGGTTGAGGAACGATTAAGTGATTTTTGATAGCTTGGGTGGTTTGTTGTCCAATTTCAGACCACGCCATATCATTCTCGCATTCTCATGGGAATAAGGATCTTTGTTTTAGTTGTTTCCCATATTTATGAGTCTTCTCATCATGTACTAACCACCCAAGCTAGAAAGGTATATTTAGATACAAGTGACGATAGAAAAACCGCACTTCAATAGACAATGTGCATCAAAGCTCACAAAACACTCTGGAAAACAGAGCCCTGCAAAATTGAAACAGGGAAATCAAAGGATATATCAGAAAAAAATTACTCTGTTATTTTCGTCTGTTGAAATACTTACATTTCCATAGAAAATGTCGGAGGAAAATTTGTCAGATGAATTTTTAGAAGAGCCAAAAAGCGTAAGGACTTGGTATTCCATCATACTTTATGCTAGGAATTCAAGTTCGCACACATTGGCTATTGTGGAATTTTTAGGGTCCAGGCCAAGATATATACATTGTCTTAGGCTCTTAGAATCATATGCTAAGAGCGCACGAGAAAATCAAGCAAAATCATAATGCATTTTTTTTCGAAAATCAGTTTATATTATCTGAATTGGGTCCCCTTGATGATGCAGGACTAAGCACGCAGAGCTTGGTCATGTACAAACTTAGTTCTTCACACTTCTTTTTTAGTACAAATTTCAGATGTATAAAGAAGACGGCAAACCTGGAGAGGTAATTTGCAAGTTTGCCCAAGACAAGAAAGCTGAAATGATTGTTATGGGTTGTCGTGGCCTTGGTACTGTTGGCCGTACTTTTCTAGGTAGTGTGAGTGACTACTGTGTGCATAATGCTCACATACCAGTTGTCGTTGTACGTTCGTTGGCT
Organism: Anthopleura xanthogrammica; assembly: GCA_964019055.1. Classification (NCBI taxonomy): domain Eukaryota; kingdom Metazoa; phylum Cnidaria; class Anthozoa; order Actiniaria; family Actiniidae; genus Anthopleura; species Anthopleura xanthogrammica. The sequence continues at coordinate 27,493,120 of OZ025206.1, read as the reverse complement.
ACAGAGGAAAAGAAGAAGTAAGCTAGAGTTTTATTGTGCGGAATTCTTGCAAATGCAGAGTCCTATACAGCTATTTCAAAAAAGGTTGGTGAAGGTTTTATTGCTTGTTGCTTGTTGCCAAGAGACTTTACAGCTATTCTCAGACACACGCGCACTTTTGCGAATTTTTCTGTCGCGACAAATTGGTTTTTGGTGGACGTCAATCAAAATGTTTCCATAGCACTGTCGGAAAACACAAAGCTACAAAGGTATGTGTGTATGGAATGTCATGGAAACGCTTTGATTGACGTCCACCAAACCCTACTTTGTCGCCACAGAAAAAATCGCAACAGTGCGCGCGTGTCTGAGAATGGCTGTAATGGTGTCTTGATGTTACATTCCAAGCCCAAAATGCAGTTTGGATGATGTGAATTCAAGCAGCGAAAGGTCACAGCAATATCGGAATTTCTCAAGTATATATATTTTCTTGTGTGCTGACATTATTTACATATGAATATATTACATTTCAAGTTTGGTAAACAACGTGCAACATGCAGCATGCAACATGCAACAAAACCTTCACTACTTTTGACCTCTTTTTGAAATAGCTGTATACAAGCTTCAGTTGCCAACGCACTGTTTTTTGTAGACCTAGACAAGGACAGACGTCGCATGAGAAAGCTTATTAATATCGTAGGCATCAAGTCTTAGTTTGAACTGTTAAGATGCTTATTGTTCAGAAAGTCCCTTTCAAGTTATTGATAAATAAACGTTAATGATAATAAATCCCATTTAATTTAATTTTAAGGTATTAAAGAACATTTCATGGTCAGTGTTCTTCACGTTATTTCATGGTTTAGTGAAAGTTTTATTTAATGTGGTTTTGGGAGCTGAAAAAAGGGGGAACCAGTTTTTTTTTTGTGTAATTAAAATAAAATACCATTAGTCTCTGATATGGATACATTTTTTCACTAAATGAAAATGAGAACCTCTGAGTTTTTATCTAACAGAAACATTAACATTTCAGTTTAATAGAGAATTTGACATCTGTATTGGTTGATGTTATTCGCGCATTTGGACGCGTAGTTTCTTTGTATTGAGCACTGGGTTGAGTACGCAACGAGTGCCGCGAAAATACGAAGTTAGAGCAGATTTCGTATGAGTGTGATCATGAAAAATCACGGCACATGGCACGGTTATGACACGGCGGGGACACGGCACAGAATTTTGAATGTTTACATACACGGCACGGCACTGACACTGAAGTGTTTCATTCATTTATTCATTCACTCACTCACTCACTCACTCACTCACTCACTCACTCACTCACTCACTCACTCACTCACTCACTCACTCACTCACTCACTCACTCACTCACTCACTCACTCACTCACTCACTCACTCACTCACTCACTCACTCACTCACTCATTCATTCATCCATCCATCCATTCATTCATTCATTCATTCATTCATTCATTCATTCATGCATTCATGCATTCATTCATTCATTCATTCATTCATTCATTCATACGTCCGTCTGTCCGTCCGTCCGTCCGTCCGTCCGTCCATCCATCTATCCCTTCCTTCCTTCCTTCCTTCCTTCCTTCCCTCCTTCCTTCCTTCCTTGTTTGAGCTAAACTCACTTGAAATGCGTACTAAATTGTTCTAAATGTTGATAATAATTTATATCGAACTGCGCGCTCAAATTTCTGGCAGTCAATGTTAGAAAACAGTGGGGAACCCACATTCCTGAGCAGGGTATAAAGCTCGTCATGCTCAACTTAAAAATAAATAAATACCTATTCTCACTGGGAACTTTACGCACGATGCCACAAATATCTCACAATTTTCACGATCTTCGTGGGGAATCTGTCCCAGAGGAATGCATTTCACACTCCTGTGTGCTCGGATTGGTATAGATAATCGGTTTTACATCATAAAACCCGCTAAAGACCGTTTCGCTGGGAGGCGCACAACTACTAGCTCGACTACCCACCCTCCTTCCTGCAGGAATGAATCAACCTATAACATCCATTCCCTCTGTGAGCTGCTTGCTCACATCCGCCTTCGGAGGTCTTCTCCCATATCTTGATATCTTGATGATTCCCAGGCATTGTGCGTACGGTTCCAAGTGAGAATATATTACAACTTAGATTACGTGTTTTCAATGGTACTACAAGGATTACAATAAAGTTTCTTGTGAAGATTTATGCCGGCTAGTCAATTGAAATCCCAGTACCCTCCAACCCCGGGACAGGGAAGCTTAGCCTGATTCCATAAGTCGGTCCCAGTTCGCTCTCTGTGGGTTTTTTTCCCGCTCGCGGGTTCAGCGACCACCAAGCACAAAGGAAAGAAAACTACGACTTATGGAATCAGTCTAGGCTTAGCTATCATTCTGCTTACCTAAAAGATGGCGGATGCCACGGTTTTGAGAAAAAAGTCTGTGGAATAAGATTTAATTCCACAGGGAAACCGCGTTTTGGCTATCAGTATCATCGATAAGTTGTCGGAAATGAGTCGGAAAATCTTCGTCAAGTCACGAGGGTGTTGCGTGATATAAGGTTCTTCTTTGGTTCCATGTTTTCTTGGTTTTTGAAGCGATTCAAAGAGCAAGATAAGGTCTGTAAGAAATTCATCTAAACCAACCACAAATACACTGATATCATGGCCGAAAGAAGGGTTGTGCTTGCAGTAGATGGTAGTACTTGCAGCGATAATGCTTTTAATTGTAAGTAGATGATAATATTTGTGTCTGAACTCGTCTGATCCTGTCGATCATTCGAATCGCCTCATAAAGAACAAAGTCTTCGAATATTTCAGCTAACACCCAGAATTTATCGATATTTATGCCCGATAGGGAACTTGCTTCATTATTGTGGACATGTTTTAAGTCATTTGGGCGGGCAAAATTAATCTTATACCAGATTGCATTACTTTTTTTGGACTGATTTTTGGCCGATATGTAAATATAGCATAAGATAAAATTTGAGTGTAAGTTTTGTACGAAAAAAATGTACAAAGGTTTCTGACGAACCCTTTAAAATTTAATATGCTAAAAGTTATTTTTTTTGTCAAGTTATTTTTGTCTCAATTTAACAAGAGCATTTTATAAGGGAATTATTATTCGTGCAAGGAGAAGATTGGTTTCATTTGCATGCGAGATCATGAAAATTCTTCATGAATATTCAACATGAAACTGCATTGTTTCCCCTGAAAAATTATTACGTTGAAATTCTTTCCTCGGAATCCTAACTTACTAGGTGCTCCTATGACAGATAGAACTAATAATTACGATTCACAAACTATCTAGCATTGTTTACACGTGGCAAACTGTGTACCAAGCTGTTATAAATCACTATTTGAGTCAATTCAAGGTTCGCAGAGCCAACGGGGGGTCGAAGGTGGTATGGGAATTATTTATGGGGATATAGGAGTTAATGATAGGTCCTGTGCTCCATAGAACATTACTTTTTTGTCACTTCATGATACTGGAGTGATTCTTGACTGCAAATGCATTCGTCTTGCATGAAATAATCTAAAATATATTTTGTTGAAGTTTTGAGCCGAAGGAGTCTGCGGTCAAAATAATGGTTCAAAATTAGGGATATATAGTTATTGATTTACAGTTTGAGCCTAAGGGGAAACGAGATCCAAACAATGGTCCAAAATTAGGGGCCTTATGTTATTAATTTAGTTAGGGAGTGGCAATAAATACGCAGTCCCCCCTCAGAGACCTGTTGAAATGATCGGCAAGCAGGATGTCCCCCCTGACTAATTCTATTCGCAAAATAATTTTGTTTAGGATACAATATTAGATTGATGTCCATCATGGTATCAAAATTGTTGAATTCAATAGCATTATTATGCCACACAAAAGCTGCCGTTAGAGATGTAAATGTACACCTTTAGACCTTAGGGATGCAAATGAGCAAAAACTACATACACTGCATTGATCTGTATTTTATAGAAATTTATCACTGCTCAAGGTGGGAAATCAACTGTTTATTATTACCGCAAGGACACCCGAACCATGAACACTTCAAGGTTTATTTAACATTTTTTCATAACTAACCAATCAGCACTCTCCATAAAAAAAGGAATCACACATGTTTTAGGCCTTGTCCAATCACAGCAAATGGCATAATTTATGTGATTTAGCAGTTCATAAGTTCACATGCGAAATTTAAGAATAACCAGCTGATCTGAAATAATGATGTAGAAATAAATGACATCACTCCAAAACTGAGGTGTCATGAAGCGTGAGAAAATTGACTTACAAAAGTTTATATCCAAGAGAAATCTAGATTTTTAGCAGAGGTTTTTTGATATTTTATACAAATATACTGTGATATTCATCATTTAGTGAGAAAACAAAATAAAGAAATAACCATTTCCAGAGTCAACAAACTACTAAAGTTGACACCTCAGTTTTGCAAATTTTCTCAATTCTGGTTGGCTAACTTTTTTTTTTCAGATCAGCCGTTGTTTTTGTTGTAATTGGATGGTGACTCAAAAATGTTTGATTCCTTTGTTTTTGAAAAAATGTCAAAAACAGCCTTGAAGTGTTCATGGTTCGAGTGTCTGCACTGTAACACCCAGGTGTACATGTTTATGATGCATATCTAACCCTCTGGTGTGGAATTTTACTTTAATATATGTGTTTAAGAGAATTGGATGTAATACTTTTAATTGATATTTCATCTGTTTGTTTATTTGTACAGTCTACTGTGAGAATATACACCAAAAAGATGATCTAATTCTTGTCATCCATGCCTTCGAACTGCCAACTATGCCAGCTGCCCCTTATCCTTGTAAGTATTCATTAGACCTTACAGATTTCACTCTAAAACTAGCATGATCAATTCCCCCTTCTTAAGGGAATAAAAAGTGTTCTATCCTAAGAAAATTATCAGTCTTTGGCTGTTTTGTGACAGTGTGCGCGTGGGACATTAACTAAAAATATTTCACATCCCCTCTTAAAAATCACTAAATTACAATACATCCCTTAAATTACTGTGAGCTTTAGTCAAATTCTAAAGCATATATTATACACTATCGAGGCTGAGGTTGAGCAACAACAAATGTGCAATGGTCTATTGAATTTGCTGGTAGTTGGAGCAATTGCAATATGTGAAACACCATTTAAAAGCATAAAATTATTTGAGAAAGTAACCCTGTGTTAGATATTACATTCAATCTGAGCCCATGAGCATGCCCTGACTTGTCTTCCAAATTGCACAACCATTAAACAAAGAAATGATACTTTATGGAATACATGGTCTGAAATGGGAAAACATTATGCTCAAAATGAAATGGTATATTTATCGAGATGATATGCCTTCTATTTTATTAGATGGTTTTGCTTACTATGAAGAGTGGAGTAATCTTGTGAAGTTTATTTATCAAGATGATATGCCTTTTATTCTTATTAGATGGTTTTGCTTACTACGAAGAGTGGAGTAATCTTGTTAAGAGAGCAGATGAAGAAGCAAAAGAGTTATTAGAAAGCATAGGAAGGAAATGTCAGCAACATAATAAGGAAGAGAAAGAACAGCATCCTGGGAATGAAGACAAGGTAATTCTGTCATTTTGATATGCTATTTTGTCAAAAGTTAAGGTGGCTGCCTACTACAGAAAATGAAACTACTGCGTACGCTAAGTACTACGAAATCACGATGGCACCATGAAGAAGGCAACCTGATGCCACTATGTGCGTGTGCATGAATAACCTTCAGTTTTTTATTGAAGAACCATACACGTTTTGAACTTCAACCGGGCAAATCCCTCAATTTTGCACGGGTTTCTATAATTTTTTTGTGGATTTCCAAAAGAGTAAATTAAAAAGAAATGTTTGACAAAGTTTGAAAAAAACTGACATGGGTTCCCTAGAAAAAGCGGTATAAGTGTACATTTTTTGCACTCGTTTTAGGCAAAATTGTCAAGGGCAAGATGATTGAAAAAATTATTTTTGTCTATATTTCTAAATGTTTTCCAAATCTTTTGACTTTTATTTGTGAAATGATGTACACCCCTTTTTCTTTCCAGATTTGAAATCAGCATTAAATTTGAGTTAAAAAAATTGTGATTCAAAAACTTTTTCATGGATTTTTTCTATAGTAGGCATCCACCTTAAAGGCGTGAATTCTAACTGAATTCTAACTACAATGGTTGGACCGGTCATTATTTAGAGGGGGCAGTGCTCGACCTTAGCAGTAGTCCACTAGTTTGTGACTTGTTGCCTCTCGGCTAGTGAAACTTGAGAACCTGTGACTAGCCAATGGGCCATCTCTTGGCGAGTGATGAAAAATGTGAAGGTCAAGCACTGAAAAGGCTGGTGCAAAATTAGGTTTGCACAAGAAATAGAATGAATACTACAATTTTTACCAGTCTTTTCCTGCTACTCTGCTCGTCCTTGCCAAGTGTGCATTGATAAAAATGGGCCGAGAACTGGACTAGCCCCCTAAATCTACCCTCTATATAAGGACCAATCTCTTGAATCAGAAAATCCATGATCTTACCAATTCCCACATTTCGTTGCATCATTAGATTAGTGCCAGTAAATCCCAGCAACTCAAGAAATACCAATAGGTTGATATTCACGATAGATGCCATGATTGTTGTCATATTGTTATGCAAATTAGCCATGCAGTCTTCTAGGGGAAAAATGTTGGGAGAAGAGAGCATTTTCTAAAGATTGGTTCATCTTAGAGATTATATTTTTATGCCAAATATTGTTTCAAACTATCCAAAAAATCTGCATGTAGTTTTGGAATGTTACATTGGTCCCTGACTTGGAAAATCGAGTAAGAACATTTTCAAAGCTGTTTGTTTTCTAAACTAGTGACCAAAGCAGTCCAAATTCAAGTTTTTCATTTATCAGAAAAATGTTAACACATATTTACTGGAAAACATTAAAATCATATAAACAAAGCAGTTGAAATCTGCTGATTTGAAGTTGTTTGTCCCCTCAGCAACCACATGACTAATCTGCATTACAATGCCAAAACCATCATGGCATCTATCCTGAATAGAAGCTATTAGTTAGCTTTTTAAGGACCTGTTCCTATTTTTTTTTTTTTTTTTTTTTTTTTTTGCCTCTTACCAATTTTGTTGAGTATCATTGAACCTGGCTTTCAACTGGTACTATGCAAATTCTCTTCGAGGTGTACAATTTGTGAAGTTATTTAGTTAGTTGGATTGACATTATGTAGTTGTTACTGACAGTATATGTTTCTAAATGTAAGCAAATTTCAGGGATTGTGATTCATCTACTGGGGACCATGTCAATTTTCAACTCTGAACCATTTCAATTTCTTTTCTCCGGACCATCTCAATAATTTTGTGACGACCAAGTCAATTGTTTTCTGGGCATCATTTCAAATTTTTCTGGGGCCGAGTTCCATATTTTTGTGCAGAGGCCGATAATTTCATAATATTTTTCTAGGGGCTGGTTCGATTTAAAAAAAATTTCATCCAAAATGTGGCTTGTTTTAAAGTGCACCTAACCCCTGATACAATACTTTCAGTATTGATTCTACATGAAGGGAATAGTTGAATGGTAAAATATTTCTTTTACAGGTTCACACAAACAGTATTTAAAAAGTATCATCATTATACTCGTGGTTTCCACAATGTTTAGTATAAATTTGGTGTCTTATAATGGCAGTGTTTAGTATTACAAGTAAAAAAATGTATACTCAAATTCCTGGGTAGTCGTCACAGTCATTAACATATTGGAAATATAAACCTTTATAACTTAAAGACGCAACACTCAAATGAAGAAATATTTTACAATTCAAGTATTCACTACATGTAGAATCAATACTGAAAGTATTGTATCAGCGGTTAGGTGCACTTTAAGAAGGCTAGCTAACTGACCTGTTTAGCCTTATGGTTAATTCAGTTAGCGTGTACTAAATTAAGTTCTTTTATCAAATTTATGTTAACTAGTTTATTAAAATAATAGTACTCATTGTCATTGTCATTGTCACTGTCATTGTCATTGTACTTTTTCGTTGTCGTTGTCGTTGTCGTTGTCGTTGTCGTTGTCGTTGTCGTTGTCGTTGTCGTTGTCGTTGTCGTTGTCGTTGTCGTTGTCGTTGTCGTTGTCGTTGTCATTGTCATTGTCAGGTTTAAGCTTTCTGGGTTTTTAAGATCCGCTATGCCCCCTGTTAAGTTAGTAAGTGAGCAGCCATTCTTATAAAATATCGCCGTCATATTTGTAAATTCTATACAGTGACACCTCTATAACTCGAACTACACTCTTCATTTAATGGACAACTATAGTTTGACAGTCCCATATTTATTTAACACAAACCTCCATTCAGCAGACACTTAAGCGGACACCAGACAAGGTCCCGAAGGTGTTCGTTTAATAGAGGTACCACTGTACCAAGTTTTTTCTCGTTTGTTTTTCTCAGTACCGCTTCAAGCTGTTCAAAGAAAATGGAAAAGCTGGAGAAGTCATCTGCAAATTTGCTCAGGATGAAGCTGCCAACATGATTGTCATGGGTTCTCGTGGTATGGGTACCATTCGCCGTACTTTCTTGGGAAGTGTGAGTGACTATTGTGTCCACCATGCTCACATACCAGTTGCAGTCGTACCTCCACCTCTAGAAGAATCAACTGAAGCTGAAGCTAAAAATGACTAGTTTAGTTCAAACTCATTTTTATTCATTTCTTTACGTGTAACGTATCTTTGTTTCGTACTGCATGCAGTTTAGGTATGAAAGATTTTCATTTTCGTACACTGATTCAACCATACACAGAAAATGAACTACAAATTATTAAGGTGGAAATGTAAGAAAAGGATTTGATTATGATGACTGTGAATGAATAAAAGTGTATTAGGTTGTAAGAGTTTGTCTGCAGTCCTTTTTTACAGTAGTCTAGAAGTTAAATCAATATTAATTAATTTGTTTTGTCTTAGTATACATCGAATATTTTTTTGTTTGGTCTGAAATGACATACTTGATCTGGAATCACGAAACCAGTGAAAAATGGCGGGAAGTTAGGCGCGCGTTGGTTGGCTTGTTGTGATTGGACGTGCACCTTTTCAGCCTGGGATTCTGAAACAATCTATAGAGAAACTCGAAAACCAGGGGTTTAATTTTCCTTTTTTATTTAGACAAACATTTTCTGTTATAATATCATTCCAATTACCGTAAATCCTCTATTAATCCCCCCCCCCCCTCAAATAAGCCCCCACTCTCTAATAAGCCCCCCTTTTTAAAGGAAGAAATTTATTAAGCCCCCCTCTCTTTTAAGCCCACCTCCCCCTTCACAACACAATAATGGTAAATCATACTTGAGAGACTAACACAAGTGAATGAAATGTTGAAAATACCGTGTAATTTGAACAATGCATATACCATGTCATTAACATCCCTATAGATTATGCGAGACAGTCAATAGTAATACTTCCGTTTAATCCTTAGTTTACCATGTTGTGTTGTGCGTTTCTGCTAAAAATCAATAACCCCCCTCTATTAAGCCCCCCCCCCCCCCCCCTCTCCAATAAGCCCCCCTCAAACGTGTCTGAAATAAATAAGCCCCCGGGGGGCTTAATAGAGGATTTACGGTATTTTTCCGCGTCGTTTTGATTGGCCAAGATAACATCAAATAACTGCCCACAAATAATGGTCTGTTCATGCGCAGAAACGTTGCATTTGTATAGCCTGAGTTGTCAGAAGATGACTTGGTATATTTTATAGACAGCAAAAATAGCAAAACACAAAAAAAAAAAAAAAAAATTGAATGATAAAATCGCAAAATGTAGTTTGTTAGTGTCTCGCAAGTAATCATTTGCCTGTGCCTTCGGCATATTTTTCTCAAATTCGCCCAACAATTGCTTGTAGTTTGCTCCGTTGAGGGGGTTTTCCGCAGTGAAAAGTGAAAAAAAAAAAAAATGACAGACGTAGAAATGACGCCACTGCAAATGTTCTCAAATTTGACTGCATGGTTAAATTTTTTTTCTCAGATCAGTTGGCTATCTGTGAGTTAGTCGTGGCCTGACTTTGATCAGTCCAAAGGCTTTTTCAGGGTATCGATATTCGAAGGTGTACAAAGCAACACCGATTTTTAAATAGTTTTCTTATCTTTTTTCTCTGCATGATAATGACTTAGGCTAAGTCGAAACGTCGCATATCATATTTTATTATGTTACGAAATATTTTATCGCAATTTTTTATGGTTAAATTTTCTTCATTCACCCATTCATTCCCACCAACCTCTACCAATAAAAGAATTGAAGACATACGAAGTGACTGACTGTTTTTTTTCAACCCATTTTTTATGTTTTGGTAATTTTAATATTTATTCAGTACACACGTACGACATGACGTTACATATCAAAAAATGGCTTCCCATATTTTTTTCGATCTGCTTATGCTAACCTTCAAACTAATGAAGTAAAAAAGGCGTTCCCTGACTAGGAGTTGATCAGCCCATATATTTTAGGATATCGATAATATTTGAAAGGTGAGCATAACTTACCTTACATGTTTACAGCGTGTACGCAGTACGACATGCCATAACATCGAAATGGCTTCTCATTGTTTACGTGCAGATAATTCAAAAATAAGAACATTCGGATATGCGGTTTCACCATGACACAGTACAGCCTCTGAGCATCACTTACGTTATTTTTTTTTCCGGTTCAAACGAATTTCGAACTATGGTTGATAGAATAAACTATCACAATCACTCGATATCAATACTAGTCGGTTCTTTTTGGCAACCTTAAGCCGATATATGGATTTATATATGCCTAATTTTTTAAGACGAGAGCCACCAGCAATAGTACGTACAGTTAGGTGGAAAATTTCACAAAGCTCTTCTAAAAATAAATGTTTAAATTTTTTTTTTCAATTTCACGCTAACGCCACCACTCCTTGAAAAAAGTGCGGGTTATAAACACCAAAACGACGCTTTCGTAACTCAATTTTTTTCAGGAACACATTCTTGAATTCTTAAATTTTCAGTAATTTTCGAAAATTCTTGATTTGTGTGCAAGAAAGGTTGCTACTTAAAAAAAGGATAAGCGAGTATGCTAAGCCACTCGAACGATAATCACACTTGATTCTTTATTAACAGATTAATTAACGATTCAAAGAAGTGGAGGAAATTACTTGTTTACTAGCTGGTGGCAAGTTGGGATTCTATATTTCAAATATAAGCAAATTATATCTTTTTTCAATTATTTAGTTGCTCGCGAGTCGCCTTGGATCTCGATCACGATAAAGAGCTACCGTACAGAGCGGGATTTTTCTAGTCGTGCTTTAAATACGTCAAAGAAAATCTCGGCAAATCTTCGGAAAGTGATCGTGACCACCTATCGTCAGTATCGTCTTTATGTAGATTTGAGTCCCCAGCAGACCACAGTACCAGCACACTTTATTGAGAAAGATATATTCAAAGATTTAGAAATGGCTGAACGCAGAATTCTGGTCGCGATTGACGGGAGTGAACACAGTGAAAGAGCCTTTGACTGTAAGTTTAATTGTAGTCAAGTTCCAATTTGATTTTCATGCTCAGAGAAGGAAGAAGGAAAGAAAGAAACTATTTTATTCAATATCTCTGTTGTGAGCGTCAAATTTAAGGCGCCTTGGGATCCATCTTTGGTAACATTAATCAAATAGTTATCTAGATTCAAATCAGTTTTATAAATAATCTTATTCTTGCACAAGTTTTCTTCAGGTTTAATCGATTTTACAGCATTTTCTGACTCAGTCTAGAATTTCCTCACGGCATCGAACGACAATAATACTTTCTGTTGGACAATTTCTCGTGAATAATTTAAACCTATAGATTGACTTAAACTTACTAGGAAAGCTCTGGAGGTATTTGATATTGAAAAATCTATTAATAAGAGGAGAAATGATTTCCTATTGTGTAGCCAAAATATAAATTGCATGGGAGCAACAAAACGTGGAGGGCTTTTTTAAAAAACCAACCAGGTGACGTCTGTCAAAAATATCTCCTCCTGCGATTATCAATTTGCGCTAAAAGGTGCCAGTCCATTCATGAATAAATGAGAATTCTGAAAGTTTGAAGCAGTACGTCTGCGAAATGCTGCAACAATATCACGAAACACCAAAAAATCTGTGTTCCTAGCATGCAGAATTACTCATCTCTCATCGAAAATATTTCTTCTCCACATTTTCTAACTATATTAGCAAAAAACGGAAGCACCTGTTGTGTTATCATCGTTTTACATGTTTGAAAACAGCAGAGATATCTAGAAAAATGCTCGGGTGATTTTCGCGTTTAAAACTTCAATTGCCTTCTGTCGGTTGAGTTCTAAGATCAAAGTGCATCACTTCATAATTTTCGAGAAGTTATTTCGGATCGTTCGCCACTGCTAGCTGTGTGGGTTTTGACTACTTCACTTGAAGCCAGAGTTTTTTGTGATTTGCATGCTAATTGCTGAGTTTATTGGCTCAATTTTTTTCTGGTTAATTTGTTTTCTTCATCTGTGTAAACAAATCAAAATTATCAGTAGCCTCAGCTTTTTCGAGAGGAAAGTAAAAGTTACTTTAGCCCACTTGAAATAAAGTACAACATCGACTTGAAGCAACTATAAAGTAAATGAATAAACATTAGCGATAATTGATATCAGGGACAGAGCATAGCAACACAAATATGAAATAGTTTCAATAAAACATCAGTCCTATTTTCGTATTTACAAAGTTATTCATGCCTTAGCGCAAGGTTGACTGTGAATTTGCTACTAAAAAAAAATACGCTCGGTAGACTGACCACGAGGAAGTTCTTGAAACCAGACGGCTCGAGCGAGCTTCACTATTCAATATTAACGCCGACAACTCCATCAAATGAAAAAAATATTTTGAATTTAAATCTGCCTTTACAGGTGAATATCAGTTGCTTTAAATTTTGGAAAACGGAGATGAAATCTGTAAGGGGAAACTAGTTTAATATGTGGTCTAAAGAAGATAATCAAACGAGTTATCAAACGGCTAAACAAATTATATTGACTGCCAAAGTACGGCATGTCTTTTGATCGTTTCCTGTTTCCGATTACTTTTGTCATCTATGCAGTGGTTCCTGATATTAGGCCCTATTTCAATCACTTTTTATCGAGTCAATTTGTGGGGATTAACAAATACTCAGTTGCGTAGCAAATAACGATTGGTGTCAGCGTACATGGTTACCGCTTAAAATCTGTCAATATTGCTCTCTTTAGTTTGGGTTCTGAATTGAATTCAAGAGAAATTCATGGTTGTTTCAGGGTTCGATCTGTGAGTTTGCTCGGCCCCGACTTACAACAGCCCAGAGGCTGTTCAGCTGAGAGGGCTCGACAAAATTAAGCGAATGGAGAGATCCCAAGCACTGATCAACGTTCCAGTCTAATGTGTATTAACTCATGAGAACTGATTCATCTTTTTCTTATAAAAAACACATGCTCGAAATGGGAAACACAATCCGTCAAAACCAAAGCCATAATATATAGAATTTTCCTATTCGTGAAACTTTGAGCTAGCTAGCTACAAAAAGACTTTAGTCATGAATAGAATATATCCAGTAGCTTCTAAAAACATTTGAGGGCTTATTTTTGTAAAGTTAAACTAAGTTTCTCTTCGAATTCAGATTTCTGCTTACGAACCAAATATAAGCATATAAAATTTTAGCGAAGATAGACCTAATCAAGAGAGCATAAATAAGTTGGGCTGTTTTTAGCATTCGCATAAAGTCAATTTTCGCCTCACCCTACTCCACTGCGTCAAAAATTGTGTGCTTCATCCCAAACCTGGAAGTAGCGAAAACATGTAAAGATGTTTGGGGAAAAACATAAATTTCGCGTCTTTTTTGAGTGTTCAACAGCTTCAGTCGTGTTTTATCAGAGAAAAGAACATAGCCAATCCTGATCTTTTTGCTTTATCTAATAGATTTTGTCGAAAAAAGTGAGAAAAATCGACGAAAAGTATGTTGTTTTTGAGCACGCCATCAAAAAAAAATAAAAACCAAACGACTTTGGATGGTAAAAATAGCCCAACCGGGAATTCACATGGCGCGCGTGGTATTAATTATAAAAATTATGTTTCCCTCTCTTAATTAATAATATGCTCTCTTGACCTAATTATATGTTTTAGACTTTTGTTCAATTTTTTTTACAGGGTATTGTGAAAATATTCGCCATGATAATGATGTACTTGTCCTTTCTCATACATTGGAGCTTCCGCCCAAGCCACCAACACCTTTTCCATGTAAGTAATGTGCTGCATGCTTTACAGGAGGTCGTCTAGGGTACAGATAACAGCGACGTGGGGAGTACAGAACTGGACCGACTTTTATCGCTAACTGATTAATTTATATCGCAAAAATAAAAGGAAAACAGCGCACCCGCAAACGAAATAAGAATGAGAAAATTAAAATAAAATTTTATCGCTACAATTTTTACCAGTCTCTTTCTGCTACTCGGTTCGTCCTCGCCGCGCGCGCATTGTTAAAAGTGGTTCCTCTCTCACTGCTGTGTTGTCCAAGCCTAGGTTTGCGGGTTGGATTCTCGAGTTTGTTTGATATGTCAGTTATTTTCTCCCTTGCCACGATGATTTTTCTCCGGTTTTCCTCCCGGGGAAAATGTGTCCTTTTTTCATAAGAACGGGAGCGCCGGTCACACACGAGAGGAACTGCTCCTGAAACATTCTGCCCTGTTTCATATCCAACACAGGTCCATGCGTGACAACCAGCGGCCGGGAAGCTGCGAGAGTTCCCGCTGAAATGGCGGGTGAGGAGTTAATCGAACGCGCGTTTTGGCGAGGAAATTCCCGCCAAATCCACTGGGTCGCAAAGGGTTTTTTAGTTATTCTGATATAGAACAAAAACATAGAATTTCTCGCACACATTTTCGTGTCAAGAGGAATAAATAAAAGGTGCGGTATAATACGAGCAACACAAATCATGCAACATGTTGCAAGTTAATTACAGAGCGAATGTTGTTCGTATTACCAACCCGTGTTACAACACAATTTTGTTGCGCTATTTTGTTGCAGAAGTAGAAGCGTTTTCTACTTTCTGCAACATTGAAATTTTTTGCGCGCGGGGTGGTAATACGAACAACATTCGCTCAGCAACTTGCAACGCGTCAGACCATAGTTAGCTATGGGCAGACCTTTTGACAGAGTTGTCAATTAAATTTCAGGCTTTTTGTCAGTTGTCAGGCAACTCCATTCCGACCTTGAGAAAAGCAAGAAAAAGCTGGTTTTATTCGTATAACTATGCTAAAGGTCGCTGAAAGCAATATGGAAACCAGGAAACCACTGCACAGTTTGGTTGATACAGTATTATGCTATATAAGGATCATGTTTTCTTCTTTTTTTTCTTCCAGACGTCGAAGGATACTACGAAAAATTGAAAAAAGAGCTTGAGCTGGCACGAGGCGAGAGCAAGAATATGCTTGCCAAGTACCAATATATATGCGAAGAGAGAAATGTAAGTTAACCTGAGGGAACTAGAACCGACAGGATGTAATGATTTCCATATGTTTATGACCGGTGTTTTTTGGGGGGGGGGGAAGGAAGGGAGATATCGTTCATTGCTATTTTTTCACTATTTTCGGCTCAAATCAGCAACAGTTGGAACTTGGAAGTGCAAAATAGAATATTGGCCGGATAATTATTGGCTGACAATGCGGATCTCCTCAGCTTGGCAACGATGTCCAGAGCCTGTTTGTTAATCCAGTTTTAGCTACCAAGGCAACTAAAGCCACATTCAAGAATCAGAGAAATCTATTTGTAAGATAATTGGCTTTGAACAAATCCGATCAGACTTGAGGCTATTGTCGTATCTGAGACTTCCAGACAGTCAGTCTGATCAGGATGTTGGAGTCAATAAACGTCGAAAGCTTTTTATAGACCCCTTGCAATGTGACATCAAAGCAGCTCAATTTGGAGGCAAAACAAAATTATTTAAATCTTTTGAGAATTGGAACCTATTGTTTTGTCTTTTAAATTGAGCTGCATTTCCACGCGCTGCAAGGGGCCTATAATGTTTTTCAAGACCGGTTCTTCTCGCTCTTTATACCCCTCTACTACTGGAAGTGCAGTGCTCGTTAAGGGATAAGGTTAAAACAATAGTTGTCATCTTACAGGACCCGATTGTGGAGGGGTGGTGTTAACCGGTACCCACCACCACTGGAAGTGAAATCCTAGATTTTGTCACTGAGATAGCAGAAGTCAAATAGCAGAAATGAATGTACTGTCTGTTTGCATGTATGCTAAACAACGTAGTTGTGAATAGAAATAGTCACTATGGACACCCAGTATCGAGCATTTCAACCGGTTTTGGGTACCCATCACTTCAATCAATCAAATCGGGCCTGATTTTGGACCATTGTTTTCACTCGAACTTGCACTATGACGTGTCTAAAACTCATGGAATAGGATTGAAACAGTTAAGAGACCATTTCACGGTTGTCGTCGCTCAACCTCAGCCTCGATAGCGTGTAATATATTCTTTAGAATTTGACTAAAGCCCGTGGAAGTTTTAAGTGTTTTAATAGATATTTTTGAAAGCGCTCGTGCATCTCGAAAATGGTCTATTGTTTGATAATGTGTACATTCCTTAAATTACCATAAACTGTAGTCAAATTCTAAAGAATATAGTACACACTATCGAGGCTGAGGTTGAGCGATGGTCTATTCCAGATCACAAGGAATAATAAGATACTGTCTAGCATATACTCATTACAATAAAGTTAGTGACCAGAAAAAATACAAAGCTGAGACCGACAAGGATTATGGGTAGATACATTTTACATGTTTCAAGCGCTTGATAACTATTGATGGACTTGAGACCTTTTACCAGTTACAGTTTCACCTCCTGTGACCATCCTCAAGCTGCAGTTTGTTTCAAAAAGCTTGACTTGTTCGATATGAAATTTTTCCCAAGATCCTCAGCGGTCTCAGCTTTGTAGGTTTTTAGTGACTAACTTTATTGAAATAAATAAATACATATAGAGAATTCATTCTTTCATTGCGCCAATTTTTTGAGCTGAACTCAGTCAGTTGTACATGTCGCGACAAGAACGTGCCCAGTCCAGTCTCATGCGGGCCAATAACTGGATTGCTAAGGAGATCATTGCGCCACGCGTAATCCATATTGCCAACCAGCTGTGATCCAATCAGAGCTTTAGAAGTCTGGAAATTACATCAAAGGAATTCCCGACATGATAACTTTGAATCGCAGTATCGGTTGGGCAAGAGCAAAATCTCAATCTGTGACATTGTGAATATACTGAGCAACCGCAAGATTTGAGCAATTTATCTATAAAGATGACGGATAAGATTTCAGTTATGTAGATACAACAAACAGGAGAAAGAATGTTAATTCTATGTGGATATTCGAACACCGAGAACAGGTTGTGTCGGTTTACACAAAGTTTCTATTTTAATAAAAATAGCTGGGATATATGAGTCACTTTTTCAAATGATTCTCAAACCATTGACATTTGTGCTGAAAATGAAGACTAAAGTTCGACAAATAGTCCAAACAACATTTGTGAATTACTAATAAGTTTGAGGGAAACACACTTGCAAGTCAAGTGTAGTTGACTCCTTATCAGTCGCAGTTTTTTATCTGCACTATTTTGAAACGTAAAATCGTACGAACGTTGTAAAAATCAATTTATATAATTGTAATAATTTATATTAATATCATATTTAAATATAGGTTCCACTGATATATACCGCACACTATATGTAGGGACCGCGGAGCAGGGGGGCTGGGGGGCTGTAGCTCCCCCCCTCCCAATAATTTTGCCGCCATTTTGAATTATTTATTTGCTATTTAAAATACCAAGTTCTCCGGCTCTTATCAATAAATTAGCTGTGTAAAATATGAAATAATCAAATGTCAATTTAAGAAGCCAGTTCTCCAACGAATCCAGCAGTCCATTAGACTTCTCTAAACCCATGATTTATTACGGCGACACGAAAACGAGCCTAGCAGAGACGTTACGATATCACTGGTGAAAGGGCTTTTTCGATGGCAAGGAGAGTACCGGGGGGGGGGGGGGGGGGGTACTCCCTATAATGGACTATACGGGGATGCTCCGCCCGAAAGGGGTACTTTTTTCAGGCCGCATGTATAGCAAAGGGGTGGAAATTTGTGATTTTTGGTATAAAAAGGGGTAGATTTTCTTCAAAGGTATACGAAAGGGGTACCTTTTCAGGCTAAAAGGTGTATAAAAGGGGTACTTTTTCGCTGAAATTTGGTATAGAAAAGGGTAAGGGGTCGAGAGTCCGGGCGGAGCATCCCCGTATTAAATCACCCGAAGTACCCCCCCCCCCCCCCGGGGGAGAGTAGAAACATGGCTGATAGCTAACATGCAAGAACATTCAACAACGATTCTCTTGAACTGCCACAAAGAGCGGATAGTTTGACTCCGAGTCAAGCGAGTTTGTGTCGAGAAACAACAACCGCAAAAAATTAAAGTTTTGGAACTTTGACAATTAAGGACATTCAGTAAAGGTTTATAGTCAGTGAAAATATTTCCTACTATCTTATATCAAAAAGGCCTTTTCTCTTCTTTTTCATAGCGAGAATGTGCAAAATTGTCATAACTTTACTGCAATAAATAGTTGCAAATGCCCCTCAAAATCGCACTTCCGAGGATCTCAATTTCAATTTTTTTTTCCGGGGGAGCATGCCCCCAAACCCCCCTACGTAGTCCACTCTTTGCTGGTCGTTAGCCCCCCCCCCCAATCAAAATTACGCTCCACGGTCCCTGATATAGCTATCCACTATCACTTCAATTTTATTGAACTCTGACTGAAAAATCTCTGATCTGATCTAAGTCTGGGAATGCATGACTCACAGATCAAACCCTGAAACAACCTCTGGGCTGATCTAAGTCAGGGCATGGCTAACTCACAGAATGAACCCCGAAACAACCTCTGGGCACGGTTAGCTCACAGGGGCATTCACCGCACACTTAATTCCCAAATCCCAATCACATAAATTATTATAGTCGAACGCGTATTGCGAAGATACGTCACCTAGTATTTTACCTCAACTCACGCAACATTTGCTGTTTTTTTTAGATTGAAATATTAAATGCGGTACACGATGAGCGATACCAGCCTGGCCCTTCCATCTGCAAAGTAGCGGAAGAAAATAACGTCTCTTTAATCATCCTTGGGACACGTGGTCTTAGTAAAGTGCGCCGCACCTTTCTGGGGAGCATTAGTGATTATGTCGTACATCATGCACATCTGCCTGTGTGTGTTGTTCCACCGTATGATTCACAGTACGATATTCCCAAGGAAGAAAAAACTCAATCTAAAGATGCACGGCGAACGCCAAGCCCATTGCCAGAGAAACCGAAGGAACAGGTTAAACCGGAACAAAAACCAGAACCTGAACCTGCAGAACCACAACCAGTAGCAGAGCTAGAGCCAGAGGCACAGCCACAAGAAGAGCAAGAAGAACAAGAAACACCACCAACAACAGCCACATAGGAAAATTTAACAAGGACTATTGCATAGGAATTTGAACAATTTTGAATTAGGGCTATCAGATTAGTTAGGAATGAATTATTTGATTCATTTTTTTACAGCTGTTATCAAAGGCGGATATCCAAAGGGAGCCTTAGAAACCTGAATTCCAATATCCTTTTTTAATGGCCAGTTTTGTTGTCTCGGCCAATCGAGAGAGCCGTTTTGTCAAACTGAGTTGTTTCATATTAGGCTCCCGAGAAACCGTATCTGCCTTCAAAAATACTAACTTGAAATTTTATCGAACCCTGAAACAACCTCTGGATTGATCTAAGTCAGGGAATGGCTAACTCACAGATTGAACCTAAAACAACCTCTGGATTAATCTATAAGTCAGGGTATGGCTAATTCACAGATTGAACCCTGAAACAACCTCTGGATTAATCTATAAGTCAGGGTATGGCTAACTCACAGATAGAACCCTGAAACAACCTCTGGATTGATCTAAGTCAGGGAATGGCTAACTCACAGATTGAACCCTGAAACAACCTCTGGATTGATCTATAAGTCAGGGAATGGGTAACTCACAGATCGAACCCTGAAACAACCTCTGGATTGATCTATAAGTCAGGGTATGGCTAACTCACAGATTGAACCCTGAAACAATCTCTGGATTGATCTATAAGTCAGAGTATGGCTAACTCACAGATTGAACCCTGAAACAACCTCTGCATGGATCGATCTATAAGTCAGGGAATGGCTAACTCACAGATTGAACCCTGAAACAACCTCTGGATTGATCTATAAGTCAGGGCACGGCTAACTTACAGATCCAATTGGAATTTCGTGTGTTTCCGTGGGATTGAGGAAAACTGGAGAAAAATCCTCGAATCAAGGGCGAGTCCTAACAAATACACATGTGATTCCAAGTCCTGGAATCGAACCCGAGACCCCAAAGGTGAGAGGCAAGTGCACTACTGCTACAGCACCCTTGATTCCCATGGTAACGCCTACAATTCTACATCAGCAGTTAAAGCGGAAAAGAGACAAGAAAATGCTGCAGGATTACAATAGCTGTGGTGCATGGGAAGCAGGGGCGGATCCAGGAGGGGTGCAGGGGATGCGCACCCCCTTCGATTAACTTTGTGCCCCTATTTTGAAAATAACCAATACAAAATGTTTTCTTTCTTTGATTCTGAGAGTTGTACCCCTCCCTGGGCCGACTTTTTGTCCCTGCTTTGCAACTTACAAAATACCCGACATAAAACATACTGGTCTCGTAGCTCATTTAAAGTCATCCTGATGAAAACTTACAGTTGAAGCCGAACTAATTTGATGATTTTATCCAAATTTTTATAGGTCAGTTGAAACCTCTTTTATATTATCCGACACAAGGTTCTATCCTTTGTTTTGTTCAGCGTTTTCACGGGCAGGTGCTGCACACCTCCCTGCTGACTGTATGTTGTTTTTATTAGTGATTTTATTTGCCCCATGAAACAAAGTTGTAATTAGTGACTAACGGTCAAAGTTAAATTCTTAAAATAAAGTCATTATTATTATTATAAAGTAAAACAAAAGAAAACAATTGAATTAGTGTCTACTATCTATGCTACTTTCCGTAGTCTTCCCACAATCCCTTATGATCCCAGCGCGAGCTCGAGGTCAGGGTAAAATTTGCATAAAAATGTATAAAAAATATGCAAATTTTACCCTGACCTCGAGCTCGGAAAGGAACATACCATTCACATACTGCTCATGATGACTATTTAATTATATAATTTCAAAATTTCGTTCTTTCTTTGTTTAGTTCGAGGACCCTTCTGTCAAGCTCTTCTTGTATTAAATGTTTATATTCTCAATAAAAATGCTATTATTACCAGTAAGAAAGAAATAATGCTCAAAGCAGACGGACCAGGGGAAAGTTAAAGTGTAATGTGGATTTCTAACAGATATTCTTTTTGAGTACTAAATCTCTTGCTGCCATTCCAGAATTGTAGAAATGTGTTGCATCTTGGGGCTGTTTTGATGGACGCTTCATATCATATCATGAGAATTTCAATTAGATAGCTGACAGTGAGAGAATGATGGCTATCCCCCTGTTAAAAAATATCCTGGAACCCCCCTGACAAAGTATCACAAGGCATAAGACTTGTAAAAAATTACACGAAAAAAAAAATCCTAAAAATTATTTTTAATTTTTTTACGGTAGTTTAAACCACAATAGCATTGAAAAACAATTTTGCATTTTATGTCAACAAATCAATCATTCTTTGTTTGAATGATTCAAGTTATTACTTATGAATAAAATATGCAATCTACAAAGCAGTATCATAACAATTTTGATAAACATAACACCCACCTTACCCTTCAGCTCCCAACCAAAATACAGCGATACCTCTATTAAGCAGACCTCTAATTAAGCAAAACCCTTTATTAAACAGACAGGTAGTTGCACCACATTAAGCGGATGACAGGCAAGGTCCCTAATAGAGGTATCACTGTAATTAGTACATTTTGATTGACAGCAGCCAAAAACCTAGTCTTGGGCTGCCGTTGGATGCCCAAAATGGGTGTAAAACAAGATATACGGAAAATAGACAATAGAAACTGACCATTGATAGAATAGTCAATCAGACTGAACCATTTGCAATAGTTCACTAATTTGTTTATGCTAATTATGATTAATAACCTAACAACCATTATAAAGGTTGTCTAAGACTGTTGAACTATTTACTTGAGGGGAAAAGATGGGTGAGAAATTAGTGAAGGATTCCATCTTTTTCTCACCCATCTCCCATCTAAAGTAACGTTCCCTAATATATATTTACTACATACACATTTTTCTATAAACTACATGTATAAACTATAAACATTAAACTGTCATTGAAATGAGAATATTATCAACTAGAAGCCTGCTTTCACTCGTTTTGTGTGGCAATTTTGTCTTTGTTTTGAGGATGATACCTCTAAAGTTTGTAGAGTGAGCACATTTTTATCGAAATCTAAACAGCAGTTTTCGTAAAGTGTGAAAAAATATGGCACTGACTTACCGCACGTACACAGTGTAACATTTCATAACATTTCAACGGCTACCCATTGTCTTCCAGTAATTCATTCAATCACAATGCATAGTTACAGCTACCGTAAGATAAGGTATGGTTATGGTACATACAGTACAATTTGCCTCATTGTTTCTTACTCATACAAAAACCACTCTATAGTAAAAGTCTAATATCATTGTAAACATTTTCATAATTACATGACCCAGATATGCTATAATTCTGGAATAATATGGGATTTTGGTTCCCATTTATCAAATTTCCACTGAATTTTGGTTCTTGATCAACAAAAGCCAAAAATGCAGATGTCTTTATCTCAGTCATGTAATTATTAAAATGGGTGCAACTTGTTTATCAAACAAGCTAAACAAGAAAAACATTTCTAATTCTCATCTCAGGTAATGAGCGATAATAAGTATCGCTAAGGAATGTCTAACAGAAAACATTGTACAAAAATAGGTGCAAAATGGAAATGTTTACCAGGGCTAAAAATATTGACTGCTTGATGTCCAGACATGATGACCAGCCATATTAGATGGGTCAACATTATGATCACACAATGTGACTGGTCAAGAGGGCTGGCCAAAGAGGTATTGGGTTTGACGAGTGCCAATTTTGTCAGCCAATGTCTTTGACCAGCCATTGTATTAAATTTTAGCCCTGGCCTTCTGTACTGTGCACAATACCATTGCTACTTAGTTCAAGTTTTGGATAAGTGGAAATGGCAGTAAAGTTCACCAATTCACAGAAATAAAGTGCTTAATAGTGTTAGAATAAGTTTTAAAGTAATGTACGAAAAATAATCCTAATTTGGTCATTGATCTTATATTTTAGACTGAAGACTCTTAGGCCTCGTTTAGACGTCAAATGTCACGTGTCAAATCTAATACAAATGAATTCAAACAATAGGTTTTGCTCATTTACATGTACATTAAATTTGGCACATGTGAAATTCGACATTTAAATTGGGCCTAATAGTCTTCATTCTATGAAATAAGATCAATGACCTATGGATTATGTAAACAATCTATATGGTCATTAGACCCCAAGTTTCATGTCCTCTGGTATGATTGCCTTCAACTGATTTATTTCTTGGACCAGGTTTTCCAACTGAACTTTAAGTTCATAATTTTCATTGGCCAACTCCTGAGCTTTGTCAAACAGTGCTCTCTGCTTTCCTTTTCTAGTCCTTCTGAATTTCTTAGAAGCCTGATTGTTTCGGATTTTCTTATCCAAAGTCTTCATGAAGCTGCCAATTGGTGATGATGATCTGCTCTTTCCTTGTTTCCTGGGACTTGCTTCTTTTGCTGGTGCAAATGGATCCAGACTTTCTATTCCAGCAAGCTTATCAGAGGTAGTACTACCAGTACCTAATGATTCAAGATCATCATCTGGGGACTCATGTATATCCATGGATGATGGTAGGTCAAGGTCTTCAAATGAAGACTCCGACAAAATCAATGGACTTTCTTTTAAGTTACTTATAAATGGTGGCACTTCTTGAACAATTTCTTTCTCTTCAAGGCAACAAACAGGACGTTTCAAAGAATCAGATTCATCAAGGTTTGTCAATATACTTTCCAGTTCAGCAACTTGGTCAAAGAAAGGTTGACCATAAGAGCCTTGTTTCCAGCCAACCCAGCCATCTCTTTCCCTCTCTTCTTTTTCTTGACTTGAGATCTCTAACAAGTCCGCGAAGGGAAGTGGAGAGGCCAAGCCAAAAGCTCCTAAAATAGTTCAATCAGTTTATCATTTAGCAGTCATTGAGGGAAGATGGGTGGTGTGTGCTAATGCACAACCTCTCATCAATGCGACATGGGTTTGATTATTGCGCTCAGCGATTTACCAGGGCTTTTATTACAGACTCATTTATTCAGGGTAAGCCTCATTTCAGCATCAGAATATTCACAAATACCAACGGTAAAGTAAAGAATGCACAACTTCAACAGTACAAACACTTTGAAATTCTGTGGGCATTCTATGGAACACACGAATATTCTACACAAAATCGAGGCTAACCCTGAGCAACAGAGAACTCGAAACAGAAGTATTCCTTCACAGGAGATACAGGGATAATATGGATATTGATATTTCTTAGTTCTTAAAAGCGTAATTTCATAACACCCTTTGAATCACTCATAAGCGTCGTTTATCATTGCCACTTTTTCATTTATCAAAATAAGAAAATTGTCAAAACCAAAATTAAATCAGAGATTATATTAACTATGATTGAGATTTTATAAAGCTAGTAATACACCTGAGGGGAAAGGACCAGAACAGAACCCATTGTGGCTTTGAATGATTTTGAATATTGGAAAAAAATGAATATATTGGAATGAGAAGTACGTCAGACCTTACGTGTCCTTTGTTAAAGGAATTCTTTCCGTTTTCAGACTAAAATTATTATCCTCAGAAAAATACCTTTAAGAATTTCATATAGTTGAAAAAGGACTCACCAATGTCAAATACAACGCCTGGATTCGTAGTGGCAAGAAGCGCTGTAACGATATTCGTCAACCATCGTTGTCTTCTGGCTATGAATGGCCGCCATGTTGCCGTTCTTCTCCGCCGCTAAAATGACATGGGAAGTCTTCATTTTCTTGTTTTTACTCTTCGGACCGGATACAGGACTCTTTAGATGCATCTCAGCTAAGTTTCTGAAAGGTTTTTAAAGCGAAAAGTGATAGAAAAATAGCTAAATTTCTCTCCTTTTCAGAATCGTCGACCCTAATCTTCACAAGACTTTGATCAGGATGTGTGACGTATGATATGACGTAATGACCGCGAGGTACTGGGAATAGCACTAGGAACGCCTGGGAAGATTTGACAAGAGGCAAAATTTTGAAAGTTTTTCAAAGGTTTTTTTTTTACATTGAGCAATCAAAAAAGCTTTTTAAAGCAAAAAGTGATATAAAATTGCTAAATTTTTCTCCTTCGGAATTTGAGAATCGTTGATCAGGATCTATGACGTAAACGCGATGACGATTGACCGTGAGGGACTGAGAATAGCGGTAGGAATGCCTGGGAATATTTGACAAGTAAAGCAAACATTTTGAAAATACAGTACTCCTCGAGAAACGAACAACATGAATAAATCTAATACTTCGAAGAGTAAAGAATTTATAGAAAAGGAAAAGAATACCAGAAAAAGTCTACGACTTTCAATCGAACAAGAGCTTATTGGTGATATGATAAGGTAACGTTGGTCGTTTATACTTGAAGCATGTTGTATGATCATGAAGAAGTGTAAGATTATCAATTCATTACGATTTTTGATCAGTGTTTTAGTAGATTAATGACGTTAAGAAGGCTTACTTATATTTGCTTCAATACAGAGGCAAGAAATTTAGCTAATTTGCTATCCAAATCGACGGTGATACCTATAATATTTAGTCAAATGCCATTTATGAAATCAAACATTACGTCATAAATTTTATATAGTAATCACGTCACACGTGCATATATTTGGATATACATACATATTTACTGTAGTTTATATTTGGCTTAGTAACTGGTCCAAATGAATCTGGCTAAGATATGTGGTGGCATTATGAATGGTCTACTGGCGTTGAGATTCTTGATTAAAAAGGACTTGATGGAGTTGGACTTGATGGAGTTGGACTAGAATTTCAAAGGGGGGAGGGAGGTGGATAGGGTCGCATCTGAAGAGTATGTGGCAACATTTAGAGGTAGGGGGTCTTGGATCAGATCTTATTGTGGAAGATATACAAATTTCAGCTAAAATTTTTCCACTGAATTTTTTAATTTGTACAAATTTTCCATTTCATATATAGAGATTACTTCATGAAAAGCGCGCGCGTACGGGATTTTCGCACGAGTTGGTGAAGTATCTGAAATCGAACGAGTGAGCGCAGCGAACGAGTGAGATTTCTGATACAAAACCAACGAGTGCGAAAATCCCGTACAAAGCGCTTTTCATGCTGTAATTTATTTATTTTATACATACTGAGATTTTGTTGTTTTTAATTTATTCACATTTAATTGGTTTTCTAAAACAATTACAAAACTCGTGTAATAATTTCTTTTCGAAAAATTAAGCTTTTACTAGAAGCTATGATGTAAAAATATCAGTAATCATAACTAGTACAAAGTAAAATCGGTAAGCTAATGAAGTTTTGGCTGATTTTTTTTTTCTTTTGGCTTAGTTTGTCACTGTGGGCTGTCTTCGTCTGACGACTCCAACACACGCTTGATGCGTTTAAAGCTACGTGTAGACTCTGTTGATTTAAATGAGTGATTTGCGGAATTCGGTGACTTGTTAACGGTGTTGATTGTTATATTAAACTGTCCTCCGTGAAAAACTGCTCCACTGAAAGGACCTGCTGGAGGCAAACTAGAACTTTTCATGAATGAAGATTCACGGCACTCGGTGTGCACTGCACTTTGTAAACTCGACACTGGCCTTTTTTCTATAGACGTACTTGTAGTATTATTTCCACTCAGAATCAAAGACATGTTTTTCTGTTGTTCGTTTGAGATGGTACTGTAGTTGTTGACGCTTTGAAGGTTTCTGTGGCCAGATAATTGCATTATATGAGTTGGCGGGACGTTGTTGTCGTTCAGTTTTTGCATCATAGTTTCATTTTTGGAGTTGAGAAACTCAGTCAGCAAACTCACATCTCTTCGTGTCTTCGAAAGAGTATTTTTGTTTTTTTGGTCTTCTATAAACTTGTCTATAGGTTTGTCTAGAGACACAAATCTTCTTGATTGTTCAGCCATCCTCACAAATATCTCCTAGCTCTTGATAAGTTTGAAATACGAACAACTAGCGTACACCGAAAATATTATTTTGTGAAAGCTGCCCGACAAAGCTACCCGCGATGACCGCGAAAACACGATTCGCCTCGACAGTGGTTTGTGATTGGACGAAACGCTTTTTTCACGTGTGAGAAATTCATTTCGCCTCTCTGATTGGCTGAAAAAAGTCGCGAACTGGTTTTTCACATAGGGAGATTTGATAAGAAAATCTCAGTATGTATAAAATAAAATATACATACTAGACTTGCTACAAGTTGCCCACTCTCTTTTCCTCTCCCAGTTCATAGAATACTCCTATAAAAGTATTGATTCTTTTGCAAAATATTTTCTAATAGGTTGCTTGATGAGAAGCTATACTGTGATATAACATTTGTTATAGATGACAAAGATTTTCTTGCACATGTTGCAATTTTGTCCGCAAGAGCTCCTGCATTCAGCCAGAAGTTTCTTCCTCAGCTACTTGCACCAACAGAAGTACAATCATGTATTTATATTCAGGATATAAAGCGAAAAGAATTTTTGGGATTTTTGAGGTTTGTATTTCCATTCAAAGCTAAAGAGTATGGGTTAACTAACTGTGTATTAAATGGGTCATGTAGCAGTAGTGCGATGGCTCTGGGGTCTGATCAGAGTTTGTTAGGTTCTATCCCTTTATATGATTTTTTTAGTGTTTTCTTCACTGTGCTTCCAATTCTGACACTTGTGCCCCTAGTTTGAACCAGTGATTTATTCTCAAGGGAATGGAACGTGATCTGAAATGGGAATAAATAAGGTCCTGTTTAGATGTCGAATTTCACATGTGCTGAATCTAATGCAAATGAGCAAAACCTATTGTTTGAATTCATTTGCACATTAACTATGATTTGTATCAGATTCGGCACATGTGAAATTCGACATCTAAACAGGACCTTATTTATTCCCATTTCAGATCATGTTCCATTTCCTTGAGAATAAAACACTGGTTCAAACTAGGGGCTTCATGACTACGGCCTTCTTTACTACGGCCTTCTTTACTACGGCCAATACGGAATATATTTTCCATAAAACCATAAAACTCATATAGGCGGCTCAAAATCGCAATAAGTTATAAATATTGTAGAATAAAAATCAAACATTTTGTTTTGTTTGGAGTGTTTATTCCTTTTTCCTATTTCTTACCTTGATAAAATTTAACAAAATTGTCAAATTTTATTTTGCTAAAATTTATTATGATTAAGCTGATTGCTTTAATTTATAACTATGTTGTATTTGGCTTAGATCTGTATATACAGACAATAAAGTACAAGATTATTCTGCAAATGAATACCCTTGGACAGAAAAAGTGTCTTGGTTCTATCCAAAGGATGACGTCCAAACTGAACAGTATGAGATGTATAATGGTTTAGAGGACAGCATAGAGGAGAGTGAGATTGTGGATCAAATTGATCATAATGGCCCAAACAAAACAAGGAACGAAGAGGACTCAAAGCCTGAAAAACAAGAAATTATTTCATGTAGTCAAATTGAGAACATTTCTGAAATATCTTCTGCATGTATATCTAATGGAATTGGAAAAGAAAGTGCCAGTTATGAGGAGGTAAAAGAGCATGATTGTGAATTAGCTGTGCATGAATGTCAGTCATCAGGAGCTGGTGCCAGAACTAAGGAAACAAAGAAAACAGGTAGACTGAATGGAGAAGAAGTGAACTTAATTGAGATGGAGGTTTGTCTTATTTTGCCGT